>JAFIDM010010028.1:4193599-4221675 GCA_023159025.1 Thereuonema tuberculata | reverse complement strand
TATGCTGTTTATTTCATTACCAATTAAGTGCATTTCATTCCCTATTATCTTTTTTTTATCAATGAACATTAAGCCTTCTCATTCATTAAGTTGCAATAATCACAATAATAACTCAAAAAAACTGAGATAAATTTTATTGAATATAAGGTACCTAAAAACTTTGGTAGAAGTTGGGCTTACTAAGGTATTCGGTATTCAAAAGTTGTTAGATCAACTATACCTTGTTTTTTTCTTGATTTCATCTGACATTTACCAACTTCTGAATTTAAAAACTTTATTTTTTTTTCTTTAGATTCTGAATGGAGTCTCAGATCCAGATACATTAAATACACCATCTATTCTTCCAAGTGCTTTAGACAGTGACTTGGTCGTCTCTACCACCACCAACACAGATACAGAAATTATTTCTGTCAGTCACACATCATCAACAAATAATCATCCATCCTCCATTCAGCCTTCATCTACCACTACAGACAGTGATGATGATGAGATTAGTGTTGTTTCAACTTCCATTTCTGCTGATACCACTTCATCTTCCGACCCAGTTGTCACTAACAGTTTTCATTCCACATCTTCAAATATTATTACGCAGTCTTCAGTCATCACTTCCAAGTAAGCATTTTATGTAGTTTAGTAATCGTTTACTAATAGTGTAATAACTACTAGTAAATGACTTAAGAAAATCTTTTTAAAATGTTAATTAAAAAATAATAATTAGGATTAATTTGTTGCATTTGAAATTTTTTGAATTTTTTGCCAATGTTTTTTGAAGATTTTATGTTATATGTTAGATTGACTTTCAGTTAACGTATGTTTGGATTAAGGCTTCCTATAATGAATTTCTATTTCTTAATGATATCTTTTCAAAATCATTTTTTCATTTGATGAATTGAAGCATATTTCAATACAAAATAAAAACTCTTTGATACGATGCAAAATATTGAATGAAGCATATAAGAAAACTGACAGAGTAAATATAAAATCCATAATCATGGTAAATGGAAAGCCCTTTTTGAGTTTATTTCAAGCTGAGGCTTGTCCCATGATGAATTAAATTCGTAAATTAATACATTACGTTAAGTGTATATTCGAAGTAGTTTACATTTCAGTTTATGTAGAAAATGAAGATAGAGATAATTATGTTAGAAAATGAAGATAGAGATTAGGCCTTTTCTGCCCCACATTGGGAATCATCATCACGTCTGATGTTGATTCCTGAAGTGGACATAAAAGGCCTTTTCTCTCACCTTCATTATGTACATTAAATCCCAGAAACTCTTCATTTCCCGTAAACGTACCCATAGTAATATCAAATAGTAGTATCAGTTTGTTTGTTTGTTTGTTTTTTTTTTAATTCATTCACATTCTTGTAATAAAAATAATTTTGCAAAATTCTACCAGAAAACTGAAATGATTGATAGAGGAAAAATAAAACAAACAATGGCAAAATTGTGATTTTTTTTTTTTTGGGGGGGGGGGGGTTGGTAGTTTCTTCCCCTTTGAAGGTATGAACCTTCATCATCAGTTTGTACTACACTTTTAGCTACAGCATAAAGAAAGTTCCAGTAATATATATAATTGAATTTATCAAAAGAGTCCATTTTCTTATTATTGCAACGAAACACCAACTGGAATAAATAATGTCTGTGTGTTTCCATGGAGAGGATGATCATCACTTCCTGTTAAATCTCCCACCACTCATCAGCTAAACTGAAAGACAAACAAGAAAAGGAAGTAAGATATTTTTCTGTTTTTCATTGACAGAGAACAGTAATAGTCCTCAATTTTGAGGATGAATATTTGTGAGTTATTTTGGATCGACATTTTCCTAAATTAGCCTGTTCTACAAAACGGCGGTGAATTTCTGTTAAACAGATTTCTAATTGTTTTCATTTTTGTTCAATTTAGGGTCAGATTATTTCTTATCTATAATACTTTGAGTATCAAAGGTCATTGTGAATTACTATCAGACATTGTAGTTGTTTTTCATTGTTATTAATATGCCCATAAATCCCTTCATAAAGAATTTTGCAGCTTATTTAAAATACACTGAATTTCCTCTATGCTGTCATTGAGTAAAAAAAAAAAAAAAAAATGTATATTTGATAGTCTTGAGCTACTGAATATTGATCATGCAGATAAGCAATAGTAATGACGGATGCTATTCTGTAAATCTTTATTAAACGCAGCTTTCATTTTACGTATATTATCACTTTACAGTTGAATCGCAATAATCCGACATTTGACAGTCCGACGCCGCGTCGGATGATGTCACTGTGCTTGCTGCAAACATCTCCTGTCTGCCCCGTGACTCACAACAGTTTCAGTTTAATTGTTCAGTTTTAATTAAATATGTACTCAATATGTATTGTAACTATATATGTACTGTAGTACATCCAGTGTACTGTGTACATAACTTACATTTTCTTGCCTTAGAAGTCAAAATTCAGTTTTAAAAAATCAACCTTTGGTAATCCGACATTTTTGATAATCAATTATCCCCTCGGTCCCGTACTGTCGAATTATCGCGATTCAACTGTATTTTTTTTTATATATAGGAATTGAAATTTATCATATGTAGTATTGTCTCCTAACTTCAAGGTAGAATTCAATAAATCTACAAAACTATCCAAAGAGAATTAGTAAAATAATTGCTAAATAGAATCTTGTACATTATGTACTCATAAACTGAGAGTATACTGTGTGAGTAATTCAATATCAGATGCTGCGAAGATTTCAACCATTAATTTCGGACTGCAATTATGCTGTAACTATGTACAAATTTATACAAAAGAAATACAGTCAGACCTCGATATAAGGTCACCCGCATATAAGGTCACTTTTCTGAAGTCCCGGCTCATTGATTAGGAATTCTTTGATATGGATTATCGGATATATGGTCAGGTCTTAAATACCGTAATCGCATATAAGGTCGCTTTTGTCTGTGATTTCAGTGCCACACTGATTCAATTCCAAGAATTTTTCCTGTGGGTATGATCTTTTATCGGCATCATTTCTCCTCCTGACGGAGGGACAGCTTTTTCACAAAGCACTTCATTCCCTCAAATTCTAGGAAAAAAGATGAAGAAGGCGATATTCCTTTACCTGTGTTAATACAAGATCTCAGAAATCGCGGCTCTGCTATAGAAGGGGAAGTGAATATGTGAGAATTGATGATAAAATTGCTACCACTTCGCAAACTTCGATTTCCGAAATTGTTTCGCAAGTTTTAGATTCCAATGCATTAGAAAGTGAGAATAATGACAGTGATATTGTAAGTGAGGCGGTGACACAAGCAGAAGCCCCCAAGAGCATTAAATTTTCAGAAACTACAAAACTTAGAAAACATTGTACAAAAGATGAAACCAAAATTGCGACAATCCTGTATTATGGATTATTTTAAGTAAGGTCAGTTGTACATCAGTACTTTGCTTGAGCATACTAGTACTATTTGTATACAATTTTATTCCGAATTAAAATTTTTAAAAAATAATTTCTTTCTGATTCCATTAATTTTAATTGGTTCAACTAAATTAAAAAATTATAACCTAATAAACTGATATTTTTGTACATATTAAATATTACAAAGAATTATACTGTATTTATTTAATGCTTATTTATTGACAAATGTGTATGATTCGGTTATAAGGTCACCCCCGCTTATAAAGTCACTTTCGTGAGGTCCCAAGGGGTGACCATATATTGAGGTCCGACTGTATTGCATTTTCTCTGTTTTTCTTTCTGTTTTTTTGTGTTACTGTTTCTAAGTGTAGTATCCCTTTGAGTTGACATATGACACCAGAATATATATATATATATATAATTTGTAATTATTTTTTTTTTAGATCAATTAATTCCATCTCTCCAGTCACTCAGAGTTCAATGGTTACTACGGCTGATCCAAGTCCAACACAGGTTATCCAGATGCCAACTGTTTCAGCAGTTTCTGACTCCCCCATTCAGCAATCAGCAGTGTCTGCCAACTTAGTAGCTCAGGTTGGCTTTATTTCATTATGTTGAATCTTGTTTATAAACTTCTAGATCAGCATAAGCTTGAAATAAAAGTTAACATACATAATTACAAAAGTATGTTTGTTTTTTTTACTTGAAATTTATGTCATTATACTTAAAAATTCCAGACTCTAGTGTTTTACAATTTCATGCCCCAGATAGTCTATTATTGTTAATAGAATGAGAAATTATTTCAGTGTTAAGCAGTTTTAATACAAAGTTGAATCCAATTAAAGCTCCTGTATTAGAAAATAATCATTTATGGTTGACTGCAAATTTTGCATATGAGTTTATTATGTTTCTTTGACTTTATTTAACATTCTAAACTTTATGTATTGCCTTACACAGTTGATGTTGGCTTACACAGTTGATGTTGGCTTTAATTTTTTTTCCTTTTTTCTTTTTAGTATAATTAATTGATTTTAATTCCATAATTTTTTTATGGCTTTATTTTCCAATGTTTTATTTATTTTAGTTTTTTCAGATTGACTATATTGACGTACACTAAAATTCACTGCAGGGAATAATTATATTTTATTTTGTTAATTAAAAGAAATAAAATCTTATAAAATCAAGTAGATATTTAGTCTTTTTAAATTTTAAATTTTTAAATTTATTTTAAATAAATTAAATTCAAAATTTAAAAGTTTGTATCATTTTCTTCACTTGTAGGGTGAAAAAGTTAAAATTTTAGAGAAATGTTAAAATTGATTTCATTTTCTTATTTTAAATCCAAATCAGTAAAGAAAAGGAAGCAGGATTTACTTACGTTATTTTTCTAATATGATGATCAAAATTCATACGTCACAATTAAGCCATCTTCATTACTTCATCTCTTTAACCATATTCTTTATTTGCCATTGAGTCCCTTTGTGCTTTGTTCTGAACTACTTTGCTACCAAATTATCAGTGTATTTAAGATTCATATAAGATGGTATCCTCGGTCTTCTGTAGTTAACTCTCTGAAAATGATACTGCGTGCTTCAATTACTAGGTTTTCTCTTCATTACTCTTCTAGTTATACGTAATATTTCTTCTTCTTCTTAATTATCTGTCTTCTCTGCATGCTACTGTATTCTATTCCTCCTGTAGATATAATTGTAAAAACTTGTTAATTTTTAAAAGGTCATTGATCTTCATTTCACACAAGTATAGAAAATACACTAAGCTTTCTATGTACTTTATTTGAATTGAAGAATCTTCATGATCTTGCACATGAAAAACTTACTTAGAATCACATCATTCCTACTATGTGCTGAATAGATTCTAACATGGATCAGATAGGATAGCATCAAATTTTAATTTGGGAATTCATCCCAACAAAGCTCTCTTATTTGAATTTATACATTTAAAATTCAAAGAAGACTCCTTTAAATGCCCCAAATAATAGCTTTCTTAATTAGGCAGAGCATGACTGGTCAGTTACACATGCAAGTAAAATTATATTTTAGTAAACATTGTTGTGAATTGTTTTTGATTGCTAATGCTCACAAATTTCCATCTGCAATACAAAGAAAAAGACTGACATAAAAATGTACGCAGTAATCATTTAAATTAAATAGGTCTGCAAGATAGCAGAAAACAACATGAATATGCTTTGCACTTCTTTTTTTTTGAGATATGTAAAATTAACATTGACTTGCATTTCCTACTTTCTAATTTAATAATGTAGGTTTTGTTAATCCAATTTTTATTTTTCATCCAAAACCTCTTGGTAATGATTTAGATTTATGCCAAAGTCATTTTTTTTTTCATTAATCTTTCTAGTCTACACCTGTAATTGCAAATGCTGCCACAGTAGTTCAACTTTTATTAAAGCTGCCTGATGGAAGATCGATCCCAGTCCAGATTCCTACTGTTCCAGTGGTTCCTGCAGCTCCTGCTGTAACTTCAACCAGGCAGTCATCTGTTTCTACAGTTAGTTCAACTTCGATTGCAAAAATGGTTAGTCTTTAACTTAAATCATATTTTTTGGGTTATGATCAGAAATTTCTTTTATATTTCAATCTAGAAAAAGTTATTAAAATGAGATTCCTTGTTTTCTTCCATGAAATGAACTATAACAGTGGGTCAAAAATAAATTAGATTGTGATCCAAGAAAAGAAGCAGTAGTTTACTTTTTTATTGGACACATTGCATCAGCAGAAGTTGACCAGGAACTGACTGCAGTAAATAACACTTAGATATGACCCCACTTTCATAAAGCTGGTTGAACAAGCAAAGGCCTCTCACATGAGCAATCTGGAGTCCAGTACCAGATAACAGTTATGGAAGTCAGTACAAATTATGGTTATGGTATTCAGTATGGCATGCTCTCTCTGGAAGGATTTTAGATGTTTTTGCTGGTATTTATATGTTGCTATATATATGTTGTATTTGTGATTGTTGAAGCGATTATAAGTATTTCTATAATGTATAGATTAGATGTCATTGCTATTGTGGCTATAGTACAATAGATACAAGCACATCAAGTTACAGGTTAAACTACTAAGTAGGGATGGACGGGACCCGATATTTTGGGAAATTTTCGGGAAAATTATAATCCCGTTTATCGGGCAGGATTTGCTTTACTTCGGGATTTCTTCGGGACGGGATTTCGCGATTTATATAAATTCAACAAAATGCTTAATAATGCTGGGATTATTAATCCTGGCAACTGAAAACTACAATAAATCATTGAGAAATGCTCTGGACTATTTATTTTCCTTCTACCTCCCAATATTACATCAACAACAAAGTGTTTTCGTCATAGCGTTAGCAATCGACTGGCGAAACCAATAAACAACAGACGACGGCCTTCGTGATTTCGACTAGCGACAGACATAAAAATGTTTTTGTTTGTTATTATTTATTGTCATCCATATCAAGTTTCAAAACCGGAACAACTATTTCCCATTTACTGAAGGAAGGACAATCCCGTCCCGATCCTGTCCCTATTTTCGGGAGGGAAAAAAAAATCCCATCCCGTCCCGACCTAAAAATCCAATCCCGTCCATCCCTACTACTAAGTAATTCTGAAAAGAATTTTTCATCCCATTCATTCTGCAAGCAATATATATATTCAAAATTTATTCTTTAAATGAAACACAGTGAAACGGTCACACATTATAATACAAAAACTCGAATCACTGGCAGTTTTTGGCTGAGGTGTGCCTTAACCAAAGGCTTAGGCATCAGTCAAGTAACGACGAATAATCGATGCAGTCCTGAGAATTGCAGTTTTTTGCAATTTGACTGCTGTAATAGTTGTAGTTCCTAACCGGGTAAAATTGGGTGAAATTGTAGAACTTTTGAAGGATACTTCTACAGGTTTACAGGATACACAATAAGAATAAAACTTTAATTTGTACTGATCAGGTGATTTTTTTTACCAACTGGGGAAGGTTTGATGTGATAGGGGTGAGGAGAAAGAGGTGGAAAGTCTTATATTCTCCGATCTCGATATTAATTACATATCTAGGGGTCTCAGTTAGCATTACTTTGTACCTATCACATGATTTTTGTACCAACTGGGAAAGTTTCGAAGTGATCTCACATTATTTTCTATTTCTTTCTCATCCACATCAGAAGATCTATTTTAGTAATCTGTACGAAGAATGGGTATTTCAGATAGTGTTTACATATGTTTTGATTTTGTTCTGAGATTAAAATTTTGTAAAGCATTTGTTTAAAATTGTTTCTTCTTTAATTTTCTAGAAATTAAAGCAAGCATTGACTCAAAATCAGCAGAGTGCAAATGGAAGTATGAATATTATGAGCAGCAACATGAGAGTTATGACAGAAGCTGTTGAAATGGTTACAAACCAAAGGCATAAATTTGATCTGAATGATGTCATCAAATCTGAAAATAAGGAAATCCAGACTATAAAGTAAGTAAACATCAAAATAAATAATATGCAGAACTCTCCTTTTAAATATTTCAAATGACATCTCTGAACTTTTTTTCAAAATGAATATAGTTATAATGAATGGATGGAATTACATAGACGTTAAAAATTACTATTAACAAATTTATAATTTCATAAATAAAATAATCTACTTTAATCTTGCTATTATAGAAAACTTAAAAATTATATTTTATGTAATTTCTACATAACTAGAGAGATGTTTGAGAAAGATTACCTTTTTTATTTATCTATAATATATATAAAGGAGGATGTTCAACTTTCTTGAAGGTATGCGATTCTCCGAAACTACTTCAACGAATTTTCTTTTCTTTTTTTAGACTTCTGAAAGATGCCTTATATTCCCGGTTTGTCTATCTATGGACACATATGCCACAATGCTTCGCAACAGCTTCTATTAGCTCAGTTGTAGGTGGTCTGAATGTTAAATGTTGTAGGTGGCCTGTTAGCTCAGTTGGTTAGAGCATCGGGCTAATAACACGAAGGCCGTAGGTTCGATCCCCTCATCAACTTAAGTTTTTTTTTTTTTTTTTTTTTAAATCATTATTAGGAATTCAGTGTATTAACAAGGTTTGAATTAAGAATGATGATTATTCCATAAAAATAGGGGTGGGGTCACAAACAGACTCGCGTGAGCATTTTCTAGACCATCCCGGCACAGTATTCTAAAGTAAAGGTGACTCAGAAGCCATTGCGAAGCACTGTGATTGGTTTATTAATCACTATCCCTACCTTGTTTTTTAATTGGGAGAGGGGATGGAGGAAAAATTACTGAAGAATACTTTACAGGGTTTTCAGGTTGCAAAATCAGAATATAACATTACTTTGTAATCATCACGTGATGTTTTTACCAACTGGGAAAGGTTTTAATTGATAGGTGAGTGGCGAAGGACAGAACGGGTGGGAAGTCTTATATTCTCTGATCTCGATATTAATTTTATATTTAGGGTTTATCGAATTACAAAATAAGAAAATTAATTTTACCTACCAAAAGGGCTTTTTTACCAACTGGAAAACCCTTAAAGTAATTTCACAGTTACAATTTCTTTATCATCCACATCAGAACAACTTTTTTTTTTGTAACCCAAGGGAAGCACAGGTATTTTTGTTAGTATTAAATAAATTTTGAATATGTTTGCCTCAATAATTTTTCCTATTTTGGTGCCATTCTAGAAATAAAAAAATGAAATCAAATACAGTCCATTTCTTTGCAGCTGTATTAGGCAGGATTTAAGGCCTGCTAAATAATCAGTATTTGTCGTGAATTTAAGTTTAGGTTTGTGGAAGTTTAGAAATGAACATAGAATTTAATTAAGCAGTGAAGTATCTTATCCAGAATAGAATCATGTGACACTTTTTTAGTTACTGTCATTTTCATTTCTAAAATATTTTAAATTTACCATGAATTAAAAATTATTTCATTTTTTTTTAACCGAGATGTTGAAGTTCATTCATGTTTCTGTTGCTCCTTAGATTTTTTTATCTTCACTCAGGATTTCTTGAGGTTGGCTTAAGTTCATCTCACTTCTGCTGCCTCAGTACCTTTAACTACATGTTTTTCATGCATTTCAGTCCATTTACTATTTTGGTACCTATTTAAACATCCTTTCTGACTTATATTTCTGTTCACCTTCGTACTTGCTGTTTTACTGGTGACTTTTCCCAGCTGATGAATGCTAATGAGCATGAAATGGCTATTCTGGGATGTCACTTAATAAACTTAATAAAAAGGTTGCGCTCAACCTTTTAATGTATTTATATATATTTTTAGGCACTTTTTTTTAATTTCGCATTTCATTCATCGAGTCTGGCAGAGGCCATTACATGTATTTTCTTTATTTTTAATGTGTATTTTTTGGAGGTATAACATTCTTTTTTACTTATAGTTTAATTTCTAAGTAGGATACTGAATTTACTCCTGAAGTTATCTTTTCTATCAATTGACCTACATGATCTCGACCTCTAATAAATGTTTATATCCAAACGTCCAAGTCTGCAATTTCCTATCTTCACATAAATATCATGTTATGTATCTTTTAATTGTATAGTTTAAGATGTTTAATTGCAATATAGCAATTAGGAAAAAATATTTTAAAGCATATTTTATATTTATGTGAAAATCTTTATGTTTTTCATTCCTGCAAATCTGTTACCACTAAAAAGAAATGAAATTTATTTTCTTTCCATCTGTTACTTTACAACTCCTTAATAGGAAGTACAAAATTTGTATATCCCTGATAATTCTTGCTGTATGTTGATTTATAATCTGCTTAATTAGTCTAATCTGATTAAATTCACTTTTCATTTGTAGTAAAAGAAGAAGAGCTTCTGAAGAAGATCCAGATGAAAAAAGAAGAAGATTCCTTGAAAGAAATAGGTAGAACATATTACACCTTGTGTAATTACTTAATTAAAGCTAAAAATTGAATGTAGTGTGTGAATATTTCTGGTTTGTGTGATATCATTCATGCTGAAGAGTTAGAAGTAAGTATCTTATTAGAGGCCTGTTTGGCCCTTTAATTCGTAGGAAATAAAGCTTCTGTCATTTCCTGATCTCAACGACCAGTCGCCTTTAACCCCCAGGAAAGAATCCAGTATCCATTGAACAGAGAACCCATCTGGGGAGCAATCAGGGATTGAAACAGGCTCCTCAGGCCCCTTACCAAACGTTAGAATTAGGGTAGTATTTATCCTCTGGACCACTGACTTTGAATTTAGTATTTAATATTTTATGTATCTTCCTATTAGGGATATACAATAAAACGACATGCAGTGTACTGTATAGTTCATAATAATGGGCTCAATACTACCAAGCCTTATATCTTCATTGTATAAAACTATACACAAGATTCTTAAACATATGGAATGAAAAGTTTATTTCTTAAAGAATTTTCTTTACTTTCTTTATTCAATCCCTTTCTTTAATAGTTTTGAATGTTTAACAGTTTTGTGGTTAAGGTGATTGGGGAAAAAAAAAATCAGATTTAATGAATTGAAAAGAATTAATGATTTAAGTAAAAAAAAAATTAGTCCCTTATTTCTTAATGTAATTATGGACATTGCCATAAATAATGTTGTTTTTTTATGTGTGTGTGTTTTTCTTTTTCAGAGCTGCTGCAACTAGATGTCGCCTTAAAAGGAAACAGTGGATCCAGTCTCTTGAAAAGAAAGCTGAAGAGCTGTCTACAACAAATCAGCAATTACAAGTAAATGATTTACATTGATTTACATTACATAGTCTTGAATTTACTAGAATGTAAATAAATCTGAGAAGGTAAAAGAAATAGTTTAACTGTTCACATAGCACAGGGAAGCATTACTATCTTGAACCTGGTTATTGGGCCAGAGATGGTTCAGAAAAGACCTTTAATGGAAGTTCATTCCTACATAGAATACAGTCATATTTAATAAAAATGAATCTCAAGATGCCAGTCATTGATAAGCCACTACGAATCCAGGGTTTTCTGCTTCAAATACTGATCTCTTTGAGTAATTTCAGTTGCTTACTGATAGTGTGATAATTTTGGACAAATTTTAAAGAATGGTTTATAAGTAAGTGTGTAATCACAACATTCTTTCTAGTGTAGGTATGCACTCCTAATGTCCCTCTGGACAACATCCATTTGCAATTACGTCCAAGGTGACATAAAATCCTGATCCTCAAGAAAGTTTTTATAAAGAAATTTAAAAATTAAAAAAGCTTGAAAATTTTTAAAAAAAAAAAGTATACATTAGCGTAATTTGCTTAATCATTAGTGTGCTTTCTAATAAAAATTTTACATAAAAGTTTAAAAAGTAAAGAAAAAAAAGAATGTTAATTATAAATATAGGGGAAAAAAATCATTGCTATACAGCAAAATAATTTATTGTAAGTGCATAATAGTAAGTTTAGTATAATAAAGTTTTAACATAAAAGCTTACAATATTACTTTCAACTTCATCCAAACTCACTTTATATTTACAGGAACACCTTCCAAGTACACCTAACATTAATTAACTTTGCACATTGATGTTTCAAAATTAACAGCTTTATTCATGATATTACAAAGTGACTTAACAACTTAGGCTTTTTAGAATGATACTGCCCCAAACCCCCAGTTTGAAGTTTCACAACCCCCAGAACCTCCTGACTAAATAATACTGTATTATTCTACTGTCTGCTCTGTTAGTGTAATAAAGTAGAGTACTGTATTAGTTAGTTGTAATACAGTACAGTATTGTGGCCATTTAGGTAATACAGTATAGGCACAGTATATAGTTTGTTTACATTTAATGTTTGCACAATGTCCAATTCACTTAACATTCTATTGGATAGAACGTAGCCTAGACTTAGCCTAGAACGTAGAGAAGCATTCATGTATATCTTTCTATGTCAAAATTTAACTATATTAAATAAATCTCTCTGGAAACATTCTTTCTGAAATTTTTTCAAGTATCATAGTGTCTGATAGGCTCATTTTTAAATTTAAGATGAAAATATAAAGGTCTTTTAGGAGATTTATAAATGTTTGGTGCCGTGGTTTCCAAACTTTTATGACTTGTTGTTCCTTTGACCTGCTGTGGTCTCATGGCAGCTCCATAATTAATTATTTTTTTTTTCTTTTGAACCTGTAATAAGATTTTATAAGGGAAAGCTCAATCTTTATTTTAATTAAAAAGACACCTATTTATCACAGCTGGAGGTGACTCACTGCAAATTTACATACGGAAGTCCACGACGCTAAGGAGCAGTGAGTCACACCATCAACAAATATCTCCAAAAATGGAAATCTGGATAGTCCGTTATCACACCACCGATGACTATCTCCAAATAAGGCGATTTTGGTGATATCGTTTGATGATTGGCTAACTCAAGAAATGCACCACGTGATTTCGCACCCGGTAAAGGCAGGAAATTGTAAATAAAAGGAGCTGTTTGCAGAGAAACACTACCTATCCTGTTATTTTCTTATCCTATTATCCGCTCATTATCCAATGCCCTTCAACACCTTATCACACCGGACAACACAGAAAACCATGCAATAGGAGAGAGGTTTTTTCCAGTGTTAAAAGAGTTAGCGTTAACGCATGGGCACGGTGGATGGATAGCCCATTACCTCTCTCTCTGTGGCAGCGAGTAGGCGACCAACGGCAACAGTGGAGCTAAGTATGTTTGGTGTATGTTTATGTTAGCTTTCCAGAACGTCGGCCAGTAAACGGTGTAGCTTCCTAAATCAACTAAGCAGAGCTAAGTAACTGTTAAGGTTAGAGAACAAATACCACCTGTGAGGCATGTAGTAGCTACGGTTAAAGACTACCAGAACTAGCATCAGGCATGAATTAGATTTTAGCCAGCGCAGGAATCTTATGCTATTCTTGAAGCAGGAGTGCGGAAGTTTTTCGAGGAATTCAGGATGAATTCTCGATATTCCAGTCAATGAGCTTAAATTCGGGCAATGGCTGAACTAGATACGGCCGAACTTAGCACAGTGCAAGAGGCACATAGTTGACCCAACGGAAGGGAGACACAGGTGTAATCAGTTTAAGTTGATAAATTTGTCAATACCCTTTATAACCATTACTAGGTAGCAAAATAGATCAAATTGTTAATATAACTAAGATATTGTTTGTTAGACTTTGTTAAATTTTACTTTAACGGAAAAGCAAATGTTATGTTAGGCTTAGAAATTTATCATATCAAATATGCTAAATGCCATGGTCTATCATGAGAGCGTCAATGGGCTCTGGTTGTTATGTAATGTTAACTTCCCCAGAAAGTTTCATAGAATATATGATTGAATGTTTTGAAAGGGATAACTGTGTTTTATTGCTTTTATTTGGCCGTAACAGTGCAGGTTCACACTGACCCCCTACTCCTTGAGGTGACTGAGCGAAGCTGGACAACCCTGTCATTTGGATTTCCCTGAATACAACTTTTCTTAAGCTTCATGCTTGACTGGCACCCAACTCAGGGAAACCACGGTTTTCGGCTCTGTTCTAGGGGCAAATCGTTATGTCACAATATATACTTTTTTTTTTTTTTTTTTTAACACTCTTTAAGAAGAGATTGCTGAGAGACAGCCATCAAGATTTGTTATAGAACAATAGGCAGCACAGTATTTAGACAGTGTCACAAAAGAAATATCTTCTGTGATCAATAATAATAATAAAAAAACTCTGCTACCAACTTTGTCACCAAAAAATCTAAAAAGGCATGAGCAAGCTATCCAACCAAAAGAAAAGATGTAGACAGAAAAGACACTTTTGGCTACCAATAAATTATCATGGATCTTACAGAAATAACAGAAAGAAAAACGTGATCAATCCGTTAAAAAAAACAAAACACTAAAGTCCCAAATATCTCGACAAGGTAAAAGGGTAAATGTGTAAATTCTCATATATAACTAGAGTTCAATTAACTAAAATAATAATTGGAAACAATTACGTAGTCAATACCGCTGGACTCAATGAGTAAATATTGAAGCGCAAGTGAAGTTGATAAATGTAAGACAAATCTATATGAGCCGAAATAAATACAAACATCAAGACAATGAAAATATTAACGAAAATATTTATATTATTCTCTAAAAATTTGTTATTAAAATACACACACTGTCTCAAATTCAGATGTAAAGAAAATGTTTAAGATGATGTGGTCATTATTATGACAGTTTCCAATAGTTTCTTACTACAGATAAGTTCATAAGGAGGATTTTTCTTGATCTCTTTGAACTACAGTTATTGTGATAGGAAAAGAATACTTACAGTCAAATAGAAGAGTCACTGTCACACAATTTGTCATTTTATTTGGGAACCTACATTTTACAAAGAAGGCACACAAAGCACATTTTTCACTTATTTTGATTTTTTACTGTTTCAGAACTTAAATGGAGCGCACACGTTTTGTGTCACCATGCATCCAGACCCATTATTACAATAATGAAGCACACATCGCTGATCCGACCTTTTGGCTCCAAATACAAGGCCAGATTCGGGAAATGTGTCTGGATCGCTCTGCATTCAGTTGCTTCTTCTGGACATCAATGCTGGTCTCTGCCATCCCCAAAAATCTTGATGTCTGTCCCGGTACCTTGCAGATACAGAAGTCTGTGATTCCTCCGTCTTAGTCTTTTGTGAACTGCATACAATAATGAGAATTGGCTTTCTTTTCCCATGCTGCTGAGAGAAACAACCGACAAATCCAATGTTTCTCACGACACACAAAATTAGTCTGAGCTGATCATTAAATTACAGTGCGACCAGACCAATGTGTAAAACTATAAAGGCTCATTGATATTCATAGTAATTAAGAGATAGTGACCAAGAAGTAAGAGCTCCCAAGAAGTTTTCTGTGTTGTCATTCGTCGTGTTCTGACAAAATGTCTGGTTATATAGACTTGACCATGTCATCAACAGAGCCGTCGCGGCAATGGCAAAATACAAATTGGGAAATTCCGTTTTTTTTTTTTTTTTTGTTGTTAAATTGGGGGTTTCTTTTTTTTGGGGGGGGGGGGGGGGGGGGGGGCGGCTGACGAAATCTTGCCCCGGGCACCAACAAACCACGCGACGGCCCTGATCATCAATACACAGAAAATTTATCCAATAGTGGTACAGGTGACAGAGTCTGACATATGAAGCATAAAGAGTTAATTGACAGATTAATGGTTATGGGAAATAAACTAGATGAAAGTTCTCATGGAAACAGAATGATAAAAAGAACATAAAAATACAAGAAGAGTAATAAATTAATTAAAGAAAGCAAAAAACAACATGATAAGAAAGATTAAAAGAATGATAAACATGGTTGATGATAGCAATTAATCTAACACGACTAAGACAAAACTTCAAAACACTGAAATTGAGTTAATTAAAAAAAGGTGGGTTGAGAGTGAAATCGCATCACGGGAAGAACAACAAAAATAATCAAAATGAACTGTGACAGCAGGTGTACAAAAAATACACTGCATGAATGCTGGCAGTGCCTTACTAATAACTTAAATAATGGCTATCCTCAGTGGCTGTGGCGCAAAGTTTGGGAACCACTGGTTTAGTGGAATAAGAAGGCTGTCTCAGATTTCTTTAAAAACCTCAATTCTGATTGTCCAGCTCTATCCTAACTGACCAATAGGAGGACAGTTTTCTTTTGTAACTTTTTCAAGCAATATGCCTGACATTGAAGTAAATGTATAAACAAAGGCAAAAAGAAGAAAAGAAACCCCAAGAAATGGAAGGAGTAACAGTGGACAGATTAACGTGATGCTGTTATGATTCATGTGTTTAAAAGTTACTATTTTTCTTCTGTTGTAAACTGTTATACAGTAGAGCCCCGCTTATCCGCGGGATTGGGTGGCAAGGGCTTTGTGGATAACGAAAATCGCGGATAACCCGAAAAAAGACTAAAATTGAGGTGTAAACACGAAATAAAATTTCACCATGAAAAACTATGTGTAATTGTACAAAAAAACATAATATGTAAAACTTTTAAAATATGTACAGTAAAGCAGAAACCTTTTCTCTACGTTTGCATCCACAAATTCCGAGAAGACCTATAGAATCACAATGCACAATTAACCTGTCATTAATTTTCGACCTTCTCACTGTAGGGCCTATTGTATTTACCCTGTTGTTGGCTTGGATTAAAATTGGTTTTTCTGAGATTCGTAATTAAAAAAAATTTTCGCGGCTTACGGATAATCATGGCTCTACTGTATATGATAAAATTAGTGAAATTATCTAACAATGAAAATAACAAAATATATCCAACATTTGCAGAAATTTACTTCAATATCTAATCAATTTAATATCTTAATTGTTTTAATATTTAATATTTTATGCGTTGAGATATAGCAAATCTAATAAAACACTAAATACTTCAAACATATTTATATCAAAAAGGGTCCACTAAGATTCCACTACAACTATCAATTTATTTAAGACGCTGACTAAATTTGTTCAAAATATTTTCCACTCTCAATAAGGAGTGAATGGAGTAACAGAAATTGGCAGATCAGAAATTAAACCTGGTCTATCTACAGGAAAAGCGGAAAATATGTCAAACAGCTATTTATTTTTACAAAGAATAACTTTTACGAAGTTTTTTAAAGGCATATGTTATATTACACTCATAGATGCTCAAAATGTCGTCCGTCCACTTCAGAGCAGCGTCTTAACCTAGAAATCCAAGCTCTTGTAGCGTTTTGAAGGGTAATGTGTGAGTTATCGTTCCAAGCTCTTCCCAACCTCGTTTTCAAATCATCAATAGAGTTTACGTCACGTCGACAATTCTGAAGCTCTGTTAATAACAAGCTCCAAACGCAGTAATCCATGACATTTAAGTCTGGACTTTTGGAGGGCCAATCTTCCGGTTCAACATAAAAGACATGAAAATAAAAATTAGTAAGCACGCATTTTATTCATTATCTCATCTGACCCTCAAATTTTCCGCTTTTCTAGCAAGCACCCTGTAGATTTCGCAGTCAGTTAAATAACTATTTCCTGTGACATTCAATTCTATTCTCACAAGGATATGTGATAACAAGTTGTTATAGTTTACTGTATTATGCTTTTTTATCTTTCTTTTTTTTTAACTATTAATTCATTTTATTTAGTTTGAAATTAGAATGGAGATAATTTATGTAGTGTTAGTTCTATATAAAATGTTTTTGTATTTAGTTGAATTTCAAACTTTTGTATGAGTTTGTTTCTTTGTTTATTTTGATGTGTTTTGTAGTGTACCTATAGTATATCTGCAATCTGTTAAATTTCTGTTAAATTTGCAATCTATTAAATTTCAAAAACTAACTATAATCTTGTTTTTCTTATGAATTTCAGAATGAAGTTGCAATGCTTCGAAATGAAGTTGCTCAACTCAAAACAATGCTTTTGGCGCACAAGGATTGTCCAATAACACTTCAACAGAAAGCTTTAAATCAGACAGAGGTGATAACAGGTAAAATCTAAACCAATCCATATCAAAACTTTCTATAACATATAACAGTTTTACGACGTATAATAAAATGTTACTGCATTCCAGTCAAATTGAACAAAGAACTATTAACTTCTGGAAAGTTAGCATAGTTATGATAAATTATAATGAAAACATTTAATTATGACACATCATTGTGTCATGGAAAAATAATCTATAGCTATCACGTAATATGTGTAGCATAAACACTACATATGCTCAATCTACGTATACCTGATACTTGTACTGTGGATGCATTTTACGTTGGCCTTCATGTCTGTTAGCAGATAAATATATAGCAAATTAATTTCCATCAATTATGAGAAACTTCAAAATCTTCATTTCAATGACAAAAACAACAACCAATAACTCTTTTGACAACATTTTAATCATGATATTTCGTCCTCTCTATGCGAGAAGACTTCTTCAAACGAATGAGGATAGGGACAAACCTATCCCTCTTCCTCTGAATTCATTTACAAATAAATAAGTGAATTCAGAGGAAGAGGGATATGTTTGTCCCTATCCTCATTCGTCTGAAGAAGTCTTCTCGCATAGAGAGGACGAAATATCACAATTAAAATGTTGTCAAAAGAGTTATTAGTTGTCATTTTTGTCTTAATTTCCATCAAATTGTAAGAGAGTTTATTGTTTATTATGTTTTCTATTGTTACTCTCTTGTGTTGTAAAGTTATTATTTATTATATTATTTCATTATTATTATCTCCTAACACAATTTTTTTTCTTAGAATATAAATAGGACTTGAAATCACCTGATGAAGGTTGGCATTAAACTACAGACGAAATATTGTATATTTTTCATATGTAATGTATAGGAGACATATTGAAAGGTTTGAATTAGAGATTTGTTGAAATTGGAATGTTGATTCATCACAAATCTTCAAGAAAGAAGGAAATTGGTCAGAAGTAATCTGCGATAGCGGCTTTTATGATGTAAAACTATAACTTCAGATTATCAATTAAACAAATTTCATGAAGCTGTTCAAATGATTTACAGATTCCATAAAAACAAACCTCTTCATAAAAGGACAGCGATTTGAACAACTTCAGAAATATACCAACAAAATAGCAGCATAAACCAATTGTCCGTTATATCATTCAGCTCATTACAATGCTCTATGTTGGGCATATAGATGTCTTTGGAAGTTTTCATTGGATTCTAAGAACTCTTTAGTAATAGTGGAAGATTGGGGTTTTTAAGAAGCACTGGAATTATATGAAGAATATCCATAAACAATTCTTAGGAATTATTATTGGTGCTGAAACAAATATGAATTTTGGATATTGGGATAAAATTGGAATGAAAGAAGTTAAAAAAACTGTGATTAACTTTTCAAGAAATCTCAATCACAGAGACAATTGATAGTAAAGAGCAAGGCTTTAGGATTAGGAAATGGGGACATGATAACAATTACTGGGGAATTTGCAAAGCCAAATGATGGATTTAAAAAGTGGAGAATTTTTATCAAACTCTTTAGAATGGTACAACTGTAGTCACCTCCTGAAATATTGCTTTTCTTACACACTACAGTGCTTCAGACTTAGAGATTTTGAATTGTCACCATTTCCAGAAGTTTTTGTAGGCTTTCAACAACAAGTGTTGCTCTTGTCAATTTAAAACCTAGTTCGCTTTGCCTCTTTCTCTGTTATTGTGTTCCACATGTTTCACTTATATCAGTTTTGGAGATATATGAAGACTGGAGTACAGTATAATATACGTTGATAAGTGGGGTGGGAGAGGCAGTTATCAGTCTGGAACTATGAGGTTTGCCTTGCATGTAAATAATAACAATGGTTGGTGATATTGAACGATTTTCACTATCTACTATCTACTCCCTGGTGCTTATTTGCTTATCCTTATTATTTCAGAAGTCTGAAGAAAAGTCCGAATGATTGTCTTTTTCTTAGAAGATAATATATTGAAATATATGGTTTTAGTGTGAGCCATGTCTCAAGACTCATTTCTTTTGGAATTTTCTTTTTAAAAATTTCACTTTTCCTAATGTGAAAGTGTTTTTTTAGTCAATAGAGTTAATACTGATAAGCTGTGGACAGTAGTTCTATGTGAAACCCTTCATGTTTTTAAATAAATTAATTCCCTAATATTCCTGATATCTGCCATGTTCTTATTTTCTAAATTCCAGTTATAGGAGCGTACGAAATTGTTTTGTTTATGTGATTTTGTTTTCATTCTTTGTCGATTGTTTCATTTTTAGGACTGTGCTTCTTTTGAGACAATAATGAAAAATTCTTTTATTTCTTCCAAGAAGGTTTTCTTACTATCATCAACTTAAATCAGCTAACTGGCTTTCTGCTATTTTTACACAGAAAGTTTTTTTTTTTTTATTAGTTGCAGTTATTTATTAGATGGTTTGATTTGATCCCATTTCTTCTTTAATTCAGCAGAATGACATATATATAAACAGAGACAATATTTTTTTTTTTCTGGAGAAGATTTAATTGCCTTATTCATTCATTCATAGTTCTCTGCCAAGGGCAGGTCCTTCACTGCAAACCCAGCATTCTCCAATCTTTCCTGTTTTCTACCTTCCTCTTCGTCTCGACACTATTTTCCATACTCCTGCAGATAAAAAAAAAGTATATTGTTAAATAATTGAGTTTAAATGTTGGACAAGATCCTTTTTGAATGGTCCAGGTGGACAAAATCTTTTTTGAATAAATTAAATTGGGACATGATTTTTTTTGAATGAATCAGAACTACATACATACATAGTTCTCTGCCAAGGGCAGGTCCTTCACTGCAAACCCAGCATTCTCCAATCTTTCCTATTTTCTGCCTTCCTCTTCGTCTCCACATAAGATCCATTTACCATAATGTTGTCGATCATCTTAAATCTTCTTCTGCCTCGAACTTTTTTACCGTTCACCATTCCTTCCAGTGCATCCTTCATTAGGGAGTTTCTTCTCAGCCAGTGACCCAACCAGTTTCTTTTTCTCTTCCTGATCAGTTTCAGCATTATTCTTTCTTCACCCACTCTTTCTAGCACAGCTTCATTTCTTATTTTGTCTGTCCATTTCACATGCTCCATTCTTCTCCATATCCACATTTCAAATGCTTCTAGTCGTTTCTCTTCACTGCGTCGTAATGTCCATGTTTCTGCCCCATACAATGCCACACTCCACACAAAGCACTTCACTAGTCTCTTTCTTAGTTCTTTTTCCAGAGGTCCGCAGAAGATGCTCCTTTTCCTATTAAAAGCTTCCTTTGCTATTGCTATTCTCCTCTTGACTTCTTGGCAGCAACTCATATCACCACTTATAGTACACCCTAAGTATTTAAAGTTGTTCACTTGTTCCAATGTCTCATTCCGAATACTTATGTTTATCTTCTTTGTCTTTCTTCCGATAACCATAGTCTTTGTCTTGTTTACATTTATCTTCATTCCATATTTTTCACAGCTGTCATTCAGCTGCAGTAGCATATCCCTTAGTATCATCTCCTCTTCTGCTAACAATGCCATATCATCAGCAAATCTTATGCACTTTATTCTTCTTCCTCCTACTATCAGGTTTTAAGCCTTTTTGGAGTTAAATTTCCTTGTGATATAGTGGAACTATTTTTGTCTATTGAAATTAAATATAAATAATCTTTATGTATCCATCTTTAAATTGGATTAGTAGATTATTCTGAAATTATATGAAAAATCCCTGATTATTATGATTCATCTCAGAAAATGAAAATTAGTGAGCTACAGGTTTCTAAACCTATTTATTTGTAAAAGAAAGGACATGAGCAATTTTTTTTCCAGAAATACACCTTGATAATGTACATCTCTGTTTTAGATTTTATATACGAGTACTTTGGTCAATCCTATAAAACAGTAAACAGTGTATGATACAAATGAGACTATGATTTATCTATAATATGCTTTATTTGCTGACAAGTTTTCCAGCGATTGGATATGTTAATTTAATTAGTTATCACATCTATTTTACTATTAATTTAACCCATTATTAAGGATGGGTATTTCAAGCGAGTCTTTCCACAAACGACACAAAAAAAAGAGGAAAAATTAACAATTTTTCAATTTAAATTTTAATCACAGTTTAAAACTTTTTATGGAAACATCAAATGCAAAGTTTATTTTCTTATAATAAAGCAAATAAATGAAATTATCTTAATACTTTTTTGTGTGTATGATACATACTAGAATAAGTACCTAGTCATAATCCAACTCTACATTCAGGATACCAGGTGGTTAAAAACATGGCCTTTTTTTTCTCCTAAATTATGGTAGTTTGTAATTTATAGTAAAAAATGTAATTTTAGACAAAAAATGGGACAGAGGCAAAATCAATCTACTAAACCTATCAATAGATGGGCATAGACAAGCAAGCCACGCCTCTAATGTGCTTGGATCAAATTACAGCTATTAATTTACAAAACGCAGCTGTAGCTTATATATCACCCCCGTCCTGTCTTCCCCTAAGTGTTGTGTCAATAAGTCACTAGAGTCACATCCAGTATCTAGAGCACTATATATTCTGTGTCTATAAGCCTCGGTCGTCCTTAAAGGGTAAACATACTATTTGTTGAGTCCTTCAATTTATTATGAAAATGATGAATATGACATGCTGCATATTGAAAGCTTGCATGCTTACTATTGAAAGCCAGACAATAATCAGGAAATCAGCTAAATTTGTATAGGATTTATACAGCAAAATGAAAACTTAATTTTTTAAAAGAAATTTCCCTTATTAAATAAAACTGAATAGTTAAAATAGCCAATGTATTGTTTTTGTAATTATGAATCAAATTTACATATTTATTTTCTTCATTTTTTTTTTTCATTGATAGAGGAGCCGATCAACTTGACGACTATACAGTTAACATCTGCTGAAGCAATTGCCTCGTCAGCATTGACCAACATGGCCCATACTGGTGTTAGTGAATTGAACTCTGAACAGACCACTACCACCCACATCCTTCCGGTCAGTGTAGTTATAGAAACAGATCCTGATGATTTGTTGTGCAGCGCTCAAGAAAACAGTAATACAAGTGCCGAGAACTGACATAGTTTTTGTTCTACTTGATAATTCTGGTTTCCCTTAATTGCATAACTGTTTTCCAGGCAATTATATCATTATAGTTCCTGAAATTTTCTTCAATAATCTGCATAAATCTTGTATTTGCCAAATTGTGAATAGTTGAAAAGAAATGAGATTTATTTTTTGTATTTTTATTTTATTTCATGAGGCTTGAAGAGATTATATTTGTAAAACATATCTACAGTTTCAAGTCTGCCATTGTTTGTGAACATTTTAATTTAAAATGTTTTAATAATTTAGTTACTATAAAGTCTTATCATATAAGATCCATTTGCTCTTGCACCAAGAAATTATTTTGATGTTATGATTAGATCCTAAGAAAAAAAAAATTACATTCTTATCACCAACACCATCATCATCATTTCAGAATTCTTTTAATAAATACACAAAATCAATTTATACTTGCTACTATTTGATCATTATTAATAGTTTATATGTCTTGTATCTTAGAGTAAGAACTTACCACCCTTGAATATTAAGCTGAGAAGGACCATATTTGTTTTAATATTGAAATTAAGAATTTTAAAAGAATATTTTTATTGTTTTGAACCATTTTCAAAATGAACTCCTTCTCGCAACAAACCATAATATTTCTTTGAGTTCTGCTCAGTTGAGAAGGGAGATGCTTAATTCATGTATCTGTTGATCTATTGTTATATATCACATAATACTATCACTCCATAGTGATGCGTTTTAAAGCTTAAGGACAACTTTGTTTGTGAAAGCAACAGTTTAGTAAATATATTAATATCATTGTGTAGGCTTTTTGTAAATTATAAGGAGTATCATATGGAAAGATGCCAGTGCTTACATATAAAGGTTTGCATGTTTTCCATTGTACAGGAATTATGATGGTACATATATAATGCTTCTTGTAAAACATAAACACAACATAAAACACGTAATAGTTATATAACCACAGAGCAGCACATTGATAAGAAGCAATCTGTAAAAGTATCCATTGGCATTTTTAAAAACTCAAAAGAAAAAACATCATGCTGATATACAGTGCTTGAAAAACAGAAACTGTAATAATTCATTAAGGTGTGAAGTTTTGAGACCTTCCAGGAGATGCAGCTGTACTGTATACAATGCATTTGTTTTTCCCAGACCTGAAAACCATGAGCAATATGGTTGTTTTGCTTCAAGATAATGCTTGCTAATTTCACTTGGCTTACTGCAGATTATCTTGGATAGTTTCATTGGAAAATGCTGTACATCATACTTATCTTTTCCCATATCATTTTCACATCTTTAGCCCACAGAAACCACTAAAGGATTGCTGTTTCGCTGATGACAATATATGAAGACAGCAATATTTTAATGTCCAATTCCATGGAACAGATGTCTACACAACTTTGGTAACTTTGTGAAAAAAAAAAAATAAAAAAAAAAAATGGCAAAATTCAGAATTGGCAAAACTCGGTATCTTTTCATATAAATACTCCTTATAATAGTTAGATACTTCATTGAAAAACACAATCCATATAAATTATCTTTGACTCATAAAAGAATTCTGGAAGATGAATTATAGAAGTTAAGGGTTGCATAAAATTCAGTTCTTAAAGGTTTTTTTTCTTTCTTTTTAATGTCATTTAAAGAAGAATTAATAAATTTTAAAAGTATTCTAATAAAACTTGTAGAAATATTGTTTGATTTAAATATTACCATATTTTTTAACAGTTTTATTCATAAAGGTCTAGTTTCTATTAACAAAATAATTTTCCAGCATCTTAAGTGCTAATGATTAAAATTGACTGAAATTGAAAATACAGGATATAGACCACGTATCTACAAAATATTTAAGAATCTCCCCTATATAACTATCTGCATTTAATTTGTAAGTGAGTTGGAAAACCATTCGATTTGTTTCTAGACTCACCGTTACTGGAGAAAAATGGTGAATTTGTGATATTGACCAAATGAAGATAATACTGAATTAAATTTAGTTTAAAATTTATGTTGGACTTTTCAATCCGACATTTTATTGTATGATTAAGATAGGTATTTCAGTTAAACAAAATGCAAAGAAAATTAAAGTTGATTAAGAAACCATTTAAGTCAGAATTTCATGGTATTCTAAAGGTTTACTCCATATTGGAATAAGAAAGCTTTCTTATCAAAATGTTGGATAAGATGTTGGCTGCATAATTTTTTAAGCGAAGTCTTTCCAATTGTAATGTTTGGGTAATTAGAGATTTAAATTCTAATTTCCAAAAATAATATGTATCCTATTAAGAAGTGAATGAGAATGCTTGAAATTGTTTTGTGCCTTTAAATATATACACATATATATATTTCTTTAAATGTATTAATAAATTGAATGATAGCAAGTGTAAATAAATTCCGTTAAGTTAGCCCTCATCATTAGGTGGGATTCGTTTCATGCCTTTGTTGAATATTACTAAGTATCCTCATCTCCGTGTTTTGATGAACAGTCTTTCAATCATCTACTTTGATCTACTCTTAAACTTCTGTTAATTGGTTGTCTGAACAATAAGATATGAAAGAAAAACTTAAAAAAATATTCATTTTGGGAAAATAAATACTTTAATAACCATTACTATGTAATTTATACAGAATGGCATATTTATATCCCACAGTTATTAAGGTAACATGAAAACTTGTGAATGGTGAGAGGAAAAAATTACAATAGTTCCTTTCTGAAAAAAAATAATACTAACTATACCATTGATACTGATGATTTGCATTAAAAAGAAAACAAAAAGATGAAAGGAAATTTTGCATTCTGGAACACTGAACTAAAGACTTATATTTTACAGAATTTGTTTAAGTTTTAAGAAAAGTACATTTGCACAATATGATTTTAAGATTGTTCAGATTCCAAAGCTCAGATAGCTTTATTGTTGTTCATTGTTTACATAGTGAATGAAGATATTTTGAGCTGTGTTATTTGAATATTATACTTTTAATTGTAACAGTTTATTTTTGATTTATTAAAACTGGAAGATATTGTAGTTAATAATCTGTTGTTTTTTGTTCTGATTATTTTGTAAGAATCTGTATGAGAAAGTGTTAATGTTAATTCATAATTTGTATCATTGTGTTCTGTTTATATCTCACTATATCCTTATTTATTGTATTAAAAAATTAGACTATAAATATTTAATTAAAGATTGAGAAATATATGAAAAGTCTATCAACTGTTTGATGAAAATCAGCATTTCGGTTTTTAACTTTTGTTGTTTCTGTGTATTTTTTTTGTGATTCAGTTTTGATTATATGTGAATGTATTAATATAAAAAGATTAATCTTAACACTGTTTTAGTCATGTTTTAGTCATACCATTAAGACAATACTGATACCTCTTTGTTTTGTAAATAATTTAAATGTAAGTGTGACAGTGGAAAGATAATTGTATTGTTAAATGTTTGATTTTATGCAAAACATAAAGGAAATATTTTTTTTCCCCAAATCTCAAGAATGAAAAATGTTTCTGGAATAAATATGAATATGTATTAAAATAAAAACCTTTTTCATAATGATTCTTTTTCCATAAGATCTGATTAGTTTTATTAAATAACCAATTCAAACTTTAAGATGTTCTTCATTTATTGCTCCCAATAAGAGAGATTAATCATGTACAGAAAATACAAGCAAAACTTTTTAACAAAGATGTCATTGAGAGATTACAAAACTCATGTGATTTTCTCATCTTCAGTGAATAAATGGACAACAGAAATAATATACAGGGTGATTCAAAAGTCGCACGACATCGGACAAATCTGGTATTTCTGCAGATACCGAAAAAAAGATACAGAGCAAAATTGTTCGAAATACGTTGTGTTAAATCATGAACTTAATTGTTGTGACATAAGATTCACCATTCAGGTTAATTATTGGGTAACTTTATTAGTTTGCTTGAAATCACAAACTTAACAAAACAAAATGACTGTCAAAATGGCAAACTGAAACAAACACAAACAAATCAATGACTTAAACTGTCATATCCGTACACCATATACGACATAACAAAAAATTGACAATCGCAAGAGCAAACTCACGGAGTGGCAAACTGAAACAAATTAATGACTTGAACTGCCATGAATTAATGACTTGTTGATGCCTGAAAAAAATGAAAATTCAACATCAAGATCATGATTTAAAACGTATTTCCAACAATTTTGCTCTACATCGTTTTTTCGGTATCTGCACAAATAACGGAGTTGTCCTAACTTTTAAATTGCCCTATATAATAAAATAAAACACTTCAACCACATATTGTAGCAAATTTTCGGGGTGTATTGCCTGTACTCCTTTTTCAAGCCTTTCTTTTTACTTCCATTAAAGAAATACAAAATAATGTAATAATTACATAAATCATGAATATAAAAACAATAGACAATTATTGAAATGGAAAATCGATTTTTCCATAATTCTTATTCTCAAAAATTAGTAAAATATTATAGCTAGCTATAATATGGGGTTGAAGTTTTATTTTATTTTATTATTTATGATGGAGAAAGAAAGAATAACAAGAAATAGTGTATATAAACTAATATGCTGGGTCATTCATTTTGTTGAGGAATGATGGGAGATGCATTGAATCCTGAAACCATTGGGACCTCTTACCCTTTGCTGTTTGTAAATCATATTTTCATTTGTATTTTATTCATCGTATAGTGTGTTCATAAACACACCCAGGATTTTGGAATGGGAGGGGTTATAATAGTCATAATCATTCAACCAAAAAAAAATGCCTTTTGTCTTTTCTTGGATTGGGGTGGGTGGGTTACAAACCTATCAATGAACATTCCAACCAAAAAAAAACTAGTTCAAAACCCTACATTTCTTCCATTTTTGGATGCAATGGAGGGGTTCTGTCCCTAACAACAACCCCCTCTCCCTTGGTATGCCAGTGTTAAATCTTTCATCAGTTGGATAAGCTCTTTTCTGCTTTCATTTAATTCCTTACCTTTCTGTCAATGGTGGTTAAGTAGAGGAGTATGGATTAGAGCCAGGGTTCAGTCCTCAGCAGAGATTGAGATTTTCCCCATATTATTTCTCTTTCAGATACACAAACCCTTCATATGATGAGGCTTTATACCACAGCCCTCTGAACAAAACTATATAAAAATGTTAGCATCTAATTTATTCATTATTAT
>JAFIDM010010028.1:4132269-4177597 GCA_023159025.1 Thereuonema tuberculata | reverse complement strand
TAAAATGAAACTGAGAAAGATGATTGAAGAATTTGGTATATATCATCCTTGTTTTAGAATTATGAATTACAATATTGTTTAAATTCTATCAACAGGAGATAATGTGACTCAACGATTAATTGCTGTATTCAAAAGAAATTATGTAATGGATTTTTTTTTTTTTTCCATTTTTTTGATTGTAAAAATGTATGTTAAATACTTAAATAAATATTTATACAACAATACAATGGAAATACAGATGAAAATATTAAATATCAAATTCAAAATGGAAGTAATAGGAAAATCTTATGAAAACCCAACAACAAATGGAGAAACAAAAGCCATAGTGAAACTTGTTGGATAATAACGGTCAAAAAATTCAAAACTTGCGTTTTGGATTTGATTCTATTTATAATGACAAAGTTAGTCATTCACTAAGGCTGCAGTGGAATCTTGTACTCCATTTCTATTATATAAGAAAAGTAATTTTTAGGAGTATCACTCATATTAGCTGTTTTTTTAAAGATACTGGAAAAAAAAAAATCAGCTAACTTAAAGAAAATGAAATAATTTTGCTTTTTATATTGCTTGTTTTAGGCTGAAGAATATTGGAAGAATAAAAAAGAAGCACGGTTTGGGCAACTACTTAAACTTCTTGATAAAAGTAAATTTTATACTCAATATCTGAAAAATAAGATGAAGGAGCATTTGAAGAGTGAGCAGTTAAAACAAGAAAAACCTGTAGATTCAAAGGTTAGTATTTCTTTTTCTTTTGTTGAAGACAATTAAAAATAAAATTTGATGTGGTATATTTCTTAAACATATTGTGATTATGTTAACCTATAAATCCAAACTGAAACTTAATCTTGAATAAGAAATGACCTTCTTGCAGTCTTCATATAAATAATTGTACGTTGATGAAATGGATACTTATAGAAATCTTATGCAATTACCTTTCAAAAACTCAAAATATAAAGTTTTCATATTCTGAGCTGATCTGTCAAATGTCTCAACACTTCATCATTTGTATTACAAATGTTGGCTTTTTTTTTTTTTTTTTTTTTTTTTTTTCATTAAATTTATATGAATTTTTTTTTCGATCCCAATTAGCTGCATCATCTCTGCCATGAGATAAGTAGTATCTAATCTCATTTGGGTAATCATTCATTGTCTTTCTCATCGTCAGGCTTCTTCTGTAATTTTAAGAAGTCGAGCCTCTCCACCTTTCATCTAATGAGAATGCACACTTTACCTCAGATATATCCTCAGTAGTTTTTAACAAATCACATTTTGTTTGTTTTTTTGTTTTTATTTTTTGGTTCTTTTCCATCTTCCACTATTTAGGATCTTTATTATAAAGTGATGCTGATATGGGGTGAGGAAATTGTTGACGTACAGAGGAAACTGGATGAATGGACTTAGCAACTGAAACTGGTGGATCTGGAAATTAGCGAAGAGAAAAGTGAAGTGATGGTGGTGGGACGGGACAAAAACCTGGAAAGGGATATCTGCATAAACAACAAGGCATTGAAGATCACGGAGAGATTTACTTACCTAGGGGCCAAAATAACAAGTGATGGTAGAGTGGAGCATGAAATCACAAGGCGGTTGGAGAAAGGGGGAAAGCTATACCAGGGAGTGAGACATCTGATATGGGATAAGAAAGTCCCAAGGAAGGTTAAAGAAATAATATATAAAATGTATTACGGCCTATAGTCACCTATGCAGCGGAGGCATGGGTGATGAATGCTAGAGACTGGAGTAGACTTCAAGCTGGGGAGATGAAGTTTCTTAGAGGTATAGCAGGGAAGACTAGATTAGACAGTGAGAAATGAGGATATCCGGGAGGAGCTGGGGGTAAAAAGTTTGAGGAAAAAGGTAGAAGAGGGAAGGCTGAGGTGGTTCGGGCATGTGAAAAGAATGGAAGATGGTAGGACTCCTAAGATCTGGCAAGAGTTTAAAGAAGGAGGGAAGAGACCAAGAGGGAGACTGCGTAAGCGATGGCTGGATGATGTGAAGTACAGTCTGGAAGAGAGAGGCATCCCATGGGAAAGAATATGTAGAGAAGAGGCTTGGAAGAACAGGGAGAGGTGGAGAGGCTTAGTTACTTCCTAGACCCACAGCTGGTGGAACAGGAAAGGATATGTATGTATGTATGTATGTATGTATGTATGTATGTATCATCTACAGTGATACATTGTCATTTGTCATTGGCTTCAATATCTTACGCACATCTCCAAAAGTTGTGAAAGAACATGGAGATTTTTTTATTTTCAACCTTCATTTATTGTGTTACCAACACACAATATTTTAATTCTTTTGATTTGGTAACATCTTACAAAATATCAGTTCAGTACTTTCGAAATGAGATTTAATTAAGAAGTATTTGAAATAGACAACAATTGTAAAAGTTGATTTTGAGAATTGCTAAAAATCTTTAAATTGCCAAACCACTGTTTTTTTCACTTGTATATTACCTTTAGAAATATTACATTCCTTAATTTGGAATTCTTAAGTTTTCTATATTTTACATTTATATTTTTCATTACTTTATCACTTTGGCTGAAAAACTTCTGAAAATAATTTGAATATCGTAAATGAATTGGAAACTTCAAGAAGAACTGAATGTTAAAAGAGTTTAATGTGCAACATAATAAATTTAATTAAATAAAACAAGAAATGAGGTCAGCACAAATTTAACCAAATTGCCTTTCTAGTTCGATTATCGGGAAGGAATTGGAAACGGCCGTTTCGTCCTGCATGGGACTCATCAGCCCGATCTCTGCCTTCCTCGATAAAAGACCCAGAAAGGCAAGATGCTTAAGTGGAGGTCACCGTCACACCTGGCAGTGACCTCCACTTAAGTATCTTGCCTTTCTGGATCTTTTATCGGGGAAGGCGGAGATCGGGCTGACGAGTTCCACGTAGGACAAAACGGCCGTTCCCTATAATCGAACCAGAAAGGCAATTTGGTTAAATTTGTGCTAACCTCATTTCTTGTTTTATTTAATTAAAAGAACTGAAGATGTCTGGTCTTTTTAATATCCTCCTTATAATAAGTACAGGCCTTGTACTTATAATAAACATGTTTTCTGTTAACTAGCAGTATAGATTTATTTCAGTTTTAGCATAGAATATAAAGAAAATTTACTTTATTAAATATGTCTCGTAGCTCATCCTTAAACTTCAGTTGTGCCTTTGAATTTTGTTATCAGGAGAATAATCATTACACACACATCACTTTTTCTGTATTAACACAGAAGAACGTAAATAAAAAATATTGTCAGTTTTTAAGTCCAATTATGTTGTTACATATGAGACGTTAAGAACCGGAGTGGACTATCCCTTCTGAATAACTTTTTGAGATATTGAACACTAAAGTTAAATACTTGTGCAAAAATCTGGACTGCACATATCTTTTTTCTTTTTCTTCTTCTCTTTTTGGTATTTGGTGATAAAAAGTGATAGAGCTTAGTCTATTTTACCAAACGGTAGACCACCTTTCACATCACAGGTTGGTCCAAGCAAATTAAAATCTCGGGATTTGTGGTTTAGTCCACTCTGCCTGTTAATACCTCATATGTCCAAATAAGCACTGCTTAATAATGGAATTTTTAGAATTCCAAAACTATCTTAGGTTTAACTATTTCTTATACAAATTAACCACAATTCCATTTTCCCTATAGCTATTAGTTTAGAAACATTAATAATCAATGTTTCATAATTAACACTCAATCAAGTTCACTTAATTTTATAATATTTTTGTTTTTAGGTCAATTCAGGCATTAACAAATTAGGAAACAATCATAGGCGGTCACAAAGAGGTAATTATTACCAAAGACTATTTATACTATGTATTTTAAGAACTTGATTTTCTTATCAAAATTAACATATCCTCACACCAATTAAATGTATAAAATATATTTACTGCAAGTGAATTTTCAGAAAGGATTTTGTCTTTCGATTTTCAAGCCATAATCATACAACAATTTCATAAACAAAATTGGAATAAGAGAACATGAAATTTGATTAACAATATGTAACATAAATATACAACCAAATCGAGCTTTTCCTTCATTACAAAATTCTCAATTTAATATTGTCAATGTTAACAAATGTAATTACTAAAACCTCAAACCTAATAATTAATGTTAATTTCTCAAATTTCATAATTTTGTTAGATTTTTAAATTAAACAAATCCATAGCTAGACTGTGTTGTTCAGTGCTGTCTTTTGACTAGAGCAGTTACTGTTGTAATCATGTTCATTTTTGAGCTGTTCTACTGATAACACATTGCCCTACATTGTCTCATGTCATTGCAGAAAGAGTCCCTAGGGTTTTCTCTTACCCCTACTATAATATATTCTACCATATCTGAATGATATCTCACTTGCAAAAAGATCACTTTTACATTATATGTAGTGTAATTTCTACTTTTCATCTCTTGATCTCCTAATTATTTTGGCCAGTGTAAAAAAACAGGGCATTAATCATAATAAATATTCATGTCCCTATTTTAATGGAAATTCATGTCATTTGCCTTCTAAAATAAATTTTGACTTTTTTTTTTTTTTAGTGTAATGATGTCTGTTGTTGAGAATTTTGTGGGAGCAAAAACTCGGAAAGATAATTAACCCATTTTTAATCTTCATATTTAAAGAGTTCAATGTTATTATTTAGATCTGATTAGGTTTTCGAATCTATTGCCCTATAAAAAAGGCCTTTTTAAGATCAAATTTTATATTAAAAATTATATATTATTGTCGGCTCTATTTAGATTTTGGTATTTATAGCTCCTGTTTACAAGCACTTCACAATAAGATCCAAAATACTGTGCTCTGGAGTAATTCATAGACGAATGTACTAGAGTAAATATAATCTTTGGATATGAAATTTCAATTATTGTGTACATCTTATTAAAATTTTGATGTCTATAGAAAGCCTTTATTAGCTTTCTTATGGGACATTTTTAAATAAAGGAGGTATATCTTAAGGAACTGTAAATATCAAAATCTAATCAGAGCTGACAATAATAAATATGATTCCCTTAAAGTAATTCAAACAATAATGCATTGATTTTACATATCATATCTAAGAATTTAATCTTTCTACCTAGATCTCATTAAATTTTAGTGATTACACCTATTTACAGATCTGCCTTTCCCAATGTTCTATAAAGGTCTTTTGTAGCTGTGATGTAAATTTATTTTTGATTTATATTTACAGTAATGGATTGGTGATTTTAGCTTATTTATGTAATTGTTAAGAGCTATTTTAATTAGAGCCAAAATTATCTGAGAAATAAATTTTATTTTAGGAAATCAACTTCAGTTCCATATTATGGAAAAACTCTTGCAGTAAATCTATTGCTATTTATTTAAGGGATTTGTCATTAAGGGAGGGTGAATCAGGCTGATGAGTCCCTAATAAGGATGAAATTGTTGTTTCCAATTCCCTCTGTTGACAAACTCAAAAGATGTGATTTGTTTATTTATGTGCAGTCTTTGGTTTTCATTTCTTAATAATTTTCCTGCACGTTAAATTTAGTTCTTGTGTTATATCTCTTGTATCTTTTTTTTTTTTTTTTTTTCTATTCTCTTTTCATTAAATGAATTTGGTTTTATGAATTTTCTGTTTATTGATTAGATAAAATAAGCTTCAAATTCTTTAACATTTAGATTCTGAAATTAATCATATTAATCATTCTGTTTCGATTTTTTTTTTAATTCTAAAATCCATGTCTCAAGTAATTTCATGAATGGCTTGAGAAAACCAAAAGTTAAATTGGAGGGAACTCTTAACATTCCTTTGTAGAGCTTTAGACAGCAGTCTAATGTCTGATTTATTTTGATCTCACTGTTATTATAGTAGGAGAACATGAATGAACCATTATTCTTCTGCATGTATTGGTCAGATAGGTAAACTGATAAATATATATACAGTAAAACCTCGTTAAGTCGTCACTCAAGGGACCAAACATTTTTAACGACTTAAGCAGAGTGGGCATTTTTAAAAAAAAAAAAAAAAAAAATACCCACTGAACTACAATATTTTCATGAATTGCTGTAGGATTCTGTGAGAAAAACAAGATTTTCAGAAATCAATACATGCAAATGAATGAGTGGAAAATAAAAAAAAAAAAAAACACTTTATACTTACCACATTTTATTTTCTTTTACTTGTTTAAAAATAATCCAACAGTGTTGATTGATGAAGGTGCTGATTACTTGAAATAAATAATTGTGGGCGGTAAAGTTAACGACAATGATGCAACATTTCTGACGCGAAAACTGAGAATCCAGTTTACGAATATATCGTTCCCAAATCGTTGTAGTCATCCATGCATTTGAATTTGCTTCATATTCAACTGGCAGGGTTTTAACGTTTTTAAAGCAGCGTGGCTTTTTGCTTTTGCCTATCACAAGTGGTTTAAGTTTCTCATTTCCACTCATATTAACTCCAAGCAGAAGTGTCAGGCGTTGTTTGCTTGCTTTTCCAGAAGTGCACTTTTCACCCTTAAATGATAGTTTTATCAGGCAAAAGACGGTGAAATAAGCCTGTTTCATCCAGATTAAAAATATTTGATGCATCAAACCTAGATAAAATGTCCTTGAGAACATTGTTCTTCCAGTCTTCTAAAGCATCACCATCAACAGCTGCTGCTTCTCCATTGTAGAAGCTGCTGCTTCTCAAATCGTTTTAAAAGAAAGGCAATGTCTGTCTTTGAAATGTTCCAGCCAATCATTGCAGCCGCCGAAATCTTCCATGTTCAACTCCTTAGCAATTTCCATGGCTGAAATCGGCACATTTTGCGATCTGGCATATTTTAGCCATCGAACTAAAACCTCCTCGATTTCCTCCTTCTCTTTCTTTTGTTTTTGCAGTCAGCTTCTTCAATTACTTGTTTCAATGAAAGAATATCGTTTAATGTAGTCCTGGGAATATGATGTTCTTTGGCAAAAGCTGTTTTCGAAACACTTGATTTTTCAAAAAGTGCAATTAAGTCTTTTTTTTCTTTAAAAGATAACGAGGTAAGTTTTCGCTTCCCTGACATGTTACAAATGTAATCAAACCACGAAATTGCAAGATTAAAAAATAGCCCTTATAGCGGAGCTTACTCGCTATGAAATAAAATCACACTCACAAGTCAGTAGCGGCCAAGAAAGACAAGAAACAAACGCTCAGTAGCGGCTTGACAAAGAGTCGCGGCGAGAAGTGTGTAATTTCCCACGTGAAAATTCCCCGTAAAGGCTAGGCTTTCTTAAAGTGAAGGGGCGGGGCTGAAAAGATAGCAGGCAAAATTGAGAATAAAGATGCTTTTCGCCATTTTTGAGGGTGACAAGTTATCCGGAGTAGAATTAATTTGGTGACGAGTAAACGAGGGTAATTTTACATTATTGTCTGAGACTTTGTCGGGTCCAAAGGAAAACGGAGTGACGACTTATCCGGGTGACGACTTAACGAGGTTTTACTGTATATATTTTTTTTTTTTGCAGATTTTTTTGTAAGCTGCAATTTATCACTAAATGTCTAATCCAAAAGAAATTGAAATTAAAATATAGTGACTTAATGTCTTCATTAAATAAAAAGGAAATACGCAGTTCTATTAAGTATGGATATATATGGGCAATAAAAAAAATAAAAAAAAATGTGCAAATTATTACAAATCAAAAAAGTAATAAGAAATCATATATTCATTCCTATAACTCCTGTCTTTGAAGCAGTTGGAACTTCTAAAGGCAGTGGATGTTAAGAAACATTGGGATTATTATACTACGCTGCTATTGAAGAAGACGTCGACAAAAGGAAAGCATCAGGAAACATTGGAATTCCTGTAGATATTCTAAATAAAAGCCACAAAAATTATTTTTTTTATGGCCATTTTGTATTTCCATAAAACAGAATATATACTAATGTTTTTATTTATTGATTGATTGATTCATTCATTCATTCATTTTTAATTAGGTAGGAAGAAAAGAAAGCAGTTTTCAGAAGATCTGAGTGATTCAGAAAGAAAGGCAAATACATTTTTGTTTATAATTGTAAATAACAACTATCTGTTGACATTTTAAGGCATTTCATTGTCCTTACATTGGAAGACAATTAAGAATTATTATATTGTACATGTTTATTTACTAAGAGCTAACATGTTATCTAAAAACATAAATTATTGTCTTATTCAAATTATTATAGGTTTGTAAAGTATGCTCAGCAGTTATTCTTGTATTACTAATTCAGTTCCTCTAATTTTTTGTCCTTTACAATTTGCCAGTGTAGAATGTAAAATATCTTTAACTGGCTTAGATTTTTTGCACATGAAAAGGAAAGCATTAAAAATCCAGAATGACAGCCTAATCTAAAAACAAAAGCCTAAGCCTCTTTGGTGTCAAGTTATATTGTAGATGTCTCATAGGAGCATCATATGGCAATAGCTAGATGCATGTTGCCATATTCCATCCTGCTGGGATCATATCAGAAAGTGGATATTATTACGATACTTCTGAATTTCGGAAACCTTATTGATGCATGACCATTTCTTCTGGTTAATTTGGGTAAGAGTTACCAAATTTTAAGCTAATCCTATTTAATAGAAAATATATCTTGAATGGCAACATCCAGTTTTCATATTTCCACACTATCCCCTTACCCCCAGTCAGTCTGAGAGTTAGATTAAATTCTTTACGAAATTACCTACCAATTAAACCTTAGGGACTGACCAGTAGAAGACCAATTCATACTCTGAAACCATCTTCTTAGTATGGAGCTACATTTTGTTCCTTTTAATTATGACTAAGTCAAATATCAGGTTCAATAGATTGCTGTTTTCACAGCATGCAGTGTCAATTCCAATTCTCATGGACAGCGATCCATCACTGTCAGTTCATTATAGCAATTTTATCTTGACAGTTTGGTCTGAAAAGTTTGAAATTTTTACATAATGCACATGATATGATATGTTATATCTTATGAAATATAATATAAAGGGGGAAAAATCTACTATTTAAGATTTTTATAAATAACAGAAGACAAACTTTTGAAGACTAGCAAAATATTAGGATTTTTTTCATCCATTTAAAAACATATTTCTTCTGTTACATCAGTGATTGATGTTAATATTAATGACCTGAGATAAATACCGGATGATCCAAAAATAACTAAAAATTTGAAAATGCAGTAATTTGTGGAACATTGATAGTAAAAAGATGTGATTTTCACAGAAATGCTCGGAATGATGCGGGATTTTGTGTCAAAACAACGAAACTTTATTGCCTGATTATTTACATTTCCGATCACCAGATGGTGCCACCAGTTTATTGCATCATTCGTCTGGTGCGGTAGGACAGTTCACGGAATACAGGCTTACAAATGTTCGATGTGACACCTCAGTCAGGAGCAAAGCCGTCAGATGAGGTATGACACTGTTCACTGCATTCAACAACATAACTGTTGTTATTGCAGACACATGATGCCAGATGATATTCTTTAACGTGCCCATTGATGTTGGCCGATTGCGGTACACCTTTGACTTCAAGTAATCCCACAACCAAATGACGCAAGGTTTGAGGTCGGCAGACCTCAGTGACCACTCGTGCAGAAAGGACCGACTGAGGACACTGTTCTCCTCGACTGTTGAGGATAGCAGTCGCTTGACAGGAATATCAGTGCTTTGGGGCTTCATCTTGCATGAATGTAACTGTATGCTTGCCACTCTTACAAGTGTGAAATAATGCTGCTCCGAAACAGTGCTGCATATCGCTCACCCGTGACAGTAACCATTTGAATTTCATACCCCTGACTTCCTCAAAGAAAAAGGGACCAATAATGAACTCAGCAGTGAAACCGCACCAGATTTGTAATGTGTGGCTGATGTAGGGGGGGTTTTCTTTAGCCCAGATGCAGCAGTTGTGCATGTTGACACTGCTATTATGTGTGAAATATGGTTCATCTGTCCACAGTACCTTGAACAGCTAATCTTCATGGTCATCCTTCTGCTGGAAAATGCAATGGGTAAATTCTTTACACTTTGTGAAATCGACAGGTTGCAGTTCCTGCAAGTGTTGAATTTTGTAGGTATATCTCTTCAGGATGATTCACAGTGATCTCCATACAATGCCATACGATATGCCAGTTCTGCGTGACACATCGCACTCACTGCATTTCCCATGTTGAGGAACTGCCAATAGTTCATCCATCGTAAGTTCAATATTCAGTACAAAAGAACTGGATGTTCGGGGTCTTCCAATCCGTGGATGTGCTTCCAAAGAACCTGTCTTCAAATTTGGTTATCAATTGCCTCAGTGCTGCACACGTCATTGGTTCTTTGTCACTTCACATACCTAGCACGGCCCGATATGTGCGCAATGCTACACTGGCACCTTCTGCATTCTGATAATAAAGTTTCACTAGAAGGGCTTTGCATGCAGTGCATCAACATTCTGATGCATTCAGTACAGTAACCATGACAAGGAAACACTGCTGTCACATTCACATTTGACACTGTCAGCCAGAAGTTCTGTTTATATATCGGTAGGGTAGGCAGCAGCTGTCTGACCCAACACCACCATCCGGTGGTCGTAAATGTAACTAATCAGCAATAAAATTTCGTTGTTTTGATACAAAATCCAGTGTCATTCCAAGCATCACTGTGAAAACCACACATCTTTCTACTATCAATATTATATGTATTATTAAATTTTCAAGTTTTTAGTGGGAAAACCCAGTACTTTAGTGGGGGGGAAAAAAATGATTCGTTTCTAATTTTTTTTCATTGCATTTAAATAATATCAAAGATCATGCTAAAACATCAGTTTTAAGAAATCTAATTATGTGTTCAGTTCTGTGTGAAAATGTTTACCTACTTTATGTGCATGAGATCTAATATATTCCTTGGTCTTTTCGTAGATATGAAAATTAGCAACTTTAAAAAGAATGCAATTTAGGAACACTTTCTTTCCCAATAGCAAAATATTTTTCCCTAAGGAAAGTTCTTGTTGTTAAACTAATCTTTCTACTTTCAGGACTCGAATAAGAAGAGAAAAACTGATCCAGATGAAAATAAGAATGGAAATTTACCACCGAAAGAGGATGCATTTAGTAGAACCATTAATGGAGAGCCAGTCTCAGATCTTCAACCAAAGCTTTTTACTGGTGGTGTAATGAGAAATTACCAGCTGGAAGGTTTTGAATGGCTTAAGGTATGACTGCTAAGTGTAGAGTAATTGCATCCTTATCTTGACTAATGATTATTGCAGTAGAATCTACATCTTATTTCTTTTAATTTAAAAAAAAAAAAGAAAAGAAACTGCAGACTTAAGATTTCAGTAATGATATGTAATATTTTAAGCAGAAATTTGCTAAATATCCTTCAATTGTGAGTCTTATTTTTTTAGTTGTTTGAAGATATTTCTCTGCATGTGAATTTTTTTTTAATTTTGGACAATTTGTTTCTGTATAAAATAAACTGATTGATTTAAGAAAACTTCAATAGCAATTTTGTAATCATTGGAATATTAATCCAGGTACTTATTATCAGCTACTTTGAGGTTGTGGTATCTTAATTTTGAACAAGGATTTTAGTTCTTAAAACTGCCTTAGTAACATGGTGTTTATTTACTTCAGATGTATCAAATCATTAGAAATATTGTTTAAAAGTATTTTTTTTTTTAATTTGCTTTCATTATACTACATCAACTTTAATCTGATTCATTCAAATAAAATATAAAATAAATTCTTTAATTAATGATTGAAATACTTATGTGGTTAAATAATCTAAGCTCGCATTGATGTCTTGCTGAGAAATATTCACAAGAACATAACATTTTTCCAAAATTCAGATTCTAGAAATGTAGAATGAAAACTGATTATTTCTGTGCTAATAGAATTTGATTTTTGAAACTTAGGATAATTTCAAAATTACTAAACAATTTTAATTAAAAATAATAAATTCTGATTCATCTTAAAAACATTATATTGAATTTCATTTTGGGAATATCCCAAGTTGACTTCCCTGCCCTTGATCCAAATGGATAAGTCATTCTAATCTTGAACTTTATTAATATCGGCATCATTCTAAATTTGTTTCTGGTTAATGTGAATTTTTTATTCCTTGTCCAGTTCCTTTATTTGTTTTGCTTCAACAATACCTTTTCTCTTGTGATTTTAACTGAAAAGAACTATCTTTTAACATATTATTACAATCCTTTGTTTGACATCAGTGCTCTGCCTTTTCCACATATCATTGTTTTTACTTCCATTCCTTTCTGGCATTGCCACCAGGCATTCAGTTATATCTTAAGGTGTTTCCTATATTGCAGTATTCCATTATACTTTTATTGGAATATTGTTACCAGTTGAATAGGCAGTGTCGACTGGGCTGACCCTGCCTCCCTGCAGTATAATTGGCTATCCCAGGAAACAGGGATAAAAAGAAAAGCAGAGTCAAGCTAAGGCAGAATGTCAGTGGCAGTTAGCCTCATAGTCCTCCTTCCGTTGAAAAAAAAAGAATGTTCGTGGACAGTGGCCCAACGGTCTCCGAAGGAAAAGGGGAATGTACTCGGCCGCTAGCCGAAGAAGAGAGAAGGTCGTAAAAGCCAGCAAAAAAGGCAGAGGCAACCAGCCTAAAGAATGAGTCCTCCTCCTATTGAAGAGAAGAGTAAGTCAGCAGGACATCAACTAAAAGCGGTCCTCCTTCGCCGCAAAGAAAATAGCAATTCATTGGACAAGGAGCCCAATAACTGATTGAAGAAGGTTCCAGATACGGGATAAGTCCAGGAAGGCGACTGAAGTTACGAGATCCAGATCTGGAATGATAACCCAGGAGGTGTCGGCTCAGTTCAAGAAGGATCGGAACTTGGGACAACAATCTAGGAAGGCGACGGCTCAGTAGAAGGAGCCAGAACAGATATAAGAAAATGGTCAGAGAAGCAACCTCAACGCTTCGTCTACAAGCTCCCGTTTCAGAAATCTGGTGTTTAAAGAAAATTCAGCGCCTAGACAATTCATATTTTAGGTTATCATTCATTTAAATTGTAAGCACCCCCATTTATTTGTTATTGTATCCACCAATTTCGCCAATCTGAAGCTGTAATGTATGAGCTATACGAGCTATCCGAAATAAAGTCACAGTATTCACATATTCCTATCTTAATCTATATCATCCACATGGGTATTATCAAACTTGAAATAAATGCAATAAAAATCATTAAGGTAATATTTTAAAATAAAACTTATCAAGAAAATTTTCTTTTAAAATGATCTACTTTAGCATTTTTCAACTGGTGATACTTGAGGTGTTGTCCACGCAATGAAGGAGGATGGGTAAGATTTTAAAACATGAATAAAGTTAAAAAGTGATACTGGAACGTGTTCTTTTTAGGATAAATAACTGTTCCATGGCCTCTAATCCCAAATTATTCATATGTCTTCTGTCTTTCGGCAGCTGTGCAAACTATGAGTTTTGACAATTATCCTTGGAAATTGTGGAACATTCATACTCCTGCCATCTTATGGTAGCTGTGCAAACAACTCAAGGAAATTCTTGAACATTCGACTGGTTTTTTATCTATCTCTCGTAGTAAAGAGCAAAGCTCCTTTCTCAGTTAGTTATGATTGAGTCAGTCTGTTGTTCCTCACTGCAAATAGAAGTGGTTAAGTACTGAATTTGTGTTGTACAGTGGATAAGTGGTTATTACATATTCCTACTAAACAGCCAAGCATAGATATTGCTAGTGAAACATCAAGTCGCAATTCCGTGCAAGCAATAAGAGCTTCGTGTGCAGATGAGTTCAGGCCTACCTTCATCACACCAAAATGTACATCTACTCCAGGATCAAGTAAAGGGAGTAAGATCGTCAAAACGCAAGTATGATTCTACATATTTATCATATGGATTTACTTATATGTGTGAGGAAAGTAAGCCTATTCCAAAGTGTGTAATTTGTTTTGAAACATTCTCCAATGGCTGCATGAAACCAACTATCCTCCAGCGTCACTTCAAAACAAAGCATAACAGTTTACAAAACAAGAGTGTGGATTTTTTCAACGGAAAGAATGTGACTTAATGGCAAATAAGGGGAAAATAACTCCTTTTTTTGGCTGTAAATGAGAGGGCAGTTGAAGTGGCTTCAAAGCTAGTCTTAAGAATTGCACAGGCAGGAAAATCACACACGTTGGGGGAAAATTAGTTTTGGCAGCTGCAAAGGATATTGTTTCCTCAGTCCTGGGAGAATCACCTGCTGAACAACTTTCTCTGATAATACCGTGTTCCGAAGAATAAGTTCCATGGCGGACAATGTTAAGGAGCAAGTGATTGAAAAACTGAAGCATTGTAAGTACTTTGCTCTCCAGTTTGATGAGTTGACAGATGTAGCAAAATTTGGCCCATCTTACATGTTTGTTAGATTTAAAGATGGAGAGAGACTGTTCATGAAGAATTTTTAGCTTTGTGAACCACTGACTGCTCATACAACTTCAGCAAACATCTTCATTATTAATGGTGGATTGGGGTAAATGTGTGGGAGTTTGCACAGACAGAGTGCATTCCGTGATAGGAAAACACAGTGGCATCGAAACAAAATTAAAGGAAGTTGCCCCCCAAACCCACTTCACTCACTATAGCATACAGATACATCTGGTGGCCAAATATCTGCCACCAACCCTGAAAACTGTTTTCGATGAGGTGGTGAAAATTGTGAATTTCATAAAATCCCATGCTATGAGAACGAGGTTATTTTCAATATCATGGAATGAATTGGAAAGTGACCACAAATAGTTACTCTTATATAAGTGCAGATTTTTCATAGTTGCATACTTAGTGGCTATTTCAGCTCCCTGAATAACCTCAACAAAAGCCTACAAGGAAGCAATACTATTACCTTTACTACTCAGCCTGATATAAATAAACTAGTTTTAATGATGCAGTTCATCTATCGATTAATAATATTCTTTGTCACTTTCATTCTACTCACATTTTGAAATTACAATATGTATAACTTAGCCATTAAGAATAATTATATTGTTTTTCACCAATATAATTGATTTAAAAAAAATTATTTTCCCTGATATATGTATGGCCGGTACACACCGAAGTGCATGCTTTGTATCCGAAGCCTCTGTGTTCCAGGGAGCGCTAGTGTTCCCATGATGGCGAACCCCTAGTAGACTCCCTAGAATTTCAAGGGAAAGATACTGGGATGGTTTCCCGTGGCCTTCCCCAGGACGCCATTAAGGAATGACGTCAGACCGAAGAGAAAGTGAAGAAGAGGCTGGACAACACAGGAAAGGAAATTGAAACAGCCATGCCACTGCCGGGATTCGAACCCAGGTACTGGCGCACTGGCCGCCGCCGAGACCGCACGACCACGCCAGCACGGCATTTTCCCTGATAGCATTAGAATTTTAGATATTGGTGAAATCAGAAAAAAAAAAAGGTTAGGAAACTCGGATCTACTTCATGTCATAACTGTATTCACGAAGATGTCAAGCTTTTACTATAAGCTAAGACTAGAGAAGAAAACAGATACATTAATAAATATATTTAATTTAGAATGTGATATCATACATATTTTGTATGCTAAGGTTTGCTATATTGTACAAAATTAATTTTGATGCTGCTTTTTATATATATAAATTTGAGCTAATATTTTTTTCTGAATCTCAGATAAAACTTTTTCAGTAATTTTATTATTCATTTTAATAATTATTTTAATTCAAGGTATTATATCAAAATGGTGTGAATGGAATTCTTGCTGACGAAATGGGTCTAGGGAAAACTATACAATGTATTGCACTAATTTGTCACCTAATGGAAATGAATGTGCCAGGCCCTTATTTAATTTGTGCCCCACTCTCTACTTTGCCAAATTGGATTTCAGAATTTAAAAGATTTGCACCAAAGGTTTGTATCATCTAATTTTTTACTTTTAAATTCATTATTACTCTTGTTTACTTAATTTTATTATTAGGATACAGCATGATAATAAACATTAAAACCTGATAAAAATCTATCAAAAATAATGTAAATAAGAATTGATTATCTGATAAGAATGCCTTTTTTAAGAATCAATAAAAATTGATTATCTAGTCGCCTGATTTCTATAATTCATTCACTGAAAGATGCCTTTAATAAATGAAGAATTATGTGAGCCCAGGAAGGTTTAAGTCATTTAAGCATCACCATGCAATGCTATCTCAAGGTTTCGTTTCTTATTGGACAAGTACAAATGCACTGATGAACTTTCTGACCAAAAATAAATAAAAAAGTTAAAAAATTTTTGGGTGCTATGGGTGGGTGGTGGTGGGGGTTCTAACCCCTCCAATCCTATCCTCCTTGATACACCAGTGTATTGGACAACTTAGCACAAAAGGTTTTAAATTATTTTCCTTAGTGTCAACTTTGCTAATTTATGCTGTAACATTGCATTTGACATTAAAGAGTAATGAATTAGTCAGGAGTGAAACCTTCTATTTCATCTCTATAATTGAATTTAACACAATATTAGTAATTAAAATTCCATTAAGGAAAGGCTGATGTCTTACTATTGAAGTTTCTGAAGGAATTGATATGTATAGCATTATACAGGATCAGATCTATTCCCTGAGATTTCAAGTTTTAGAGTAAGATTAATACTGAAGCTATCCCACACTGACCTAAATTCTGTAATTCCAATAATAAATCTTTCACAGAAATCGACACACATTGTCAAGCAACTTCCTTGTATTTTATGTTGCAGCTTTTTGATTGATCAGTCTGGATTCTCAAGTAACGTTTGATTTCTAAAACACAAAGCTGAGCTTCCTATCCTAACTATCTGAACATAAAGTATGGCATATTGTTTCAAGTCAGGTTCAGTATTATAACAGGAGTTTTTTTATTTTATGAGGGTTCCGAATTGGAAGTTATAATTCAGTCTTTAAAAATAGATATTGAAATGAAGACAACCGTGTTGTTCATGTACTTCTGAATTTAAGAGATAGTAATGTTAGATAGTCCCTTGATTATCAGGCAGAACTGAGCATATATCAAATTTACAAAAAAAATAAATAAAAAACAACAGATGGGTTAAAAGTGGTATCCTAATTAGAGGGCTCAGAGTGAGTTCTACACTCATTTTGAAGAGAAATTTGAACAACAGATACTTGAAGATGAGCTCTTCATTTATTGTGAGGAAAAAATAGTTGCAAAATTTGTCACTAGATGGTGCTGTGACATCAACTTACATTATTGGCATAATGTTCTCAGCTCTACAAAAGCAAAGCAATCCCTTCAATCATTCAGTACAAGCTTGCCTGCACTAGAGCAGCAAAACCAACAAAGTTGTAGAAAAAGGTGCTATTAATGAAGCTGTACTAACAGAATAGCAACAATGTAGCTGCGACTATCAGAGAATTTCATTATGAGAAGCATGTAAAGCATGGACCCATAACTATTTGTTTTGTCTGCAGAATGATTGTGAAATTTGAAGCGTTCAGACATCTTGGTGTTAACCAGGTAGAGGTTGAAAAGGAGTGGACTCGTCTCGTGTTGAAGATGTGGCTAAGGCTGTCATGGATTTACCATCCATGTGGTAGCACAAGTGTGCCGACTGTTGCCTGTAAACTAAACATGCGGTTTCCACTATAAGGCTAGTGATACATGCGTACTATCCTTGCAAGAGGCACATTATATAATGGCTAAAACGTAGTGAGGCAGATATTTGTTTCACCTTTGCAGATTAGTTCCTGGTGCGAATAATAGTGAATATCATTTGGCCACGGAACATCCTTTAGTGGTAAGGCCCACTTCTGCACAACTGTCACATTTGGGTATGAGTGAATCTTCGAGTTATCCGAGAGGTTCTGTTGCATTCTCCAAAAGTGACAGTCTTGTGGTGTATGGATTTACGGCCACTTTCATCATTGAGCCAAATTTTTTGAAGAGGTAACACCAACTGGGCTCTGCATCTGTTCATCTAACCATCTAATCTGTTCATGTTGGCGAAATTTGTGATACCAGAGCTGCAACAACGCTGGTGCCTTCAGGATACCACATTCATGCAAGTTGGTCTCCACTCACATCTACCATTATGTCCAAAGATTGCTAAGGCAACTCTTTAAAGATGAACATTGTTTCCATACATCTTGGTCACTCCAATCATTGGATCTTGCCAATTTCTGTTTTTGTTTTTTTTTTAAGAAGTAGGTGTATCAAGAAGGATGTCAAGCACTGTTGGATCTGCAGGATATTGAAGGACATAGACATAATGTTCTACCTATTCCAGTTGACATGCTACGTTTTGCTGTAGAAAATATTGTTCTTTGAATAGAAACTGTTATTGACCATAGTGGAGGACACCTACTGAACAATTGTAGCAATGTACAAGTGATTTGTATTGCCACAGTGCCATCTAGTGCCAGTTTTATATTTTTTTCAGTAATTGGCAAGTGCATTCTTTAAAGTACCTGTTGTCCAAATTTTTCTTCATATAATCCTTAAAACTCACTCCAGATCCCTCTAAGTAGGGATACTTTAATTTTAACAACCCTGTACTTTACTAAATGATTCAATTCTTTTGTTTAGTCTTATTGGGTATCGATATTCCATATTTTCATTTATTTAGATGGGGTTAATTATCCATTTGTGGGGATTATTTCTGTATCTGTCCTCTATCCTTCAGTATCATCATTTGCTAGTTTTTTTTTGTTTTTGTTTTTTTTTTCCCTAAGCATTCAAAATATAAAAAGCAGCTTATCTTGCTGGAGCTGGAGACCATATAATACCTTACTATCTTCCTGTCACTAGGAGCATGGAAGTTCACTTACACTGAAACGGTAATCATTGGTTAGAAGATAACAACCCAGTTAACAATGTATCAAGAGTGGTTGTAGGAATGAAAGTAAAAATTGGAACATTCTTTGTCCTTGTGATCATTTTGTAATTTTACATTCAGAGATGTTTCCTGGACTTATAATCAAGACACACAAATTCGTTGATTACTTTTAACAGTTCTTGTCATACTGCAGTTAAAAGCAAGATTGTGAAGGGGGATTTTGTGTTTTACTTACAGAAACATTTACAGGAATAATAAAATTATTTCAGATCTTATGGTTGAATAAAAGAAAGCAGCATATATACAAGGACCAAAAAATTATGAACCAGTGCAGTGGTCAAATGAGCTTCTGACATGTTGCAGTGTATCTTAAGAGATACTATTCAGATGCAGATATTTATATAAAAATCAGGAAAATGCAAAGAATTCTTAGTATTCAAAAATTGCCTACTCACCTGTACATTTTAATAGGAACCAAGTTAACAAAACATAATTGGCTTTTCAGAAGCAACCATCTCAAAGGTTTTTAGCAACTGGAAAATAAGTCTTATTGACACTATTGTTGCCAGAAAGCCATATTTGTAAGCTTGCATCATCATCATCATCTTCTTCTTCATATTGTGAGGAGAGTATAAGAAGTTTGCCAGTGTACTGCAATTGACATCTGATTTCAGTGAAAATTCAGTTCATCCATTTGAACCTGAAAGAGCTTTGAAGAAATTGAGTCTTGGCTGTGCCCCTTCGTAAACCACTGGTCTCAGCAAAGGTTCGTAACTTTTTGTCCGGTGTATGTATTACTGTGTAAGTCAGTAGATAGTATTAATGAATAAAAAATAATTTTCAGTTATTTGATATTTTAATTATTGAGTTTTAATTACATGTTATTACTCTATTCATGTCTGCATTTTAGATTCCGTTTATTCTTTATCATGGGGCAATAAAAGAGCGCGGATTGCTAAGGGAAAAAATAGCCATAACGAAAAACTCAAGACAAGTTGAAAATTTCCCTGTAGTAATTACATCGTATGAGATGGTAATACGTGATCGCAAATTTTTGCAGAAGCACAGATGGAAATACATCGTTATTGATGAAGGTCACAGGATTAAAAATTACAACTGTATGTTAATTAGGTATGTCTATACAGTTCTTTTTCATATATATTAATTTTTTTTCCTTTATGTAATAAGCAGAAGGAAGCTTAAAAAGATTTAATAAAGGTTATGGGAATATTTAACAGTGAACGTTTAACATAAAATTTGAATATTTAAAGATTCTTTAGCTTTCAATGACTGTTTTAATTTGATTTAGCAAAGATTTTGTTTTTCCTGAGCGTAATTCTAAGACAAGTAAAAGTATTGATAAATTTACTGAAATTCCTCCTTGACAAGTGATCTGCTTTTGATGCCACATGAGGAGATTGGTTTGGTAATGATTATTTGCTGCTTTTATTGTTAAGTAAGGAGCATGATTTAACTGAATGTGTCTTTGTTGCTCTTTCTGAAAATCAGGCTTACACATGTTAACACCTCGTATCATTAATGATAGAAATTGTGAACCTACTTCGTACATTTGACTTCACAAGTTCAAAAGGATTGTTCTTGTCTCGATAGCTGGAATTAAATGGTTTGAATATATAGTGTCTCTTAGCTGACCTATTTTAAGACGCTTGCAGAAAGGAAGCATTTGCTTTTCACTACATTCTCTCTCCTTTAATTACACCTAGAATTAAACCCTTTTCTTCTTAGTTAACATGTGTAGGAATTCTTATCTTTGGAAAAAGAACTTTATTATGTTAACACTATGATTATTGTTGTCATAACATAGTCAAATTCTTTTTCCAAAGCTCTAGAATTGTAATGACCCAAGGTTCGCTACATCTACCTCCCTTTCCTACCCTTTATTTTCATTACTTTTGTATGAAAAATCTTTAGAAATATTTTTCTTACTACTTCATTTTCCCCCCAAACACATTGGTTTAAATGTATCTCTTTTCTTGAACAGGTGTCTTCCAGATGCTTTGTGATGCTCCCTTGAGCCTCTTTCTCATCTGGCACCCATTTTACACAACTTTCTCTTCCCATCTGGGCTCCACTTTTATTGCCTTCCTTTGTTCCTTCTGTCTTTCAGCCTGTCAACAAATATGTCCTAGACAGGTCGGAGTCACTTACTCCCAGCCCGCTGATCTCCTTAGTGATGTCATTTCATGAGGGACAGTGCGGACTTGGAAATACAAGAAAAGAAAAGAAACAGGAGTAGTAGGTGGAGAGCAAGTGGCAGAAATCTGGCTGCCCTCCACATTCCTGTTCCATTGTGAAAAGCTACTGTGCCAATAATCGAGTCTTGGTTGACCCATCTCTGCCTGAGGTCTGCTCGGAGAGCAGGGCTTAGTAACGATTAGCTTCCTCAAGGATTTGTTGTGTCTTTGTAAATTCTTCAAACCCTTACTTCCTGCGAAGTGAAAGGCCTTAATTCGTCTCACCGTGGATTTACTGTGTCTAAGTGTGCTCTTCAATTCCTACTCTTCTTCAGTGCTACAATTCTCGCTTCCGAGACTGTGCAGGCTGGACATTGACAAACTACCCTTCGCTCAAGAACCTCTATGAACTCGTACACAATCTTAGATGGACATTGTACAGTTTAGTCACCGTACGACGTCATTGTCATAGTTGTATGTGAATTTGTATGTTACGTTATGTGGATCCCATTTATTAAGAACCCCAGGGTAATGTATAATCTTGCTTTATATATATGTCTATATATTGTCTTTTATTATTAAAATTTCTCTTATGTTCGAACCTGTCGTGTTAAAGTCTTTATCTAATGTAATTTAACTGCTGATGGTGATTATTTTGTTTATTGGGCATGGTCAGAGAAAGCTTGTTGTGAGCAGTGCCACGGACCACCTGCCCTTTCTTTCTGTCATCTCCCCCTCACCCCTGATCTAGCTCTACTCAGCCAATGTCAGATGGTTTGGCGACACAACCTCTCTCTGGGTGCTTCTATAAAATGGAACCACGGTTATGGTCACAACCTTCCAGGCAACCACTGCTTCTATAAAATAAGCCGGTGACTCCAGCCAACCTGTGACCGCGTCTGTAAAGACCAACCAGATTTGCGGTTGCAGTAACCGAGGTTACGTTTTTGCAACCGGCTGAGGAGGTGGGTTATTCCTTCGGTTGCAGACGATGCGATAGACTTTCAATTTCGTTTCCTTCGGTAGCAGATGATGCGATAGACTTTCAATTTCGTTTCTATTTTTTTTTTTATTTTTACATTTGCAAAATCACTTCTATTAATTTTTTTTTTTTTATTTATTTATTTTAGACTTGCAATATCACTTCTATTAAATTTAATTCTTTTTAATTTATTTTAGACTTCCAATTTCGCTTCTATTAAATTATTATTTTTTTAACTTTGTTCTGTTTCTTAAAAGAATAGTGAATATATTCCTACTTCTTAATTTCAATGGCAGTGTGATTGCTTCATTAATGACAGGTAACTAAAAATAGTAACTATACTTTTATGCAACACAGGCAAGTAAAAAAAAAAAAGAATAAAGAAAATTGTTGGCCGTAATTTTTTTTTAGTTTGTCTTATGTATGGTGGGTGGATGTTGTCACGAATGCTTAATCCCGACACCGGTCCCTTTTATTTAGGGCATCTTTGTCCAACACCGTACTTTGAGGGCGCCGATGGCCGGCTCTCTGCAGGTCGGCAGGAGAGCCAGGGGTACCGGACTCGTGGTGGCACGAAAATGGAGGTATTCCGATAAGTAGTGCCACGCTTCACGGAACGGAACCATCGGCGTTGTATATGAAACAAAGAAGTAAAATAAAATATATATTTTTTAATTTAATCGTCGATTAAAAAGCAACTCTGTATTGTAAAATAGAAATGTAATGTAAAATGCGTCCATTGTGTCTGCTGGGAATGTTGTCGGCTGCTACGACAGTTTCTCTTGCGTAATTCTTGCTTTCTTTCTACCTTCATTACTATACATTGATAACATAATAATCTCTTCATCTGATGAGGATGAGGAATCAGTACTTGATTCTCTTTCTAGCAATAAATAAAGTTCTGATTCAACTTCTAACAACAAATCCACAATCTTGGCAGCCTTATTTGAACACAACCAACCCACGCCGTCTATAAAATGAAGGACTTGGGAGTAACCAGGCTCCTACGTCAGAGCAACCTGTGACGTCACAATCGTAACCGGAGTGCTTGTAACCGAAACCGTGGTTCCATTTTATAGAAGCACCCTCTCTCTCTCCCCCTACTTTGTTTACAAACAGTCCCCTTCTCGTCTGGCTTCACTGCCTATCACTATCATATTTCTCCCTGAATTCTGAACTCTTCGTCTTATTTCTTGACTCCTTAAACGAGGTAAATTTGGGCCCGACGTATCGTTATTTATTTATGTCTTCCACTGTTGTTAATTCTCCTCAAGTCGTCATCCCCCCCCCCCCCCCCATTTAAGAAGATCAAAAATAAACAAATATACTGGCAAAAATTACAAATTTAGTTAATGACTTTATTGTCCCATTAGAAGTTAGAGTATGTATATGGAAACGTGGTTATACATTAATTAAAAAAAAAACAACAACATATGTTTCATCATCTCATTCCTGATATTCTACAAATTGCAGCTTGGATGTGATGAGCAATGAAGTTTACATTGAAAAAATTTCACATCATTACTTTGTATTTTGAGGAAATAAAAGCATAAGATAATGTTAATTTTCAAGGATACTTGTAGCTCTGTGTAAAGGGTACATGAATGTAGCTCATTCCAAAAAATGCTTGAGTGAAATTGATATATTTCTATTATTTAACAGAAATACTATTCACTCCATTGAAATTCTTAGATCGGCAAATTTTCAAAGTATTACGTAACTTCTTTATCAAAAACAAAGAATAAACTACAAATAATTGGTTAAAAAGATAGTTACATATCAAATTGATAGAATATGTATTGTTGAATATGATATTCACTCTTAATCTAAGGGGCAGAGGTTGGTTTACAAAAGTAATTGTACAAACTGTAAAGACGGATCATATATTGAAGAAACTTCCAGATGTGTTCGAGAACACCTGTATGAGCATAAAGAAGAACTGAAAAGAAGAGAGATAATTTGGAAATTGTTGAACATTACCTCTTTAAAATGACGTTCTGAATATAATTATACTAAGAATAAAGATGATAGAAAAAGAAAATTTATTGAAGAATTTTTAAGTAAAATTTAAAATGTATTTGTAGAAATAAAGGTCTTAAAATTGATAAACTATTTTGTTCAACTAATGAAAGATAGAGCTTCACAAATTCTACAAAACAGCAAGATGTACTAATTTTTTGAACGACAAAAAGATTGTTAAATATTAACTACAATGTATAAAGTGGATAATGTTTTTATAGATCATAACATGACTTCACCAAATTCATGCAAATAACTGTTATGTTTATATGATATGCAACTATCTTTTAACCAATTGTTTGTAGTTTATTATTTGTTTCGTAATTGTTTTTAAAGATAGTTTGCTTGCTGTTCCGGCCTTCCGCTAGGCAGATATGGCAAAACTTAAATTCAAATTCTGGCCTGGGGTTTAGATGTTTCTTTCTTTCTTCTTCAGTGCTTGTTTCTCTCCATAAGGAGGTAGAAATCGGACTGTTAACATACAGTGCCTCCTGGATGAGATATCTGAAATGACAGAAGCTTTTATTTCCCCATCATACATTGTATTGGGTCGTTTCATAATTATTGGCCGATTCCAACAAGAGTAACTTACAGAGCCAGTTAAAAAGAACGCATCATAGTAGGAACTACCTGCCTCTAGAAAGTGAATGGGTTCAGTCCATGTGTTAAAAAACAATATTTCAGTCAGATCAAATCAGTTTGTGACGTCGTGGAGCAATGTGAAGTGAGATAGGTGATTTTTCAGGAATTCTAACTTGGAAGTAATGTTTCCGAAAAGGTTGCCAATGTCAATAAAACGTGGGGTGTCAGTACGACGAGTGACAGAACTGTCCATAGACTGTTTTCAAAGTATCGTACTGATGATGTTGACATCGACCATAAGCCAGGAGCCGGTTGTGTTTGAAACTGTACAGTTAAGGCAGAAAGTGAAAGAAAAAACAACATCCACCGTATGTGAGCACAGTACCAAACTTACCATATCACCAGCAACAGTTTCCAGATACAGCAGTGGGCAAGATTAAGTAACTGGATACCTCAGTTCCACACGAACTCACCAAACAGCAGCAGACGGCATCTGGAAACATGTCTTGCCCTTCAAACACATGAGGCTAGCACCCCCTTTTTTTGCATTGGATCCTTACTGTCGATGAAAAATGGGTGCTTTATGGCAACAGAAAGCGAATAGTGCAGTGGCTCAGTAATGGGGAACCACCCAAACAAATGTCCAAACCCGTCGTCCGCACACAGAAGGATCTGATCTTTGTGTGGTGCATATTTGAGTGTTTGCCGTGTAGCCAAACATCACAGCTGCCATGTACTGCCTTCAGCTGAACCAATGTCACCAGATATCATGCAACAAACAACCATCTTTCATCAATCGTTTGGGTCCCATACTCTTGCATGTTGGAGCACAACCACGTTTCCTCTTGGAAGAATGCAAAAAGTGAACACCTTGTGGTCCGAGGTCCTCCCTCACTCTCCGTATTCACCAGACTTGGCCCCTTCAGAATTTCACAAGTTTTGCCATTTTGACAACGTCTTGAGGGGGAAACGGTCCGCTAATCAGGATGGTGTGATTCATGCCATTAGCAATTTCTTACACCACTTTTGATGCCAGCTTCTACCACCGTGGCAGTTTTGCACTGAAAACACTTTGGGTACAGTGTATTGATGCCGAGGAAAGATATGTTTCTAAATAAAATGTACTCCTTTGTTTGTAACTGCTGCTTTTCTTATTTGTTCAGAATCGGCCAGTAATTATGAAACGACCCAATAACTGTATGACCAATGATCCGAAAAAGATCTGGTGATAAGAAACAACAGATAGTCAGCTTGATAAAAAAGTTATTCAATACTTCGAAATTTGCCTGTATAAAAATTTCATTGGAGTAAATATTATTTAGTATTGAGATTCTATTAAAAATAAAATTTCCTAGTAAGTCGTCTTTCAGGAAACGTTGAAGGACATAGCAGTGATTCACAAGAATTTCCAAGATGTTGATGTGTTGCATATACCTCAGATACTTTTTTTTCCCTATCTATTCAAAACTTACCATAACTGTTTGAAGTGTTTTTGTTTTTTTTATTATACTAGATTGTCTCAGTATTTTTGACAGGTGAAAATGAAACAAATATATAAGAAACAATATTTATTCATCAAAGTATCCAATTTTTTCTATTACTTTAGTCTATCTTTCCGACAATTTTAAAATTCCGTTCTCATAGAACTTGATGGTGAAGAAGTCTTCCAAGTGCTATTTGACAGTGTTGAAATTACTGAATGATTTTCAAAAGCATTCTGTAGGGGCCGAAACAAGTGGAAGTCGGATGGTGCAGTGTCCTATGAATATGGTGGATGCGTTAAGACATCTCAGCCAATCTCTTGCGGGTGACCACAAAGACACACTAGGCCTCGTGTTATATTGCTGGAATACACCCTTACTGTTCACTAGTTCTCACCTTTTCTGTTGAATGTTATGGTGCAATTTCTCTTAACTGGCTGCAGTACACATCCGAATTGATTGTCTAATTGTGTGGGAGTAGCTCATAGTAATCTTTGAAATCCCACCAGATACAGAGCATAACCTTCTTTGGATGAATTAAATAAAAAAAAAAAAAGTTATTTTTTTTTTGTGTGCTGCATAATCTATCTATCTATCTAACAGCCTTTAGCAGCCCACTGCTGGACAAAGGCCTCCCTCAGACAGCTTACTGTCTCGGGGGATGAAAGTCTAATCTCCCACGCTGACTTTCAACTGCGGGTTGGGAGATGCATTTTAACCCTAACTGCCAGGGTAAAGAAACGGGAACGGACAGAAGGAGAAACAGAAGAAGAAAGAAACATCCATGCCAAGACCGGGATAATAATCCACAAAATACAAAAGAATAAAAGTGGAGATCTACAGGAATGTTCTGGAAGTTTTTTTAACCCTATTAAGAGAAAAATAACATGCAACAAATGTAACAGCATTAGTTGTGTTCAAACTGGTGGATGAATTAAATGAAAAAAAATAAGTTTTGATTTTGTACTGCATAATCCACAAATACAGTAGAATAAAAGTGAAAGGATATGCATTACAGATAACAGTGATGTAATCTGTTGTATGTGAAGTGAATTCAAGATAATGTATAGCATTGTTGGATGCTATGCAGAAAAAGAAAAAAAAATTATAGAAGTAAAGCAAAAAGATGGCGAGCAGAAGTCTGTGAATAGAAATCAAAATGCTAAAGGAATAAAAGGATCTCGTAGTTTTATATTTAACTGTTTAATATAAGTACAGGGTGTCTACAGAATCAGGGAATTTTGTTATTCTGGAAAAAATCAGGGAATTTTGCAATTATTACTTAAAATCAGGGAATTTTTTGGTTGAACAGATCGTTTTTTTTGTTGTTGTTGTTGTTGTTGAACAGATCAGGGAATTTTTTTATTCAGATTTTGTAGACACCCTGAAGTAATAATCTGCCACCAGTTGAATATTAAGTTACATGTGCAAACGAAGCATAAATACTTGAAGTTAAGTATTAATTTTAGGGAAACGCCAATACTAATCCCTACAGATAAGCACGAATCTTCAAGATGAAGACCAAGCATTCCATAATGGAAAAGGAATACTTAGTGACTGATTTCATTGATAAAGATAAAAATCCTTTCCATTCAATGAGCGTTTTACAAGGCAAAGGTAAACTAACTTTTAATTAATTAACCTGAATTTTTGAATAGCGGGAAAGTTTCTTCAGCAAGAATCAGCTTATCCCACAGGTGATGTGAAGACTGAATAGTTACATGTACCAGAAGTAATTTTATGTTTAGAAGAATTCATAATTTAATGTAATGTAAAGAAGATAATATATATCTATGTATTCAAATTTTAAACCAGGCATCTTCATAGTTTGTTTTTCTTATTAAGTAAACATCATACATCCAAACATAGTTAAATATCACACCTTCTTTGCATGAATATTCTGCTTCACTGTGTATTTTGGTGGTTCATTAGCTTGATACCAAGATCGTTTCAAAAACAGATCCATTTTGTTGCGTTTCAGAAGCATGTCGTAGATGGAATATTGGTCCATTCGATTTTTCTCAGACTGGTTGTGTGGGATCCAAACATCAAAATGAGAAGTATACCCAAGCTTCTCCGATGTCATGCATTTGCTTTCAGAGTATCTGCTAACTCCCGAATCGTTAATTTTTGATTGGCCTCCAGATGAACCTTTATGTGATTGTCATCCACTGCTGAAAATCTTCCAGGATGATCCACATCTACTCAGTTGAAATCCCTGGCTTTGAATTTTGCAAACGACATCCGAAATGTTGATTCACCAACAGCACCCTCCTATACACTTTGCAAATGTTTTTACACATCTAGTGTGACTTTTTTCCCCTTCTATAGAAGAATAGCATTACATGCCGAAGCTCATCCGTATTCAAAACTCAATAAAAACACACCGCTTCTACTGATAGCAAACAATCTTACTGAGAGATGCAGTCACATATCACATGATGCCAACATATCATGTGTCTTCAAACAGTTAGGCTGCACAAGGCCTTATGCTCAACATACACTTGTCAAAAATGCTCATTCCAGACAACTCAGTATTTTGTGGATTTTGATTTATTAAAAATACACACACACACACACACTTTGTGAAAAATGCAAGGTGTTTCCATGAAGGAAACATGCAAATGAAGTGAAACTTATAGGAATGTAAAGCAGGGTATGGTATGCAAATAAAATTAAAATTTGGGAATGATTGCGCATGCCTAGACTCAGCAGCGCCCTCTGAACTGTCGTGTAAAATCATATAAGTAGAGGACTGTTGATGATCAGACAAGTAGTTTTTCATCTTGAATGAGCTGTATACATGCCTACTGAAGTTAGAAGGCCTCGTCAATGTCAAAGGATGCCTTATGAGGAAACCACAGAGTTTGAACGGGGACAAATGATCGGCTTGCGTGAAGGAGGATTTTCATACTGCAAAATTGTTGCTCATACAGGGCATAATGCCATGGCAGCGATGCGAGTGTGGAAGCAGAAAACTGACGAGAAAAGATAGATTTCAATAAAGTTTTGGTTTTTTGTTTTTCCTTTTCTCAAAGAAGTTAAAAAAAATATTCAGATATTTTAAGTGAATCCTAACTACTATTAGGAAAGTGCAAGTTTGTTTGTTTGTCATTTTTGATGCCTCAATTGCTCAAGGGATGGAAATGATATTTTGTATGTGGATAGTCTGGGGCACAGAGTATGACGTAGGCTACTTTTCATCCCAGTCGATCAAGTAGTTTTTGTGGGATGAATGAAAAATTTTCCAAAACTATCCATAGATGTCAAAGAGTGCTTTTAAAACATTCCCAAAACTGGCGATAGTTGGCGATCGCTCCACAGATCTGAATAAATATACGATGCGGTTAATTAATATGTTGGATTTCAATATTGTACTGCATGTATTGTGTAAAATTTAAACTTTAATTTAGCTTCAATTTTTACTTGATGTAATTTGGTTTTTGAATAACTAATGCAAGTTTAGTTTTTATATAATCAATTTTACAAGATTTGATAATTCCTATATTTTTATCAATAGTGTTTTTGCTTTTATTTATGTAATCTTCACTAAGGTGGATATTAAATAAAATTAGATACAAAGATTGGTAACATTTTGTAGGTCAGATTCGATCATCAGAAATGTTTCCTCCTTTCAAAGTTGAACATCTTCCAAGAGTTCCTTAATCTGAGAGAGACTTGAGTTGGAAAATTATTCAACATTTTAGTTGCAGTATTTAAGAAATGATGTCGTTGTAGTTTGTGCAATCATATAAGTGAGGATTGAAAGTTAAAGCTGAAGCTTATTAAAAAATAAAAAAAACACAGACACACATACATGACATTTACCTCTGCCTGTATGGTATTAGGTGACATAGAATGATGTGTTTACCATAGTCAGCCACTTTTCCTGTTATCTTTCACTGACTGGTCTTTTTATTAGAGGTATGATTGTGAAGACATCTACATCATTCTGACATCCAAATTTCAGTAGTCAAAAGCAGTCAGTTATTTTAAAGTTTTTATTCTTTACATGTTTGAAGTACTTGGAGAAAGTTATTACTCAATCACTTAGAAGGTAGCATCACACATTTTTCTTTACATTTGTTAAATTTGAGTTAAAAATCTTCAATTGTAAGATTTGTATGTAACGATTATAGTTTTAAAAATGCAAAGAAATGAAGTGTAAAAATCATTAATTTTTATTAATATTTTTGAAATTACTTTAATATGTTATAACTTCTAAAAATTCTTATGTTTTATAACTGATTACCATTTTTTTTAATTTGAAATTTCTTTTCTAGAGAATTAAAACGATATCATTCATCCAATCGGCTTCTGTTGACTGGAACACCATTGCAGAATAATTTATCTGAGCTTTGGTCACTTCTAAATTTTCTTCTTCCTGAGATTTTTGATAATTTAGAATTGTGAGTATTAATTCCTTCATTCTTTGTTGCTTACTAATTGAAATCCTTATTTATAAATTTTAGTAAATAAAATTGATACTATATATATGAATAATTTGACTAAACTAATAGAATTCCTGAAGTTGTTTTCAAAATCTCTGCTCCTGCATTGGAGTCACTTGGTATACGGAGGGTTGAGGCAGATAAAATCGACCAATTTTGAACCTGTCTACCTTCCCTCCCAGGCGTGATCCAATATATCACATGCACTGATGCAGTATTTATGTAGCCATTGCTTTATAACGGGGATATTGTTGAATAGATCTTGAATATTGTCTGCAAAAATGCCACCTTTATGGGAAGGATACAATCAATGCCGTGTAGAGGTGGGCGAGTACTCAAGTTTTCGAGTATTTTTATTACTCGGAGCTCGAGCGAGTAGTGGAGACTTCTCGAAAACGCTAGTCGAGTAATTAAAAAGTATTGAAAATGCCGATCGCTATTATTTTACAAAAAATGTGTTTGACAAATTAAAAACATACTTGTGTTGTTTTATTTAATCCCCCATTCCTTTAAATGAATACTGATTTTAATTCATATAATCACGCAATAAGTAAAATAATTAATTCAGTAGTCATCTACAGTAGAACCTCATTATAAAGGACATTTTTACAAAGATTTGTAATAATAAAAAAGGATGCTAATTTTTATCTGACGAGTTTTACATTTCCAAGCAAGTGATTAAACATCGATCGAACAAAACCAGCAGAAAATAAATTATTTTTTCAAACCAATGAATATAAGCAATCAACTTGAACCAGGACCTTCTTGTTCTAAAGATTAATGCAATGTATACGTACACATCTTTTTCAATTCAACCTATTATGTTGAAAGTTATTTTATATTTGATATATAATAAACACTTTTTATAGCTAACTATTGTACTTTCTTTGATGAACACCCTGCGGCATTTCACCCATATAAGAATTATTTGTTATAAACCGGACTTTCATTAAAACAGACAACCTTCAGCCCCTATTAGTCCGTTATAATGAGGTTCTACTGTATTGTTCCCGAACACCGTAGTCCATATTAATTTTGTAACATTTGTACTAAATTGGTTCCACACAAACTGTAAGATAAGGTTAGGTTTAGTTTATGTAATACTATTATTTGCTTACAGAGTATGTCTGTTATTATTAACTTACATGTTTTCTTTTTCATTTATTATTAACTTACATGTTTTCTTTTTCCATTTATTATTAACTTACATGTTTTCTTTTTCATTTATCACTTATGAAGGAAAACTTTTGAAGTTCAATTTCATTTTTATGGAGTTATAATTTACATGTTGCAATTGTAGTTTATTAGGGTACTTTACTTACTTGATTAATTCTGAATGTAATATTAGAATTATATTAGGCCTGCTTAATTCTTACCTGACTCTATTTTATTTACACTTGGCCCTTTTTTTACTATATTCAACCCTCGAAAATCCCACTCGCAATTTGCGAGTAGAAATTAGGCGCTTGCGAGTGGAAAAAATCATCTCGCAAATCGGTTTTTCCTAAATTCAAAACCTTGGCTGCTGTGCCTATTCAAATTCACCGGGATGTGAACTCCCGCGAGGGTATTTCATGATGGAAGTTTCTTCTACCCTTCACCAATCACCATTCGTCAATTTATAGGTAGGTGATGTGCAAGGACATGTATATAATGATAGGTCGCGAAGCCAAATTTTATACACCTACCAATCAGTCGGGTTTGCTGCTAGTATAGGTATATCGTATATACAGTAGAACCTCATTATATCAGACTAATAGGGGCTGAAGGTTGTCCGGTTTAATGAAAGTCCAGTTTATAACAAATAATTCTTATAGGGGTGAAATGCCGCAGGGTGTTCATCAATGAAAGTACAATAGTTAGCTATAAAAAGTGTTTATTATATATCAAATATAAAATAACCTTCAACAATAGGGGTGTAATGCAGCTGGATGTACATCAATGAAAGTACAATAATTAGCAATAAAAAGTGTTTATTATATATCAAATAAAAAAAATAACCTTCAACATAATAGGTTAAATTGAAAAAGATGTGTACTTATACACTGCATTAATCTTTAGAACAAGAAGGTCCTGGTTCAAGTTGATTGCTTACATTCATTGGTTTGAAAAAATAATTTATTTTCTGTGGGGTTTGTTCGATCGACTTTTAATCGCTTGCTTGGAAATGTAAAACTCGACAGATAAAAATTAGCATCCTTTATTATTATTAATTTTTTTTTTTAAACTGTCCATTATAATGAGGTTCTACTGTAGATGACTATTGAATTAATTATTTTACTCCCCCCCCCCCCCCCGGTTAATTAGCTAGCGAGTGTAAATTTCCATTTGTGAGTTGGTTTAGGCACGAATTTTCGAGGGTTGCTATATTTGTATCTTGAAGTATGGTCATTTCAGGTAAATTCATCAATTTATTTACACATTTTAACATTAAAAGTAAAGAAAAAGATTAAGTCAAAATTTTATAATTTTGAGTTTATACATTTGTAGGCCTATATAATTGGAAACTAAGTCTTTTACTTATAACCCGTGCTACTCGAGTAGTTGGCTCAACTACTCGACTCGAATCAAAAAAACCACTACTCGCCCACCCCTAATGCCATAACAAAGGTTTGGTGGTCAGTAAGGGTACTATTAGCCACATAATCTTCCCAAACCATCAACTTGACCTTCAGGCCAAAGATACTGCCAAAACAGGAACTTGACAATGTAGACAAGTCAGCCAGCCACCTGCTACCATGCGACAGATAAGGGCAATGGTTACATGAGAAACCCACCCACCCAACTTTGCATGGCCAACAGGTTAGAAACATCACAAACTGACCCTGGGATGTGTCATCTGAAATAGCCTTGGCATGCACAGGGTCCGAAAAGCAAATGGTCACAAACTCACTATACAGCACATCCAAGAACACTTCACCGACGTAAGAAAACTGTATGAAACCTACCTCGCAAGTGACCATTGGCAGTATGTCGTCACATTGGACAAAGCATAGGTGTATCTGGACAATGCCAACCACGGCAAATAATTGCTAGAACATCAGAGAGAAAAGGTGACCAGACTTCTTTCAGGAATGCAGAGAAGTTATCCAAAGGCTTCATAATTGTCACAGGATACTGCTCATGACTGTCTCCGTCACTGATTGGTTGCTAATGGCAAGGTAAATGCTGCATACTTCCAAGAGACTGTGATAGAAGCTATCTGTGGCATCCATGTTCCACAGCTTTATGGCAACGGCGCACCATTGTGAACATTCACTTAGATAAGGCATCCAGCAACACTACACGTTCCTCAATCCAATACTATGAGCAAAAGGTGCATGAGACTGGATTCATGTCGTTCCCTTTACATGCATATCCATTAAGTCACTTGATGCCTCATCAATGACTTCTGAGGTTTTAGCTTCTGAAATCTGGGATTGCACGACTTGCACCTCATACACTGGTTGGCCTATGGAAAGTTTATTTAGATGTGTGGAACACAGTCCCTCAGGAATACCTATCCAGATATCTCCTACAATGGAAACTATGATGCCGAGCAGTTATCATAACCATGGTCATCACATTCAGCAGCAATCGTTGGAAGAGCTTATCTCCATGAGGTCCCAAACTTGTTCAATTTTACCTGCCTCAGCCCTTCCTTACTCTAGTTTCATTTGGTTTATTAACAAACATTAACAATTAAAGTGTACATGGAAAGAAGAGTGTGTTGATGAGCCATGGGAAACCTTTGTACTACAACCAATGCCAAAGCAAAAAAAAAATGATATAGCCAGCTTATCAACTTTTTGAACCTACAAGTGCATTAAAAAAAAAAAAAGCATTGTTCGTCCACTTATGAAGACAGTTTTGGCCCATAGATCCTTATCTATTGATCCAATATTTACAAAATTAGTAGGTAAGAATCTAGATGATCTGTGAATGTTTCAGTTACCTAGAATAAATTGCTTTTGAGTTTCCACGATCATTGATCTATGGACAGGGTTTTTTTTTTTCCCTTAATCCATATCTATTGGCAGGGATAGGGAATTCCTGAAAAATCTTACCAGCCAGGGATTTTTTACCACTAGCCATGAAGATGTAACATAGACATAATTTACAATACCACAACAGTGCGCAGGAACAGGATACGACACACGTTAAATTTTTGTCCCTATGAAATACAAATATCTATAAATGATATACCATATTAAGAAAAAAATCCTAATGAAAGCTTTGATTATAAGGCAGATGCATGACATTAATTTATTATTTTTAATTATAATTAAATAATATATACCTCGTAAATAATCCTCCAGCTTTTGTTTTTCAATTTTTATACATAATTTATTCAATATCAAAAAAATTTCCTCTTATGCCTCCAAAGAACCACTTATCTATAGAGTCTGCAGGATCAAAATTTTCTAATGAAGTCCCATTAATTTGTATATTTAGGAAATTGTTCAGATATCTGTTGACTAATGAAGTCCTAAAGTAATTTTTGATTAGATTCATCTGACTGAAGCAGTGTTTGCAAGTTGATGTTGATGATGGTATTTCACAAAGAATTGAAAACAACTGACTTATGTAAAAAAAGCTTCTGCTTATGCTCAGCAATTTTTAAAAGTAGTTCATCAACTTTCAAGTTCTGGCTACATATTTTGAAGTCGAACCACTTGTCTATTACACTTTTTTTCAATAGCTTATTATTTTTACGTTTGATAACTTCCTGAAAGTGATGCAAGATATTTTGATTTCCTTGTCTGCAAGTCACCCAAATCTTTTCCAGTGGGCCAAGTGAAAAAACATATGTTGAAGTCATTTCAGGGGAATTAATGTCGCAAAAATCTTTCCATTAAATATTTTTTTGTAAAGTCTGTCAGATTTCAAGAATTTCTACCTATTTGCAGCATTTGTCAAAACTACACCTTTGTAAATTCAAACTTGTTTCATCAAATAAAACTTTTATTCCGACATATCTTATTAAAATGAAAATATTCAAACTTCCATACTTGATTACAATATTTCTTTGTTTTTGTTTTATACTTAAACCTTGAAAAAGTCTTTATGATCAATAAAGACGAAATATTGGAATCAAGTATGGAAGTTTGAGAATTTTCATTTTAATAAGAGATGTCGGAGTACAAGTTTTACACCTTTGTAAATTTCACCATCATAGGAGTTAAAAAGTTGTTCTTCACATTTTCCTCTTTCTTTCTGCAAATTTTCTAACCACTTAGCTTTTTAAACTTCGATGTTCACTTAAAAGCAAATGATGTTTTTAGAAAACAAGGGACAAGTCTTTAAGATTTGAAGGAAATCGAAGAGAAAACTGAGGGTTGCCACAAATCAGAAATCTTATTTTCTTCACAATACTTTCTGCCTTTTCACTTTTTTGTTTTTCTTTTTTCTAAATGCAACACAACTGGTGTGCTAATTGTGTGCTAATAAAGTGGCTGTTTTTTGCAGGTGCTTGATTCTTTTATTAGAATTTTAATAAAATTTATAAATTAAAATAAGAACAGTCAATAATTACTAAATACGATATATTCTTCAGAGCATAAAGTGCACTTAATTACAAGTGATGAGCAAAACAGACGATGTAGGTGGTAAACATTCTTTAAATTTGGCAAATAAACCAGATATTTCACCCATCTGTTGCTGAACCAACAATCCAAGAATATTTCTTCTAAACCAAGATAAGCAAACTGTTTCTCACTAACAAAAAAATAGGATTCAGATGTGCCGTTTTCTGATTCTAGAAGCCCCAAAAAACATTCCTCAATTTTACCACTTTTTAAATGTCTTGCATTCATGATCAATTCCTCTATTGACCTTTGTCTGTAGAGGCATGTAAAATAATGCTAATGAACTGAGATTGTTTTAGTTTCTTCGATACCGATTCTGTTATGACCTCCAATATACAAGAAATAAATTCACTGCAAGAATTTCTGTTTGCATACTGTTTTTGTTCGTCAACCTCTAACTTTCTGGATAATATGATTAGAGATTCAACATCAAAATATGGCTTATTGTTTTTCACAATATAATAGCTGAGATTGAATAATACTAATTAACTCAAACATTTTTTTATCACCTTTTTTGATACAGTTTGCACAAGATTCTGTGAAGAATTTTCAATAATGTCGAAATTTTTTCTATAGATTTATCATGAAATTTAAAAGTTTCATGTTTGAAAGAGCATTAAATCCCTGTGGAAAATTACTAGATGCATTATTTTTTAAATCTGCTTTGTAGCAAAATCCAGCTTTATAAATAATCAAGAAAATTCTTCCATCCATTTCTCTTCAAAATTTTCTTTTCTGTGGATTCTAATTTTTTTTTCATCATTTCTGACCTTAAATAAAACACTTTCAGATTCAGAATTGCGTTACATCACAAATGTTGCTATCATCAACCGAAACACATTGCGTGGAGGTTGAAGCATGTGACTGAGACATCGGCTACTGGACGACTTATGTTGGAAAGACTTTAATAAAGTTAATTGATTGGAATTAAGCATAATGAAATTATGTTAATTTTCAACAACTCAAGTGTCCAGCAATTTTTATGTTACCGATTCTTATGTCCACCAAAATCTTGGTACTTACAATATTTCCATCACTCTTTGAGATTAAACAATCGAATGAAGGAAGAAAATCTAAATTGAAGTTTGCACTCCGAGAAGATAGCTGTAGGAAACACTTGACTTTATGTTCAAAAAACCACGTCGTTGAATCTGGTATGAGGTGGAATAGATGAATCACTTGAAAGTATTAGATTTTATAGAATGTTTCTCTGCCTGTCAAGGCATGACTTCGCAATTCGGACATTAACATCAGCAACTATAAGAAAATTCTTTAGTAGAACGATTTGTTTTAATTAGTGAAATGAGTGTTTTGATGAGGAATGTATCCATTTTCTTTCACAAGTCGGACCTTCCTATCAAACATTTAGTAATTAGTGGCAGAAATGAGAAGTTTGATGCCATTTCCTTAAATCATTTTCCTACATTAGATATCAATAGAGACTGAAAGCTTTACTTTGTAGAAATACAGTTTATACACAACATATTACTGCATTTTTTTTTATTTATTTCTCATTGTTAATAGTAATAGTAGTAATATTTGTGTTTCTGTATTTCAAATCTACATCTTTGGTCCATCCTCTACTCCTTCACTTCTTTTTTGAATTCTGGAATTCAGAGAAATGTAATCTCTTTGTGATTTTACATGAATAGCTTCTAGCAGGCTTCTTTAACCCGAAGATTAACCTTTAATTTTTAGAATTGTCCCAAGTAAATAAATTAACCCAGAATAGCAAAAATTAATTTTGTTAATTTAAATTACTGTTGGGTTATTCCAGGACAAATTACTACAGATTACAATTATAACTGACTCATGATCTTCAATTTTGATGAATTTGGTATGATTTGATAAGAAAACTACAAACATTAAATTTACTATATCATTCCAGAATTTTGACTGTTTACAATTTTTAAGAAACTTTGTCTATTTCAAATTTCCAGATAGATTTGTGCGATTATAAATATCGATAATCATTTGAGTTGGTGTAATCAATATAATTATGTAATTATAAAAGATTACATTCTTTCACTTTTATGTTTTACTATTTAAGAAATAAATATCAATTTAAACAGAAACTTATTGTTTATAAAGCTCTTGTAGCTTCGGTCTTAAACTACGGTTTAGTGTTGTTTCTTAGACAAGCAACAAACAAATAATATAAATTAATCTATAATCTGTGATAATATTTATGTAAGTTTTAAAAATCAAAATGAAGAAAATAAAACAAGAATAAGAGTAAAATATAAAATTTTGATAATAGAAGAAAAAATTATTTATAATGTAGTCTTGAAAAATATATATAAATACAAAGATATCAGAGGAAAATACTCTTCTGAAAATAAAACAAGACTTGGTTGGTTGAAGATTTTCAACATTCCTACTATAAACAATAAGTTTGGATTTAGAGTAAATGACTAACCTTTCTCAAAAATATTTAGAGAAATCAAAACCAATTAATATATGATATCATCAATAAAAATATAGTAAACTTCTAATCTTTACTTTAATGTTAATAAATTTTGTTTTTGAAAAGACACACATTAAACTTTCCAGCACCTATGAAACAGGAGCAATTCTGAAATTACACCTAATAGGACTGGTAAACATTAATAAAAAATGAAAAAAAAAAAAAAGATTTTTCCTTAGTAGTAATGAAGCTGCACGCAATTTTTCAGTGAACCATCTAGAATTAAAGATTTATTACAGGTTCTTTGTTTTGTTTATTTTAGATTTGAGTCATGGTTTGATGTTTCATCACTTGATGCAAATGAATTTGATGAAAAAATTGTTGCAGAAGAAAGAGAAAAACAAGTTCTGTCAACACTTCATGAGGTATTGCAATTTATTTTTATACCTTGATTATTAAATAAACAGATTAAATTAGTATCAATCACTTAGTGAGGTAAGAAACCACACATACTTCATAATTCCTGCATTCAAGTTTAAAGTAAAGAAGAGGCTACATCAAACTAGATATAGACAGACGGTATATAATATTATATCTGATGAACACTAATAATTGCAAAGGGAAAAGGAGGAAAAAATAATTTGTTTGGAAATGTTCAATTACTGATAACGCTGTTATTTGAATTCATATTTTTATTACTTGAGAGGTTGTTAAAAGCACTAAATACTTTTACCATCTAAACAGCAACATCGTTATCTTTAAATATATCTTCAGATGTATTTTAAAATCAGTTTAATAAATTCCAGATGCAGTTAGAAGAGGCATTCCTATCCTAAATAAATTCCATTAATCACTATACTTTATTGTTAGTGCAAACTCTGGAGGCTAAGTTTAAAAATTTTATTTGATTTTTTATTATGACTTATCAGTGACTGTTGATTTGATTTCTGCAGAAGCTTTGTTTATCTCCTATGACTTTTATTTTTTTGGCATTTTTGTCACAAAGCAACTGATGTAATTTGGATTGTGGTATTTTAAGTGGTAGGACATCAGGAATCGGATTCAATCCCCAGAGAGGTGGCCAGATATTTTCCCTTAGTTCTTTCTTCTCCAGACAGGTCTTGGGGTTCACTCAATCCTTTCCAAAGGATTAAAAGTGAGTAGATGACCTGTTCTCAACTTAGTTCCGATAATCTCAGAATATAGGGAGCCTTCATCTTTGCAACCCTTGGATCTGGTAAGGCCTGTTCTGAAAAAAGGCCTTCACCTTTTTAACTGATGTAACTACATTTCTTAGTGGGCCTGGTAGCCGAGTGGGTAAGGGCACTTGACTGCGGGCTGGAGGTGGCGGGTTAGATTCCCTGCCTTGGCGGAGGGCAGGAATTTTTCCATGCTCCATTCTCTTCCAAACGAGTCCTAGGGCCTACCCAGCCCTCTGTAGAATGGGTACCGGGTTTCTTTCCCTGGAGTTAAAGGCTTGTGAGTGTCGGGCTGACCTCCCTCCCTCAAACCAGTCCCGTTGGTCAAGAAACGCATGGATCCTTACCTCCCGCGAGCCCTTGGACCTGCATAGGCCTGTTGTGGTGATCTTTAAACTTTTTTTTTCTTTTCTTTAAGTCCTCATCCTCTTCAATCTTTGTTTCCATTGAATTGACCTTCAAGCATTTTTCATCCGTTTCTTATCTTTTTAAGCATGTGCTTCAAAATTGAAGTTTCCCATTTCTGTGATCACTCTGAAGCAACAAACTTTTGCCTTTCTCAACTTTTCTATGGTAAAGTGATTAAGCACTAGTGCAGTGAAGATGAATAATTTAGAAGATAAAATAATGTCTATAATTCTCTCACATCATTCTTTTATCCAGTGAAGGTCCTAATTGTAATCTTACAAATAAACTAGTTCTTGGCAAGTCACATATTTACATACAGTATAAAATTGATGATAACAAAGACCAAGGAAATAAATAAAGCAGTTGATAAAACAACAAAATTATTTAATTTCATGAATTAACTTTTGTATTACAAACTTTTAATAAAGATCTTCTGCCAATGTTGTGAAAAATGTTTGGTAAAGTTCTGGCACTAGAATAAACTCATAGATAAAGAAATTTTATCTTTGGAACAGAATTTGGTAATTTGCTTGTTAACCTTATGATATGAAGGAGCATTAATTTAGGATCTGCATTTAACGTGGGATAATTATCTATATTATAAAGCAAAAAGTGTACTGTTTGTTTTATAATTTAGAGCGTTAATTTAGTTTTTAAGATTTTTTAATGTCGCATTTTATCTGTTTCTTTTGTATTGATATTATACCTGATTTGCATTTACCTGAAAAAAATATTTTGCAGATATTATCACCATTTCTTCTGCGACGAATTAAAACAGATGTTGAACTCTTCATTCCTCCAAAGAAAGAGTTGCTTGTTTATGCCCCCTTGTGTCCACTCCAAGAAAAATATTATAGATCCACAATGGATAAGACTATAACACACCTTCTGACAGGAAAGGTAAGTAAAAAGTATTAACAGATTCATATACTTCCCACATAGTAATCTCTTAATCTTTTTGAGTTTTGAGAATAGTGTTATCTTTCCTGAAATAATCATCAATTACGTGAAAATTGTATTTAACGTAATAGATTGCTATTGAGATAAGGTCTTCGTATCATGGGCTCAGATTTGCATATCTCCCCTCCCTTTCTCATTTTAAATGATCCTAATGGAATTCCATAGAAGCTTTCACATTTCTTCTGATCATAAAACTATGAATTGGAAGATAAAAGAGGATTTTATTTTGGAATGTTAAACTATGTCTCTTAACATGAGTTGAATTTTCCCTTACATTGAAGGGAAACAATATTGTACAATGTCCAAGCAGAAGCTTAACTTGAAAGCTATTTACATAAATTTTATACAGGAAAATCTACCATGTAAATTTACTTTCTTCATCTTAGAATTTTGAACAGTTAAAATGTTACTGTTGGGATTTAATGAATTGTAAATTAGAAAGAAATTGAAGGAAGTTCTTTATACTTTGACAAATTACACAGTTGAAGGTCCTGAAGAAGCAAGGGCATTAAAGTGCTGGCTTCAGCTGGTAGTTAAAAGAATATTGAAAATTGTCCTCTTTTTCTAAAACCTTTTCCCACTTCTATGCAGGGTCGTCATTTCATTCTTTTATTCCTTTCCTCCATTTCTCTCTATTTAGGGTTTCTTCTCGTCCATCCTTTTTCATTCAGATCTTCAGCCACTTTATCTCTCCATCTAAGTTTGGGTCTGCCATGTTTTCTCTTTCCTGGCATCTCCATCATCCTCATTTGCTTTCCTACGTATTCTTCATTTCTTAGTTTTACATGCCCAAACCATCTTGGTCTACTTTCCTGAATCTTCTTGCTTACTGGTCCCACCTTAACTGTTCCTCTAATACAGGGGTCGGCAACCTTTTGTTGTGAGGGCCAAATATTTTGTGGGGATTACTGCGGGTCGCACTTGGGCCAAAAAGGGCCAAAATCTTATTTTAACAACCAAAAAAAAAAAGGAAATTCTTATTATAACCAAAAAAAAAAAGGAAAATCTTAAGACGCCCCGCGGGTTGCTGACCCCTGCTCTTATATATTCATTCCTAATTCTGTCCTCTCTCGTTATACCAATTGTCCATCTTAGCATTCACATTTGACTTCCATATTCCTTTCCTTGGTGACTGCCCATGTCGCAGCACAATACAACATTGCAGGTCTTACTATCGTCTTATACAATGTTCCTCAATCTTGCAGCTTGCTTTCCTTTTGCATAACACTCCACTCATTTTCTTCCAATTGTTCCAAATTTGATTCTATGGGATACTTCAGCCTCTAGCCTTCATCCTTTTCCAAATTAGACCCCAGGTACTTAAATTTTTTTTACTGTTGGCAACCTTTTCCCTTGCAATTTTATAAATATGTCCTCTTGCTCATTCTTTGATACCATATACTCCATTTTTGCCCTATTAATTTTGATTCCTCTTTCTTCTAATGCCTTTCTCCACTCCTCCAGCTTTAACTCTAGCCTATTCCGATTCACTTCACACAGAATGATGTCATCAACAAACAGCATACTCCATGGTGCCCCACTCTTTAAAATCCCTCACCATTACATCCATAAACAAATCAAACAAATGCGGACTGAGTTAATAGAATATTGAAAACATGAATGAAAAAAAAAATATCAGCACAACACGGCTGGAGATCTTGGATAATATTTTTGTATCTGTCAATATCTGTAAGATGGCAGCCTGAAACCAAGAGCTCCACTTCCTGTTTGTGAGATATTAAGAAAACTCTGGCCAGGTAGACAGAAATTATATATATATATATATATATATATATATAATATTAAATAGCAATGGAGAGAGAGACCATATCCCAGTCAGACTCTTCTTTCAATCTTACCTTTTTTTCCCAATAACTGCAGTTTGGTTTTTATACATGTTATATATTATTCTCTGGTAATTATAATCTCTATTTGTTTTTGAGCACCTGGAACATGATTTCCATTTGATATTGTCAAAGGCTTTTTCTATGTCTATTCTTTCTATAAACTCCAGAAAATGGAATATTTGAAGTAGAAAGAGAACATAGTGATAGCAGAGGAGCAAGTGAACTGGGACTTCCGGAAATCGGGGGGGGGGGGGGGAAAATAGTTAAACAGCCATAAAATGAGACAATGGTATTTAATGGCATTTGTAGAGTGACAGATTCAAAGAAGGAAGTTACAATCTGTTCATGATTGTGGAGAATATCTGAACTGAAAGATCTTGAACTGTTCAACGGGTGGTTTGGGATATAGCACCTGAATATCCTGAAATGATAGAGGCAGAAGTGAGCTGATTCAGTAGGATATTGAAAGCAAAGGAATTTGGATTTAATAAGTTGAAGCTAAGATCAGTAAAATAGTAAGGCCATTTTAAAGAATATAACAGGAGAGATGAGTGGGAAGTGGCTTCAGTTGTTTTCTGCTTGAAAGAATAAAGCAGATAAAATTTCTTCTGCTCATTTGATGAATTATGCTATTAAGCAATGAAGCCATATTATTTGAAAAAATAACACTTAATGTTTAACACTGGAAAAATCAGCCAGACTACAATACAAATTAGGAATTGAAGATAACTGCTGAATTGGAAAAGCCTCAAGAAAGAAAAGATCTTGTTAGCTCAAACTGATGATTTTTTTATTTTTTCTGTTGTTGTAGTTAATTGATATTGTTAATTGGCAGTGAGTATTACTTTCTTAATTTGTAAAGATTGGATCTTCTAGATGACATTACAATCTAATGGTAAAGTGTGATAAGTACAAGGAAACTGGAAATGATTATTTTTATTTCTCTTATTTTCTTAACCTCAGTAATTTGATGTTAATCTTAGGAAAATCAGAAAACTCATTTGTGGCTTTGATTGACTGAGACCATCTTGTCTGACGATGGCTAAAATTGGTGGTGGTATGGAAAGTAAATTTGTACATTATTTTCTTTTTATTATTATAAATAACATTATTACTTTTACACTGACATATACAAGTTATTGCTTGTGTGCCACCAAGCTTTCATTCTACATTTTATACTTCGACTTTCTCACTGGTTCAAATCACTGTTTCCTAAGCAAGTTACCCTTCATAATGGAAGGGGGTGGGGGTGTTTGCTCTGGAATATGTGAGATTCAGTTTCAGATATAACAAACATGAATGGCAAAAAAAAAAAAAAAAAAAAAATTCCTAAGCCTAGGATATTTAGTCCAATATGCAAAACATTGATATTTCTGTAAAGTCGTCTTTGTGATGTATGTTGACACTGCTTGATGGAAGATGTCTACATCCAGATACGTTGCACACACTGCATCAGCAAGTATGGTCCTACATATGGAGTTCTCGAAAGCCAATCAGTGTAAGTCAATTTTTTTTAAATTCAAATTTTTTCTGTAAGTTTATACTTTCAGTTGACAAAGTGCCCAAATCACTCCTCCAAGTGTATAGTTATGTTATCTTTCAATTAAAAACTCATTCTTCAAATTTACAAACGTTGTTATGTGTTGGTATGTAATTTTAGGTTTATTGACTTCCACTGATTGGCTTCTGAGCACTCCATTTATTGACTTGCCAATGAAGTTGGAGTAGGAAAATTTGCAGCTTGTATTTGTTAAAATAACTTAATTAATTTAGAAGCTGCTGCTTTTCAGAAATTTAATTCTTAAACTTTGAACTTGTTTTAATTTCTTATTAATCTTTTGGCTAATTAGGATAAACATGAAGAACAAGTATTAGTCGTAAAAGGAGATGAAGAATCAAAGGCTTTAAGGAGCAGATTTAAACCAGAATCAAACAGGTATAAGATACTGAATTTAAGTAGTTAATATGGAGGGTTGATTCATGTTTATTCGATTGATTTCAGAGGCGCGTGCGCTATCTCGTAGTTGCACGTGACTCAGAGGTCATAAGCCTGTAGTTGATTATCTGATATTTGGAATTGTGTTTCATTCTAAATATGCCGTCCAAAATCCCAAATTGGTGGGAGAGGTACATATTTGCCCTTTCCGATACCAAATATGCCCCTTCAAAAATTGTGGATGTGCAAAGGGCGAAATTATCAAGTTTGCAAGTCTACCGTCAACTGGGTAATAGCAGAAAGTCGTATGAATCCAAGAGAGGGCAGCCATAGGACAGAAAACAACACCCACAACTGGCAGCAACTCCTAACATTATTAAGAAAGGCTATAATTGTCAGCGAGAACCTAGCATCCAAAGGGCACTTGCCCAGGCTGTAGAAGTTTCTCAGCCAACGGTTGCACAGATAATTATGTGTGATCTGCAATTAGAAAAGCATCATAAAGCTC
>JAFIDM010010028.1:4112171-4132259 GCA_023159025.1 Thereuonema tuberculata | reverse complement strand
ATAAGGATTTTTGGCAAAAGAGTAATAACAGTACATTTTACTTTTTTTTAAACTGCTAACCTATAAAAACATAACAAATGGAAAAAGTATAAATATTAGAATTTCAACAATGGGTGAGACCAGTTATTAGAATTTCACTTTCACTCTTTTGCAAAGTAAGTAAAAACATTAACAACAATTACATTGATAATTGTTTTTAATTGGCTTTGTATGTGTGTGAAAACATTTTTTTTTTTTTTTTTTTTTTTTTTTTTTTCCCATTCTTTCTAAGTATATCTTCTAGGAATTCTTGCTTGAACATCAAATAAAAATCGGCAAGCATATTGATGTTCCTTCTTTCTTGGTATCACCTCTTAATCTCCTTTACATTTAGATAGAATTGTTCAGCTTTTCTTCACTCAAGATGCTGAGCCTCAAAAACATGAAAATTTAAATTTAAAAAAAATAGTACGTAATAGAAATTTTCTGCCATCAATTTGGGATTTAGCATATTATAATAACCCTTACTAGGTTCTTGCATATAGAGTGGAACAACACTTAGAATGTGATAGGGAAGGTGAAGTTGCTGATATTTCAACACCTTCCAAAAGAAAATTGTGAAAATGTTCTAAATGCAAAATGATAACAACAAGAAGTTAAAAAAAAAAATACTGTAAGTAAAAATATTGAATCTGAGAATGATTCAAGAGTTAGTAATCAAAGAGAGATACAAGAAGGACACTCTTCCCTAGACAAAATGGGATCAACTTGCAGGATTAAAGATACAGATGTGGATTATATCATTATAAATGAATTAGTTGAAATAAGAAAAACCATTGACTTTGTAAATAAACAATATGATGATATTCTACTTAGAACTGAACCAGCAGTTTCAAAGAGAATTTTTGGAAAATTTAAAAAAAAAAAAAAATCACGAAGAAAAAAATATGACACCTTGAAGAACATGTTGAAAATTTGGAGACAACAGAGGAAGAACAATATTCAAATAGTAGGCATAGAAGAAAATGAAAACCTATTAGATATTATAAATAAAATGGCAATAACACTCAACTTAGGAGAACGAATTGAAACAATTTGATGTAACCCATAGATTCGGAAAAACAAATAAGCATAAATATAGACTTATTATAGTCAAATTTATTACTAGAAAAGATAAAGAAAACTGATTAACGCAATACAGAAAAACTAAAAATGTAACTAATATGGATATCTTAAAAAATAATAATAAATCTAAAATATACATTAATGAAAACTTAAAATCAAAATAATTATTTTGGAAAAATAAAACAAGCTAAATCCAAGTCTTACAAATGTATATGGATTAAAAGTTAGAGTTTAATTAGAAAAGATATGAAACCTCAAAAATATTAAGTATAAAAACTGAAGAGGATATAAAGAAGATTTAATTATTTAATTGGGGGGTGGGGAAACAATAAAAATGTCTATTAATCTGAATATCTCAGTGGAATTAGGAGAATCTGATAACTTAAATGATTGGAAACCAAACAATGAAATTAATATTTTTTTATTTCTAAATATAAGAAGCTTAAAAACAAATTTTAATTATTTACCTGCTAATATTGAACCTATATTAAATTGTTTTAATTTAATCATTCTGATAGAAGTTAACATTAAAAATGATAAATAATTATTTTCAACTTAACTGGTTTTAACAAGATTAACAAATTAGAAACTTCCTCCAGGGGTGGAGTTATTATTGTCTTCTAAAAAAATATTTTTCAGTCACAGAAATTAATTCTGAATCAATTACGTTTGAAAGTAGAATTTACAAAATTAGCATAAATTTTAAATAATAGTTAAAAATAAATTACTCTGTAAATAATAGTTTTTATTGTATGTTAGTTATAGACTACCACATACAATTTATTCTGTAAAGAATAATTTAGTTATAATATTAATTGGATTTATATTATGAGTAGGTGACATGAACTTCGATATTAGTAAAAGGATATCAAATAAAATTACTATAATTTGGGTTATAGGAATCCAGAATACTAGAAGTGTAACAACTAAAAAAGGTATTACTGATACATGTATAGACCACTGTATTTCTAATATGAGAAATTTTGATATCACTGCTAATATTATGAAATGGGATATTAAAATCAATTTGCATATCAAAAAAACAACAGATTTATTAGAAAGTTTACCAAACAAATTAATATTTTAAATAATACACTGCTCACAAAATTATGGGGATATTGTGAAATAATATATATACAGGGTGATTCACTAAGATATGCAGAAACTTCGGGAACTCATTCTACATGTAAAAGTAAAGAAAAAAAGTTATATAAACATAGGTCCGGAAATGCTTCGATATTGAATTACGGCTAGCGAAAGATTTTGCCTACAATTTAATACAACAATATGCACATGGACTACACCTCAGTTGTTGGCTCTCACAATAAATCAAAACAATGCAATTCACATTATTGTTGAACAGCTGTTATTGTGTTGCCAACTTTTTTGTAGGTTCCCATTGGGATAAGCTTCAAACCACTGGGAGATACAGTTCTGCGACATGTTTCATTCGATTTTTCAGGTCAGAAACCATAAAAAAACCACTTATTCCGCCCCTTAATTTACCTTCCCAGACTTCCAGCCAGTCTTCATTTCACCCAGGATACTACATTATGGGCGAAATCTTTCGCTAGCTGTAACTCGATACCGAAGCATTTCCGGACCTATGTTTATATAACTTTTTTCTTTACTTTTACGTGTAGAATGAGCTCCCAAAGTTTCTGAATATCTTCGTGAATCACCCTGTATATACACCCAAAAAACAAAGGCATTTGAATTTATTTATTAAAGAACATCATCAGAGAAGCAAATGATACAAAAATGGGAGTTGTCTGAATATGCAAATGTGATGCAAGACGTTAATTATAAACCCACAACCCTGTATAAAGAGGCTGGCACTGCTGGGTTATCTCCTCTTTCCTGGATCAACAACAAGTGACAGAATCGTTGAGTGTCACCTGAAAATGCCCCTGCAACGTGATTTACCTGAATCTGAAGCATGGAGAGTCATAGAGAGTCTTAAAACTGGCCCAACACAGATGACAGTGGCAGCAGCAATTGGAACCTGCCAAAGCGTGATTAGCAGACTCTGGTATCGTTTCAGAGAGACTGGCACAGTACAAAGAAGACCAGAGCAGGGCCGCCCATGTGCCACTCCTGCAAGAGATGATTGCTACTTGACGCTAATAGCACAAAGGAACCGGCAAAGCAATGTGACTGAGCTGCGGGAACAGTTTCTCGCTGTTACTGGACGATGAGTGTGACTCGGACCGTGCGAAATTGACTCCGTCACGGTGGACTGTATGCCTGGCGATTAATGATATGCATTCTGTTAACTGCTGAAGGTTGAAATGAATCTTCCTTGGACCCGTGAAGAGTGGTTCACGGTTCTCTTCAGTGACGAGTCAAGATTCAGCCTGCAGCCTGACAATCATCATGCCCTGATCTGGCGTGAACGTGGAACATGGGAGAATCCATGTTTCGTGCAAGAAAGACATTCCTTTGATGGTGGTGGAATCATGGTGTGGGCAGGTATCAGCATTGGTGCTCATACCGGCCTCCATGTTGTTAAAATGGAACGGTGAATGCTGTAAGATATCAGGATGAAATTCTGCAGCCTATAGTGGTACCCTATGCTGGAGCAGTTGGGGGCAACTTTCTTTGTATGGACAATAATGCATGCCCCCACTGTGTGCATCTTGTCAACAACATGCTGCAAGAGGCTGGAATCGAGCGCATGGGCTGGCCTTTACGTTCTCCAGACCTGAATCCCATCGAACATGCTTGGGATGCACTAGGAAGATGTGTTGCCGGTCACCTCCTACAACACTTCCTTAACTGGAAGTTGCCCTGGTGCACAAGTGGCCCCGAATCCCACAGGAACTGCTGGACAATTTGATCCTCTCCATGCCTCATCACTGTCATTGTGTTGTAGCAGTCTCAGGTGATCATACACCTTACTGAACAGTCAATGTGTGGCACATTTTTCATGTTTGAAATGTGAATGTTAACCCCCGTCATGTGTCACATCCTGCTCAATTGCAATAAATGAATTCTGCACCTCATTTGCATATGCAGACAACTTCCATTTCCGTGTCATTTGCTTCTCTAATGATGTTCTTTAATAAATAAACTCGAATACCTCTGTTTTTTGGATGTATTCATTTCGCAATATCCCTTAAATTTTGTGAGCAGTGTAATATAGTAAATTACATTGCATTATTGATTTCAAAAAAGCATTTGACAATGTTAATTGTCATTTACTGTTAAAAAAATTAAATTAAAAAAAAAACATTATTAGTAACCTTCTTTCAATATTAAAATTGGAATTCCTCTAGGTTCCAATTTGGGATATTTGTTGCTTATATTATATATAAATTCTATAGGTAATTCCATTAACAATTCTAAAATATTCATTTATGCGGATGATGATCTTCTTTTATCTAGCGATAAAAATTACTTTATTGAATTTTCTTTCAAGATGATATAAATATTTAGCATTACAAAATGGGCTAAAAACAATAAAATGATAATAAACCATAAAAAAACAAAGTTATGCTTATTAAAAATAAAAATAAGATTGTAGACAATGGCTCATTTCTTACATTACAAAAATCTAATTGTTTGAATTTAATTTCTACAAATAATATAAGATCTAACAGTGATAAAATTGATTAAGTCTCTCAGCAAAAATATCTTGGACTTCAAATGAATAATAAATTTACATGGGATTCTCATTTTAATTCAATTATAAGCAAACTTCACTCTTATACTTATTTATTTGGACATATAAGAAATTTATTTCCTTTCAAACAAAAATTAATAATTTTTAAATCTCTGGTTGATTCAGTTTTAAATTATGCATTAAATTGCTGTATATATTTAACTAAGTTTCCAATCAAAAATATAAATAATTTGTTAAAAAAAAATTCTTAATATTTTCATCAACTTTAATATCGTTTCACAACAAGAAAAACAAAGTACACAGAAGCTCGGTTATAATGCGATCTTTCGGATCCAAGATCTCTAAGATCGCGATATAACCTAACTTTTATTACTTCGCGACGTCAAATGTCATATATCGCACCCTATTATCGCCCACACGATTCCAAATCAATTTAAAATGGTCATTTCGCGATTACCTACATCATTCGGAGCTATGTGAGATAATTTTATATTTATAAATACATAAATCATTACCTTTTCAACACTTTGATGGGTTATATTAGCCAAAATCCATTTGGCGCCGCCATCTTGACATCTTGTACAACCGACGAGTCACATAGATCGAAACTAGGTATTCATACGCCTATTAGATTACATGGAACTCTTTACTGGTTGTCATTGGTAAAAAAATAGATCTCGATATTCATTTTGGTTAAACGAGAAAGTCTGCAATTCTGGTATTTTTTAAAAATATATTGTATTTGATGCATTTTCGTGACATTAGGGTGGGTATAGAGTCTCAATTACTGTAAATAATAAGGAAACAAGCATATTAATTTACACCTTTGATTTGATTGTAGGCGAAAAAACGGTAAATTTTGCAATTTTACAATTATACACCTTTTTGAAAATAGACTGGGTCCAAGACCAAATCGCATTATATCCGAATTCGCGATATAAACAACAGCATTATTACCGAGCTTCTAATGTATTCGAATTAACTATAAAAAAATAATGATTAAAGAGATAAGGTCATTTTAACTAACTTTTTTGAAATTAAAAAAGCCAACTTAGTTATGAAAATAGTATAAACACTAAAAGTAATTAGTTAAATAGCTTTAATATAACTGAAGCAAAGAATAAGTTTGGCCTCAGATCCACAAATTTAATTATTGGGATAAATGAAAATATTAACAAAATTAAAATACAATTAATATCTGAAGTAATTCAGGAAAAAATCATATTAAATCTATAATAGTAATTGAACTTATTATTTTAATTGATTAATTGCAAATTAATATTATAAATATTTTTTTATTAAAAATATTAAAATATCAGCACCTAAATAACAGGTATACCATTACTTTGTAAGATACATCATCTTCATCTCAATTCATTGCTGTATTGGTTTTATTTTTCACACTGTCCAAAATATCCGATTCAGTTAGTGTTTCCGAGGTCTCAACTTGCAAATCAAGTGAAAGATAATCATCAATCAGTACATCATCGTTAATTTCTTCTTTTTCCCTCAGCTGTATCCACATTTCTTTCATTTCCTCTAAGGGAATATTGATAATAAAAACATTTCAAGGAGAAAAAAAAAAAATAGATACCACGAAAAAGTTCGTTAAATAGAAATTGCACTTCGCTATTTGGAGGCTATTTTGCGAAGAAATTAGCGAAATGTTCTTGGTTCCAAAGAAAAGTTTGCAAAATAGAGGTCCGACAATAAGTATAAAACTTAAGTTACTAAAATGTTTCTTTTATGTGTAATCTTAGGTTACAATGTTTGCTTTATCTGTAATAAATCTTAATTTTTTGCAGGTCTTAATATTTTCACAAATGACAAGGATGCTAGATATTTTAGAAGATTATTTGTGGCTGCGTAAGCTTTCATTTAGTAGACTGGATGGTTCCTATTCATTAAAAACTAGAATGGAAGAAGTAAATATATTTTTAATTTTTCATTCTTTTATTTATTTATTTATTATTTTTTTACTGGATTGTAAAAGATTCAATTAAGTCATTCGCACAAACACTTTTATCTTTTATTTCATCAAGATTTTGAAATACAGTAAAACCCCGTTATTACGCTCCCGCTTATAGCACTATCCCGTTCTTTACGCTCCTTTCATACGGTCCCTGGAATTTTCTATGTAACTCTGTATACTTTTACCCTCTTATAACGCTTCAAATCCCGCTTGTAGCGCTTTTTTTATATCGGAAATTTTGTATCGAAAAGAAATGTAACACTGTAAAGATTCTTTTCTTTCCCTGGTAGGAGGGAATCTTTGAACTCTTTGAAGTGCGGGTCTGTGATACAGTAAGTTAGTGCAAAATGTCGAAGCGGAAATCCCTTTCTATAAGTGAAAAATTGGAAATTCTCCGTAAGTACGACGAGAATTCTACACTAAGTCAGAAGGATTTCGCAGAATCTCTAAGAATTCTCTCATCCAGTCTGAGAACAATAATAAAAAATTAGAATGGAATTACGAAGGGTGGTTGCGAACGTAAAAAAGTAAAGTGTGGAAAATACTAAGATGCCGAGGAAATTCTAATTGAATAGATTCATCAGTCCCGTGATGCATCAGTGCCATTAAGTGGCCCAATCATTCAAGAAAAGGCGCGTGAAATAGCGGGCAGTGCACTAAATCTGCTCCGAAAATGAATTAGTGTTGCTCCTAGTGGTGTATCAATTGATGTTAATAGTTACTTGAACCGCATTGAAAATGTCATAATTCATAATAGTAGTAAACACACACGGCAAACCACAATCAAAGATTTTTTTAATAGAAAATAAGCTCACATTTGCACTATATCTATTGCAGAATCAAGTATCTTTCCTGTAAAATGGTGTCTAAATGTTTCCCCATCTCATAAATCATTTCCCGTCTATAGCGCTATCCCGCTTATTACGCTTGTAGTTCATGGTCCCTTGACGAGCGTAATAACGGGGTTTTACTGTACTTTACTTACCTGTAAAACCCACTTTCAACGTACAAATCAGTAGTTTAAATAATTATGGCAGAAATGTTGGTTACTACATTGTTAATGTAAGCAATTTGAGTACGGGGTGGGAGGGGGGAAGAAAAGTGTACACCACTCAAATCAAAGCCAAGTTTTATTAAGAGGCAATTGATAATGCTTAATAAAATTCTCATTGATTGCTATTTTTCAAATTAGTAATTGAGATACTTGTCACAGCATTTAATGAGTTTATGTACCCCAGATGCATAGAAGATTGTCCTTGTTTTAGGGCGTTTGACCTCTTTCTTTGAAACAGTGATGTTCGTTCAATATAGGAAACAGAGACTGTGAAATGTAATAACACTTTTAAAGTGGAAATCTCAGCACTTCAATGTTTGCTGTGTTGTGAAAACTCGGGCATTGGGATGGACAAAGATCATATTACTTTAGAAGACCAAAACTTTTTCTTCTAATGACATCAATCTTTTTAATGTGGCATAAATACACATATGCTTTAGGAAATGAGTTCCAGCTCTCTAACTGGTATTTCCTTAGGAATCGAGTTTGCTTACTGACAGGAGTGAAATGATAAATGAATGTCTCCATTGCCAATGATTTGATGCATTAAGTTATGTTGTCTCCACTGCATGCTTCTGAGAGTAAACTTAAGCATGCCATCATTCGTGACTGCGTTTTATCATTGTATTCAAATAATTTGAAAATATGTGAATAAAATGCACTTATGAAATCATTTTACAGCAATTCCCATATGAATTTATGAAAAGGGGAATTAAATCTGTGTGTTTCTTCCATTTCTCTTAGTCGTCTACAACTTATTATATCTTGAATACTAATATAGTACAAAATCTGAAACTTTGTATAATTAATGTGAAAGTATTGTAGTTTCAATTTTAAAAATAGGTTTTGATTTTTAAATTGATAATTTTAATAATAATTACAAATTTGTAATAAGAACATCTGTACGGAATTTCTCCAGCACTACAAGACAGGAGACTTTTCTGTGACGCATAGTCACAGGTGCCCATCCTGGGTCCATCACTATCATCCTGAGACTAAGAGGCATTCGATGGAATGGCACCATCCGAAATCACCATGCAAAAAGAAGTTCAAAAGGGAGTTGTCTGTAGGAAAAATCATGACAAGTGTTGCTTATGGACATTTTGAATAGTAATTAGTTTGATGACAAATTATGAAATATTTAATTTAAACGTTGTCTTATTTTTCCAATCAGAAATTCTGAATTCTGGAGAGTTGCTGTTTACTTAATAAAATTTAACAATAATAAATTCAAAACAAGATGTACTTTTTATGCATTGTTACTGTTTTTGTAAATGTGGGAAAGCTGAACATGAAATTACATGATAGTTTGATGATAGATCTCAAATGGTAGGGACAAAGAAGAAAGTTATAAAATAACTTAAAATCATTGTCTACGACCTTGCCTAATAACCATTGAACATCCAAACGGATCTTCTTGAACATTGGCATGTTCATTTATGGATGACATCATTATGGAATTAAATCATAATTCTTAGCATAATAATTTGTTGAAAAATTAACAGGCCTATTATTTAAAATTAAAAATAATTTCCAAAGGCATTCCTCTCAAAATGTAGAGAAAAAATTGTATGAAACATGCAAAGAAATTATAACTAAGAATGTGTCAAGTATGGTATGTAGATGGGCCTGTGATTATAGGTACTGGTCTATTGACAAGATGAGACGTTTTCAATTCAAGGCAGAAGTCAGATTTTCGAGGATGTTTCTCCAGATGAATTCTAGTGCACCCAATCCTTAAAAAACAAAAAAAAAATGATTTCTTTTCTGAGGTTAAATTTGGAAGATCATTAGACTGATCTACCAGCCTGAACTTTATCCCATTCTAGCAAAATGTTGGAGACCTCTAATTCCACTGCAAATTTGTTATTTTGAATTATGATGCATTGCTTAGAAACTGCCGAGCCGGCGTGGCCACGCGGTCTCAGGCGTCGATCAGTGTGCCGGTTCCCGGGTTCAAATCCCGGTCGAGAGCTTGGATGTTTCAATTTCCTTTCATGTGTTGTCAGCCTCTTCTTCACTTTCTCTTCGGTCTGACGTCATTCCGTAATGGAGTCCTGGAGAAGGCAAATGGGAATTCACTCCAGTATCTTTCCTTAGTCCGTCTATGGCTTCTTCTAGGGGTTCGCCATTGTGCGACACTAGAAATCCATCGACCATGTACCTCCAGATCGGGATCGAACTTAGCAGAGAGCTTAGAAACTGTAAAACTAGAAAAACAGCCAAATAAAAATAATTATACTACAAACAAATGATTGCAGGAAAAGAGATCATGCTTTGGTTTGCAAGGGGTTTGCACACCAGTGATTTTGAATGTATTTTCCAATAGGAAAAGAGGCTTATCAAATCGGTCGGTGTGTTTGATATTTCCCACCCCCATAACATGAACTGCTGGATGAATCTTTTTAAAATTTGGCCTGTATATTTAAGGGAAGAGGCAAACTAATTTTTTCCCCATATGGATTTGTTGAGAAATAAGTGCATAAAGTTGACTAAAATTCCCATAGAAAAGCATTAAAACCGAAACATTGGATTTCTACCAATAAAAATGGGATTTTAATCCTCTTAATATCCCCCTGCAAGCTTTAATGTAATTAAAATTAATCTGATTTAAACAATTTAAGTAAATTTGATTTAATTATTTCCTAAAAATGAAAACTTCTCCTTTTTTTTTTGCAAAGAAACCTTTTTTATTATCACCGATAGGTTGTGTTACAATGACAACTTAGCGGTTTTCACTATTCCCCAATACGGATTCCACAAATAATTCCAACCCCGGAAGCACCTCGCTCCTTTTCATTAACTTTAATTCTATACTTGCATTTCAAAGTAATTGCCACTTTTGTCATCTTTATATATCTTTTTCATCTCTATCCCCAACTCTTCCTCATCTTGGTTTTCCTAACCAAGTTTTGTTTTTTTCCCTTCATTTCATTCCCTCTCTCCATAGCTCACACTGCTTCCCTTCTTAGCCCCAGGCAGTAGGGTCTACTGCCAATCCCCTAAATCCCAAATGGTTCCGTCCAGCTCTCTCGTCCGTTGGCCGATCTCTTATTTTTTGAAATATGTTATTCATTTCTCCGCTTGAGAACGAGATGTAGACCATCTCGAAAGCACTCCCATTTTATTGTTTTTATATTTGTTTTTAATTAGAACTGTGTGGTGGCCAGAACCTACTCATTTCATATTAAGAAACACACGTAAAACATCTTTAATTTATTATTTTCGTTATTAAAAAAAAGGAAAATAAAACAAATCAAGTTCAAGTTCAGCTTCAAGTTCCCTCAGCTTCTTGTTGTATTTTTGCAATATTCAAATTACTGACAGATAATTTCTCCGAATTTCCGTGCTGGGGGAATTCCCCAAATTCCGATTGAACACACGTTCAGTTTACAGAGAGTTAAAGGTAGAATGGGGATCAAAAGTAGTGTTCAGAATACAGAGAGTTCATCTTATGTTAAGTCTATGGTGTTTCGCCAGGACCGTCGTAATGTGTTCATAATACTGGGGTGTTCACATTAGAGTGTGTTCAGATAGAGTGCACTGTATAAGTAATATGGGAAACTTGATTATCAAGACACTCAAAAAGTGTAATTCCACAATTATTTGTTTTTAAATAAACATTTATAAAAAAATGGGATTCAGAATATTTACTTTTTATACAATTTCTTCATTTACACTAGATGAAAAAATTCAGTGAAGATCCTAAAGTAGGGGTTTTTCTAATAAGCACAAGAGCTGGAGGATTAGGTCTGAATTTAATTGCAGCCGATACAGTCATCATTTACGATTCTGATTGGGTAAGTTTTGTTGCCTTATTAATAATGAAGGATTATTAGTATTTTATTTGTTTTGTTTTTATTCAGTTTATTTCTGATTATTGTTTATTATAATTTCAACACAAATGAATTAAATGAAATAAAATTAATGTGCCCAAAATCGTGAAACAAAAAGCCAACAAATTAAATCTTAATAAAATTTGAATATTTAAAAAAAAAGAGATAATGACTATTACATGAAAAATGCTTATAAACAATAGTTTTTCAAATACATTTGAAAGCACTTTAATAGCTTATTATAAATTAGAATTCAAATAATCATAATAAACTCAAATAATGGCATATATACAGGCATACCTCTAATGCAGCAGATTAGTTTCCAGACCCTTTTTTTTTTTTTTTCTCACTTGCCAGTGCACATCAAAAGCCTAAAAACATGTTTACACTATTATTGAGCAAGTGTACAATAGCATTAGGCTTTTAAAAATTATTCAAAAGTAGAAATAATAAATAAGCAATTGACCTCGGAGTCATCTGATGTCAGCATCACTGCCAAAAAACCATCTTGAGAGCAAACAAGTATAATAACATAAGTTGAAAAATGCTGTATCAGCAGTAAGTGCTTTATAGCGAGGTATGCCTGTAGTTATATTAAATAGAATAATTTTCAATTGATAAATTCTATATACTGTTATTCAAATGTGTAATTTATAAAAAGGTAATTATGATCCCTGACCAATTACAAAAATGTAATTCTGCAAATAAGAGTAAAGATCTGAGCCTTCTTTTACTTTCTACATTAATTACTAATTATTTCATGTACATCTTGAAGGGTGGGGAGTTAGATCTGAGATGACCTAACTTAATGGTAAATCAATGTCATTTGAACCCCAATCCTTTGTCAGTTTTGCTACAAAAACTTTCTAATGTGGTAAAAAAAACAATAAAATTAGAATCGTGTTTCTGATTACAATCAGTGAAGGAAAATTTAAAAAAAAACTGCTAGAGGAGCATTGACGATCTCTCTTTCAGTTATTGTTTACTAGTACCATTATTGTATGTTCCCCTTACAGTGTCTACACATCATTTGAAGTGAGATTTTTCAAACAAAATGCCTCAAAATTAACAGAAAATTCTTAGCTAAACATCTAATAAAATTATATTGGACTCTTTATTATTGACAATTAGATTCCTCACTTGACAATTAAAGCACAGAAAGTCAATGTTCCTAAATTAGGAAGGAATCTGTAGAGCTACATAAAGATCAGCACTAAAGCTAAAACAATAAAAATTAAAAATCATCAGAATGTTACTTTTAAGAAAAAATTTAAAAATATATGTAAGTTAACATACATACCGTACTTTGCTTTTCTCTTGTGACATTTTCAAGAGGCAAGTCTAGAAGGAATTTTTTTAGTAACAAAATTATTTTCCATAAACTTTGAAATGCTTAGGTTTTTTTTTTCGTTTGTTTTTTTAAATCTAATATCAAGGCTGAAAGCAAGACATGGCCCATTGACTTAAAGATGTAGGCTTTAATGTTTGTAACATAGCTCCATTAAGTTAAAAGACTTAATTGCTTTGCTTAACTTTCTCTTTTCTCAATTTTTATAGAATCCTCAGTGTGATTTGCAAGCAATGGATCGTTGTCATCGAATTGGACAAACCAAGACAGTTGTTGTTTATCGTTTAGTCACTGCCAATACAATTGATCAGGAAATAATAAAACGTGCTGCAGGGAAGCGGAAGCTTGAAAAAATGGTCATGCACAAAGGTAATAGACAATGCCTTCATGCTCCTAGATATAGAGTAACTATGAATAATATAGAGTAACATTTTGATAATCCGTGATTTAATTTCCATGGCAATATAGGCAATGTTTTATACGCTACCATATGATTGCAGCCAATACCTTATGAGATTATTTTACACTCATATATGTTATCTTTACACCATTATGTGTATTGGAGATAATTGGCTGTTATAACTAATGGCACACAATACAAAGGTGGTAAGAGCGCTTCACTGTGATTGGAGGTGGCAGATTTGATCCTCATCGGAGAGCAGGGATTTTTCCATGCGTCATTCTTCTCCAAACGGGTCCTAGGTCTTACCCAACCCTCTATAGAATAAGTACTGGGTTCTTTCCATGGGGTTGAAGGTGAGAGGACATCAGGCTAACTGCCCGATCTCAACTTAGTCGTCCCATTGGTCACGAAACACCGGGAGCCTTACCTTCCATGACCCTAAAGGCCACTTAGGTTTGTCGTGGGACACTTTATCTTAACTTCATACAAAGATGTATTATCAGATAAATGCTGGATTCTCACTTTTGCTATCATTTCTAGACAAAGACTTAATAGTTTTGAGTACAAAGGCAGAATTAAGATTTATCACCAAAAAAGGCCTTATTATAGTCTTTTCATCATACAGCTGTACTTCACCATCACCCAAGGACAAAATTCAGCAATGCCTTTATAGTTAATAGTAATTAATGCAGCTTATGACTGCCAAGAGCACAAACCTGTTTCTGCTAAGCCTCTTCACCAATCTAATCAAAATAGAGATGTCTGTAGTTAGTGTACTCTTCAGTTGCTCAGCAGTACGACAAATACACCAGTCTGTTTGTGCTGATATCCACATACCCCTCACTGGTCCTGCTACAACAACTGGTGGTGCCTCTATGCAACCACTATGGCCAAAAAACAAAACTGCCATCCCATACACATTGTGGGTCCAGTAGTCAAGAGGTTAGGCACTGGACTGGAGAAGCCCAGGTTTCAATTCTTGGTATCGATTGGGGATTTTTGCACGGTTATTTCTCTTTCAGGCGCACAAGGGTTCACCCAGCCCTTTGTCAAATGGATACCAGATTTCTTACATGAGGGTTAAAGGCTGGTAGGGCTGACCATCCAACCTAAACCTCCCACTCACCCAAAGGCCTACATCAACTATAGCTTTAACCTTTTTTAACTTGTAATGCACATTGCCTGTTATTTAGTTCCCAGTCAGGTTGACATGGTTGTTATCCTGTCTCACAAATGTGTTCAGCAGTAAAGACAAACTCTATGAGGAATCTTTGCTTCATAAATATGTTGAGGCAATCTTCAAGAGTTTGCTGCTGTGTTCCCTATGATCTGAAGCAACAAAACACAATAAGACTTCAGTGATTTGTACATTCATCTTCATGCACAACCTACCAATTTTTATACCAAGACAAAAACCTTTTGTGGATGGAACAGTTTCAGTGGTGAATAGTTTTTATGCAAGTTCTTGTTAGGAATTATTTTCTAAAACATCTCATAAATTCTTCTCCATTTGAAAATGTTTATACCACGATTTCATAGAAGATCAGGTGAAAATGTCAAAATTGGAATTTACCAAAATGTAATTATAAAATTTTAATAATGAAAAAAAAATCTAATAAAGTAACAAAGTTCTTTCACTTGATTGCATTCTTCATTTGTAACTAAAATATTTTTTGATTTCTTTATTCTTTTCTTTTAGATAAATTTAAATCCGGATTAAAGGAAAAACCCATTTCATCACTTGATCCTGAAGAGTTATTAAAATTACTGAAGTCCACAGATCATGAATCTGTTTTTACACCCAGTAACTCAGGCAAAGGTGAAGATATTCACGTTCATTTGTTTCAGTTTAGCAATATAATTAGGTTTTCTTTTTACCTTTTATAAAAGTAATACGAAGTTTTAAGCCTTTCACTACCACAGGGCCCAAAACGTAACTCCCTGAAAGATTTGTGTGTTATAAAAATATTTTTAATCCTGAAATATACTTGAATGGAACTGGGAATATTTGTCGTGTGATTCACTGTTTCAGTCTCATTTAATAAGTTGTGATTTTACAGCTCATTAATAAATAAATAAACAATATTTTAATAAACTGTATAAGAAAACACAATTGATAAGAAAGGGGTAATGTATTAAAGAAAAATATAATAAACTTTAGATAGTGCCTCTTTATTATTCAGAAGATTTACTAAGGTGTTTACATTTTTTGAAAATTGGAAAAGATGCCAAACTACAACAGTGTGAGATAAGGATGGCTTATATGAAATACATAGATGCGATGTCTTAACAGAACCATTTATGTCATAAATTGCATTTGTAACAAGACAAATAAGACACTATAACAATCACATTGGTTATATGATAAAATTATGAACGCAGCAGAATAAGATTGCAACTGTTTATGATATCATTTAGTAAATAACTTGATTACTCCAGTCATACTTCTTTCTATTTAAGGTTCAGTGTTTGTATTTTTGTGAAATGTACAAAAATAGTAAAGGTTGAACAAAACACAAAAGAAAAACATTGTAGAAAAGAAGGGGAAAAGTCATTTAGCATAATAAACTGATTAAATTATTCTGATGTTAAAGAATATCGGAATTCCAAGAAGGGTAAACTGTACCCTCTCCTATTTGGAATGCATTTTGGTTTTGAACAGATGGCAGTGGTTTTCATCTGAAGTCATCATTATCTTTAACTGCATTCCCCATTATACTATCAAAATTTGGTTACTTTCTATCAAGGCATGGTTAGCAAATGTACAGTCTGTAATGCAGTAAAGGTGTCAAACTATCAATGCTGGCACAAGATTTCTTATTGGTCCCTACTGCTTGATCAAAACACCACATGAAAATCAGTGGCCTCTAAAAATGTGATCATTATGTGGTGTTACCTATAAACATCTTCTTGATGTATTCATTATACATTTTGAAGTATAATGACTATTTTAGTAAATTACAGGAATTATATCCCAAACAAGCTGCAATTTTTCAATATGAAAAATCAGTTTACCCATACCAGTAATAAGCCTTCTTTTGAAAAGATCTTATTCTTCTGGTGATACAGAGCTCCTTTAAGTGTATTTGACATGTCTATTAGTATCTGTACAAGAAATGATTACCACATCTATGTGAAAGGTTCAGATACTATTTTTTCAGAATGATTTCAAAAGTAAAATTCATTTATTCCCTTGTTCTTATCAAATTGTGCAGAGAAGTAGTTTACTCCAATTGCACCAATATTCAGAATCTGTATCTATCCTACTATGAAACAGGCAAAATGTGAAAGACTGCTAATGATTTCTTCTTCTTTTTCTTATCTTGTAATAGGCCTGGTAGCCTGTTACGGTCGTGCCATCTTTTATATTATGACCTTATGCTGTAATTCTATTTGTTCTAATGTGAATTACCGTTAGGTGCAATATAAAACATTCACTCAGGGCAGACAAAGGACAACTCCCAAAGAACTAATTTACATCAAGACAGGGCAAAATAACAAATAAATAAAAAAACAAAGGTTTATTTACTAAAAGAAAATTAACAATAGTTTTGATGTATGATTTAGAGAGGGAGTTTTGGATTGTAGATGATTAACAAAAAAAAATTAATCTACTAAAAAAAAAAAAATTCCAATCAAGGAGTTCTTAGAGAATGGGCAAAAAAATTAACTGTTTCACTTGAAAACAATATCAGGAAATTATTATTCATTTTGCTAGGCAAATTCAAATGGCAGACACCCGCAGTTATCCACAACTCTATTTCTTGGGGATTTGTCAAAATTTGTCAATTGGGTGGTTCCTTTAACAAAGCATGATATTTGAAAAAATTAAAATTACATTAAAGAATGTATTGAAAGTACATTAAAGAATTTGAAAAAGAATTACATATCTATACGAGGCTCTGCCTGGCTAATGCCTAAACATCTTACTATATTTCCAACAAAAACTATGACCTCAATTAGATTTGCCTCTGCATGAGATAACCAGCTTAACAAAGAATCTTCCGTGGAGTTCCCAAACTCCAACATTAGTTCTACTCGCTGGCCTTCAATCTTCCACGTCCACCTACTTCGCTTTCCAAATCCAGAGAGGAAATTTTTTTTTTTTTTTAAATATATGTATGAAAGATATTAATCATGTACATAGTAAATAATTTAATCCTTTCAGATTTACAATTTAAAAATGAGTATAAAAGTTCACAATTTGATCTCTCTCCCTTTTAGATGAGTAGTTCAATATCTGTTTTGGAATCTGAGTGTCTTTCATTTAAATCTATTACTGTGTATCTATTCAATTATTGGTTTTTGAGTCAGTTCTTTTTTCTATAAAAGAAAAATATCACTTTCTTTTTAAGATCTTAATTTTGTGTATTCTGCTGTATGTCGCATGTATCTCATTGCTGCTGCTGCCATTCTACTTTCATCTTTTTTCCGTAATGCCCATGCTTCTCTTCCGTGAGTGAGTATTGGTCTTGCTAGAGTTTTGTAAATTCTTAGTCTTGTATGCTTTTGAACGAGAGATGATTAAAAACTTGATTTATTATACCCAGTGATCTATTAAAGTTAGATATTTTATTTGGAATATCTGTTTCTTTGTTGTATATTATACAAAATCCTAAATATTCGAAGCAGTTAACATACTCTATTGGTTGATTATTTAAAATTATTTTAGTTCTGAATGGATTTTTAAAGGCTGAAACTTTGGTTTTCAATGTGAAATTTCCATATTGCAAATTTTTAACTATCAAATATAAATGAGATAAAGACTATTGTAGATCAGTTTCCCAACCTTTTGTGCTTGCCCCACCTAATCCTTTCTAAAATTCTTATGCCCCCTATTACTATTATTTATTGCCCCCCCCCCCCCCCAATAATATTATAATTTGTATGTAATTAAGATTTTTCATAATTTAAATAAATAAGAAACAGTATAAATATAACAGTTCTTAAACAGCAAATCAGTTTTATATATCGTTATGGTTAAAATATAACAGTTCAGGGTGTATACAGAATCAGGGAATTTTGCAATTATTACTTAAAATCAGGGAATTTTGCAATTATTACTTAAAATCAGGGGAATTTTTGGTTAAACAGTTAGTTTTTTTTTGGTTGAACAGATCAGGGAATTTTAAAAGAAATTGTTCATGAAATCAGGGAAAAATCAGGGATTTTTTTTATTCAGATTTTGTAGACACCCTGCAGTTATTATTATATATAAAAGAAAAATAGATATACAGTAGAACCTCATTATAACGGACTAATTGGGGCTGAAGGTTGTCCGTTTTAATGAAAGTCCGGTTTATAACAAATAATTCTATATCGGTGTAATGCATCAGGGTGTACATCAATGAAAGAACAAAAGTTAGCTATAAAAAGTACTTAACGACATGACTCAAAGGTTACTGAATAAAAACTGATGAGTGTTTGCGCCAATTTGTGGAATTTCTGACAATAACGAAATTAAACGATCGATAGAATTGAGAAAGCAAACGAAGGAACAACGCTACAAAGTTGCGAATCCTTCCTGGTAGCGTTGTGCCTTCGTTTGCTTACTCAATTCTTTGAATCATCGGGCACGTTAAAATTTTTTTTTCATTAAATGATCGATGTTGAATCGCTTGCTTGGAAATGTAAAACTCGTCAGATAAACATATGCATCCTTTATTATTATTATATTTTTTTAAAAAAACTGTCCGTTATAATGAGGTTCTACTGTATAATGTTGTATTTTATATCATCATTTCCTCTATATTATAAACAAGAAACTGTGCACTGAAAACAGAAAAACGATTCTGACCCCTCAAATAGGTTCGTAGAATTTTCGAATTGCCCCCCTTCAATCAAATTGTCCCCATGGAGTGTGGGCCTCACGTTGGAAACCCTGTGGTAGGTCATCTGCAAATAGAATAGTATCTAAATAGATGTTTGGTTTAATTATTATACTTTCATGGACTGTCAAATGCCAATTTGCTATCATTGAATTAATATGTATATTAAAAAAGAGGTGAAAGGTTACAACTTCCCTTACTCCTCCATTTATCATTCTCCAATTTGATAATTCTTTATTTGTATACCAAATTCTTCAATGATCTTTCTTTCCATCTCAGACAAATATGAAAAACTCTTTAACACATCACACTAGTATTTAAAAGGTTTATTAAATACTAAGACAAATTTTCAGGAATTGTACACATTCCCTTTATCAAGCCATGAAGCAAAAATTAGAATAAATTAACAAACAAAAATGGGTAAAATAACATAACAAAATTCAAAAGCATGAAACATCAACAAATTCAATTGTTGTTACAATAATAAGTTATTGCAAATAAATGTCAATTGTATTAATATAAATTTCTATTAATGTGAAATTGATATGTAATGTCTTATATTTTACTAATGTAAAATTGAAATTCATTGTCAATGTTATTGGTTCATAAAACAGCATTTTTTTTTTTTTTTAAGTATTTGCCTCCATACTTGAATGTGTATCTACTAATGTAGTGTTAACAGCTGCTTTCTGAAGTGGCATGTTGTACCTGTAGGCATTGAACTACTTGCTCAAATTTGTTATATAATACATAGTTTTTCAACCAGTTCTTAAGTTTGCTTGTGAGAGCAACGATCTCATTATAGTCACACTCAAAAATAAGCTAAAAAGTATGTAGATATATATAATAGTCAAATTTAACGTGCGGTGAGGACATATAACAAGAAAAAGAAGCATAAAACCTCACACAATTAAAGGT
>JAFIDM010010028.1:4035833-4101967 GCA_023159025.1 Thereuonema tuberculata | reverse complement strand
AGTGCGGAGACAGTCTTGTGACACCCTTGCCGTATGAGGCCGAGCATTGTCTTGTTGAAAAATGGCTCCTGGGAGCCGTTGCATGAGTGGCAACACATGTGGTTGCAGGATTTCATGAACATACCGCTGGGCTGTCATGGTGCCACGGAACAATACTAGGGGTGACCGTGATTGTAGGCAATGGCACCCCATACCATCACACCAGCTGTGGGAGCGGTGTGTCGCTGTACAGCAAAGGCAGGATTGAAGCGTTCACCACGGGCTCTCCACACACGAACACTATTGTCATCACTGCCGAGATTGAATCTGGATTCGTCGCTAAAGACGACCTGGTTCCATTCCACTGCAGTCCAGTTTCCTCGTGCGCGGCAAAACTCCAAACGTAGGCGTCGATGGGTGGGCGTCAAGGGCAGCACACGTAATGGGCGCCGTGATACCAACTGTCCTTCAGCCAGGCGCCTTCGTATGGTTCGAGAAGACACAGCTGCCCCTAGTGAAGGTGCTACCTGTGCCTGGATGGCGGCCAATGAAGCAGTTGGCTGTACGCGTGCATTTCTGACTATGTGGCGGTCTTCTCGACGACTGGTCTGTCGAGGGCGTCCTGAGCCTGGTCTTCATGTACATGACATCTCTCGGCTCCACTGGTCCCAAAACCTCCTCACAACACAATCAGAGCGGCCTAATTGACGAGCTACTCGCCTAGCTGACCACCCAGCTTCCATCATCCCGACGATTCTCCCTCTCTCAAACTGCGACAACTGCGTATACTGTCTTCGAACACGGCGTAATGGCATGTCTACCTCAGCTCTTCCTTTGTAAATGATTCAGCACACTCAAACAAGCTTTGGTAACCTGTTTTATACTCCACAGAGTACGATGTTCAACGCCCTCTACCGGCTATACGTAATGCGCAATTACGCTGCATTTCTAATCATTTGCATATCTCCCCGACATGTACCTTGATTGCAAGTTTCGTTACGATCCCGCAATTATTTCTTGGTGCGCTAATTTTTTTGTCCATGAGTATATAAAAGTTGATTGCTGAATGTAAGCATGAGCAGTAATAATGATTTAATCTTGAAAAATAAACAGTATAGTTTATAAACTTTACCCCGAAATGGTAAACAAAAGAAAGAACTTAGTAAAATCTCTTAGTAATACAGCCCTTCATTCATTAATCTTGAGAAAAATTATGAAATATGTTCAGTTTGTACTGTCTGTCAGTATCACTGTCAATGGCTTTCCAACATTATGCTTGAGTCATCATAGTAATTGTAGCAGTTGCAGCATAAACATGGTTCCTTTAAAATCGTGCTAAGTTGAACTAATAAACTATTGCCTGTTACATCATCAACACAAATAAGCATTTGGTAGTTAGATTTGATTAATGTGATGGATAAGGAAATGCAGAAGGAAGAAAGATTATCTTTTTTGCAGATGATGATGAATTCACCTATTGAAAGTATAAGTTGTAATTCATACTAATTAATTGTGGCACAGACAGACAGTTACATGCTCTACAAATATTTCTTGGGTTCTGTTCAAATGAACAAAGCACAAGTTCCATGTAGCACCCTAACTCAGTTTCATGTTCACTGTCCTTATCCTCATTGAAGTAAGCCTGACCAGATATTGCACATCACAGTCACATGCTCCACACCATATATTTCCAGGTGCATTAAAGAACTGAAACAGTATTTTGCAACCACAATTAACATACTTATATAAGGTAGTAGTGGTAAAACCTGACCTTTCCTGCAGATTAGCTTTATAACTCTAAATGCATTTTATTTAGAGTTATATTGTCTTTTTTTTTTTTGTAATTTAGTGCCACCATAATGTTATAACTTAAGACTTTTTCCAAACATCTTCACAACATCCTTTGAAAGACAATTCAGATTGGAAATATACCAAAAGTTTGAAAGCTTGTTAATGAGGTTACCAGTTTTATGAAAGAATCAATGTCGCAGCTTTGGCGACAGTTCCAAAGGAAGGAAAATGCATTTTACAGATTCCAAAATCAACTTCGTAAATTCACAGTAGCTGAAGATGAGTGATATGTAGCACTAATTAATAAATTCTTCTTGAAGTTTATCTGAGCAAAAGAAGATGGAAGATTTACCAAGGTGAATGGTATCGAGAAAGCTTTGCCAAAAAGGATTGCTATATATCCCTCTTACTTGTGGCCATAAAACAGGTTGATCAGTGTGGGATAGACAGTAGTGTAATTGAACACCTGTTCAATAGAGACATAATCTTCATAGATGTCAAAAGTGCTGGTAACAAATGATACTTGATGCCTATATACCTCCAGAGATGTAGTCATTTTAAATCAACCTTTAAATTTCATGGAATGGGAAAGTTTGGAGGAGAAAAGGGCATGGGCAACATTGATTGAAGTACATGTCTTCGATAGGCATATTTAGGGAAGGCTGTGGAAACTCTGGATCTCTCCCCCCGAAATCTCAGAATGTATAGAATAGGCCCTCTGTTTATGTTGTGAGTGTGGGTGGCAGGGAAGCCGAGCACCAAGACTATTCGTCAATTGTACTATTCCATCGAAATTAAAAAAGACAGAAAGAATAGTGGGAGAAGTGCAGGGGAAACAAGAGAACCCCGAGAAATGCAGATTGTCTACCATTATGAAACCGCACGAGAATCGAACCTGATACTCAGAGGTGAGAGGACAATGCTAACCGTTTGGTCCAGAATAGGCCCTGTTTTCTGTCGGTTTTTCAGTTGGATGGTCAGTTGAGGTATTATGCCCCCCTCCCCAAATTTTGAAAGCTTTTTTTTTTTATTGTTGCTGATCAGTTTCCCAATTTGGTAATCCCTGAATTAAATCATATATGCAACCATGTTGATAGTAGAACTTGATAAAAATGCTCATTCTCAATGGCACTGGTATACTAAGGGCTTTGGTAGGGATCATAATCTCCAACTGCATCTGAAAATAAAAAGAAATTATAGCATTTTGGGACTGTTTATTTGATGAGAAAGCCATCATTTGTTTGTAACCCCCCTGCCCACCCCTAATCTGGAAAAAAAAAAAAGAAAACTTTTTTATTTGTTTGATTGGGTTTCCTGTCAAAACCCTTTCCATGCCAAATTCTTGGGCATGTCTTTGTTCAATGATCAAAGAGTATGGATGGATGTCTGGAAATCATAAAATGGTTTTGGTTTGGCTAGTCAGATGACTTGAACACAATTAATCACATCTGGGATTTTTACAATGGCAAGCCAAAGGGACTTCCCTTTCCAGGAGAATTTTCAAGCTCAAAACTACATGGAGATAAGAATGGGAATGTCTTCCTCTTGATCCCAAACCACCTTGTTGGAAGCTTGAGATGCTGTCACCTCTATTAAAGCAATTAGAAATGACATTTTAAACCAAACAGATGCAAAAACACTTAACATACCAGTATAAATTTTATCAATTTTATCAATAGGCTTAGATGTTAAATGCTTCAAAAAAATCTTTATCATGATTACATGTACTTTTTATTTTACAGAATTTTAACGAGCTGTATTTATGGCTATATAAGTTTTATTGAAATATTTATATTCCTTTGTTAATTTACACTCCACTATATATTAAAAAAAATGCATATCCCAGATACTGTATATTATAAAAAAAAAAAAAAAAAAAAAAAGAGGGCTGTTAAGACATAATGGAAATGAAGAAATGTATCATTTTTTTATTACCCCCGAAATATGTAAATTGCCATCCAGAAGCAAGGATGGAAATTTACGTGGGAAAAATAGTTTATGTATTTATTAGTTAAAAATTGTGAAAATGAAATTTTTATATAAAAATATGACCTTTTTTAAAATGCAAATATAAGTTATGTTCTTCTGAAAATATTAATAGTGAGCAAGTTATGCATTCATTGCAGAAGAATATCTTTATAATTTTTATATAATATTTTTTTAATAATCAATTACGTTGGTTTTGAAGGGAAGGTTATAACCCTCCTTGCCTACTCTACTGTAAGAAATAAAATAACACTGTTATATAAATGTTTTAAGATTGACTGCATTTTTAGATTTCAGAATCTTCTATTTACTGCATAAATAAAGGAAACGAAATAATTATTTCATTTTATTAGTGATTCCTAATCTTGCAGTCTCCATGGCTTTTCCAGCCAAATTTCGTAGCAAAATGGTTTCACTCTCAATGATCTGCGCATGCGCTCTCGATGATTACCGCTCTTTGTAAGATGCTGATTGGATCGATTTATTTTCTTACGGAACTGTATTCGACGAAAATCCCTTAGAATTTCCTCTCCCATTCCGTAGTAACACACCAATTATTAACCCAGTAACTCCTGGCCTCTTCTAACTTAGCTTTTCTCGAGCTTAGTCCACCGTAGGCGTAAGTTACGAAGAATTTTGAACAAGACCCCGTGGACGCCATTGTTGAATTCATCTCCCTCCACCTTCTAACGACTGTCGCAAAACAATTCCAGTATTATTGAGAGGAGAACTGCAAATCCGATCAAAAATGTCAGAAGCTATGGAACCTAAGGAGACTGACGCCAAGCCCCAAGAAGAAACCGGTATGTATTTACAGAGGAGATCGCTTCCTTTTTGATTGATGAATGTCGTACATCGAAATGAAGAAGCGTGGTGTCACACGTGCAATTCGTTCACACTTTTGATCAATTTCTCTTTTTCCCGTTTTACAAAAATGTAGCATAATATTTTTTTTTGTATGATAATGGCATTGTCATTTCTTTGAAGCTTTACAATCATCTATAAATATTTATATAATACGATAACGAAATGTTTTAACTCTCTATCAATCAAAGTTTGAGACTTTGATTTTTAAAAATGATCACTTTTAATACAGAAATTAATATTTTATTTCAAGTTTTCTGTTGGACTTGCTATAGAAATTCTGATGAAAATCGTTTCTTTGTTTATTTATCATTCGTCTTTTATGTTTGTGAATTCAATTGATCGAATATATATATTATATATATAGCCTATATTTTTTTTTGTTTCACATTTAATTTTGCACTTCAGATTTGCATCTACAAGACGCCGAAATAAATTATGAAAAATCGTGCGGAAGTGAATACAAGTTGTGGCATGTAAATTGCAGAATATAAAGCTGTGATAAATAAATTAGATTATCCTTCATAAATGAAGGCGAACCACAGAAAAGATTGAATGTTGTGTGACGGGATCAATAGATTATAGAGAAATCGGTTGTTGTTTCACTTTCCATCCTCAAACCATGATTTGTAAATTAGAAGTAATGCTTTATGTCAAGTAGATCTCTGCTCCATTGAAGCCACGAAGTGTTTTATTAATGTTGATAAATTGTTATGTTTTGAAACAAAAAATCACGAAAACTTATGTTTCGATTTAGTGTATTTAATCGAAATGAATCTGTCTTTCAGTGAATCGAAAATATAACAGAGGTTATGAAATGCTATAAAGCAGTGTTTCGCAAATCGTGGTCTTAGGACCACAGGTTAAATATAGTAAATAAATATTAAACTAAGTAAGTACCCAAGATTTTCATCTCTGATGAAAAGAACAATGCGCATTTTCTTTCTACCATTTGAAGTGAACGGTGAAAGCCAATCTTACCTTTTCATCAAGGTTGGGTAAGTTACTTTTAAAAGGTAGTTACAGCTATAGTTATTTCTCCAAAAAAGTAATTGTATAAAAAAACTGTTAAAAACATACAAAGAATTTATATTAAAAATTCTATTGTAATTGCCATATCACGTTATAAAAATTGTTAGATTGTATTACAAACAAATAGGTAGATTTATTTTTTATTTTATTTAGAATTTTTTAAATAAATTTGAATCGCCATTGAAATGTTTGATCCCTGTGAAGGCAATTTGGAAAAGTAGAGAACATGTGTTGCTCTCAAAATTTTGATGCCACATTTTGTAGTTCTTTATACAACCAAGGAATGGAAAGAAGTCTTTGTTCACTTACAGGATACATATTTGTTTATTTATGAAAATAATATTAAAAAATAAATAAATAAACAAACACTAGCAAACAATACTTATATTAATTAGATTTATTCAGTGTGAAACATCAACTTAAGTCACGTTAAGATGCAGGGTTACAGAAATTCTGAGTGGAAGAATTACCTCTTAGCCATAAATGTAAATGCACTTAAAATTATTAGCTTCCAATAATAATTTACTTCAAAAACTTTTCACATGGAAGCAGCTAACAAGGCAGTTCTTGACAAAGGGGTTAGTTACAGTGACATCACCGCAAACAAAGGAATCATTAGTTCGCAATAATAATTTGTGTTTTTTATATATATATATTAGCCCATATGAAACGCTTTTTTTAAGTTTCTTACAATATAACTTTTTATCACATATCTTTGTTCAAAATGAAAGTTCGAATTTATAATGCTAAATATTAGTATTGTGCTAAGCCTTCTGTATTTTGAAGTAAACCTCTCAAAAGACTTGTAAAATTTGGTGTTTCTTCGTTGACGATTCAACAACGAATGAGATGATAGTTGAGATTTGGGTTTAGTTTTTAAGATAATCTTCTTAGAAAAGATCTTGAGCAGTTCTAGTGTCCTATAACTGTTATAGCCATTTTGAAATAGCTTTTGCCAAACGTCCCAATAGCTTGGTGTGAAAGTAAACCCACCAAAAATAGGTGAATACTTAATACATTTTCTTTACTCCGTTACAAATAAAAGTACCTTGAGTTACTGTTACTGAATTAAAAAAGTAACTTGGCAGTCCTAAGATAAAAGGAAGTATCTATAAATTTTCTGATTTTGCGTTTTCTACATTTTCGACATAAGGAAGTACATTCCTACACATCTTCTTATACAATTTGGTAGAGATCTGATGTTAAGTTTGGTCCCTATTTCAGTAGTCAAAGGTAGCAACTGACTCACAGTATGCATATATCAACGGTCAGAGGCAGCAACTACATCAACCAATCAGGATTCTTCAAAAAAATGCAGATGCTGCCGTTGACCTTCTGTTTATCTTTTTTGTCGAGAGGTGGCATTGTTTTTTTTAATATGGCAGCCGACATTTTGTAAGGTGAATATTAAGTTTAGTATCGAGTAATGAGCTTACTTTATGGAAAAAAAGCTTACGGAGCTATCAAAAAAGGGAGCTAAAATCAGTGCAGGGACTGAATGTGCAGTAACACAGCAAATTGGTTTAGCTAACTGTTTAGCCACAATTGCAAGGGATGCCGTCACATTGCCTGGTCTGAGTGTGGTGAGTAAAGTCATTGCTGAATCAAGTGAAACAAGTGATTGTACACGCTCAGAGAGTGAGTACTCTCCTATCATCTGAAGACGAACGCTGCAAGCCTATTAAAAAACGTAAGCCCAGTAAAAACATTGACAGCACAGAAACAAATGTCAGTTGCATATTGGGAGTTGTCATCGTTAATGATGGGCAGAAGCATTTATAGCTTATAAATGATTTGGTAGGCTTGCCCCAAAGTGATGAAAATACAGCTCGCACTACAACACAAAATGAAACCTTTGAAAATGCAAATGAAATCGTTATTGAAGAGCTGCAACATTTAAAGGTTATAAAAGATTCGGCCAGCAAATAATGGAAATACTGATCATGCCATGATGCAAGGCAGCAAAGCTAGAAAAAGGTACTGAACAGTTCGTGATTTAACGAAGCCCCCACTACTCTCTGTATACCGCGCTAAGTTAAAAAGCGATTCAGTGCCATAGTCTCAAACGAACGAAGATTTAGTATATATGGAAAATGGACTATAATTTAAGAAGAAAATGGCAGCATTCCAGTATCCAGAGACATCTAGTAAAACGATGCACTTCTGGAAACAGTAAGCGTAATTACAGCAGGGATTACCTACTTTCAATTGAAGGTGACAAGAAAGTGAGTGTATGCAAAAAAGTTTTTTTAGCAACATTGGGATTAAAGTCTGGCAAGATTATTACTGTATTGTGTCAGGCAATGAATCAATATCTTGAAGCCCCTTTGTTAACTCCATCCCAGACAAAAGAGGAAAAAAGAAGCCACCAAATAAAGTAAAGCGTACTATGATTGTAGATCATATTATGTCCTTTAATCCTCAAGTAAGTCATTATAAACGAGCTCATGCATCAAACCGTAGGTACCTACCATCTGAATTAACAGCAGCAGCAATGGTTCACATTTTTACATCAAAACATGTTTCAGTCTGTAAATATGATACTTATAGAAAGATTATAAGAGAAGAAAACAAAAGTTTTAGTTCACCCAAAAATAATGTTTGTGAATAAACATGACACATTGGGTATAGATGAAGCATGCAAGCAGTATAAAGTTTTAGAGATTCATTTCAAACATGCAAATGCTTCTCAAGATGAATGCCGGATGGATATGCAGCGGACTGTGAAACTATGAAACATGAATGCTTCACTTTTCAGTGATAACTTACTAAAGGTTATTTTGCTACATAAACTAAAAGTAAAAAATGCATACAGTAGAACCCTGGAAGTCCGAACTAATTGGTGCTGTGGTCTTTTTGGATTGTCTGAAAAAAAATATTTGTACTCTACATGGTAGGCCTATACAGTACACAGTTACAGCTAAGATATTAGCTCCCACTTCGCAACGTAACATAACGGTGAGACAGAAGAATGAGGGTTGTTTGACCTTGTGGGGGTGAGGAAAGGACAGCGCAGCAATTGCTTGCACTGTGAAAAGACAGTAGCCAATCGCGTGAACAGTATCAGTATCTGCAGTACGCTGGAGTGTTGCATACTTTTCGGTTGGCTTTGTTACCAATAGCCTACAATACAGAGTAAATCGAGACTAGTTCTAATTATGTATTTATCATTTTTAATTTTAAATTAAGTGAATACAAATCTAGTGTTTCGTTGTTGTAACATCATAAAGTTATATGACAAGCAAACGGAAACATAGCTCATTACATTAAAATACTAGCTTAAAAACTGTTATTTTAATAATATGTACAGTGCTATGATTAAATACTGTAGTTCCTGTACATTGCAAGTGAGATTTACATTTTTTCCTATATCGTAGATTCTGTTTGGGTTATCCGAAATTTCGGATTTGCGGGGTTCTACTGTATTTCATTAGTTGTTTAGTGACTTTCCATGAAACATTTGCCAGCTTAGAAAAAAAATGGTAAGCACCTCTCAAATGTTTGGGAAGAGAGCACAGCAGGATATAAATGCGCGACATAGCCTCTGTGTACATTAAAGTAATTTCTGAAAGCAGAAATTCTTCAGGGTTTACATTTTGGGCAGAAAATTGTTATGCCCAAAGTAAAAACTGAATTATTTTTACTTGTTTCGTTCAGGTTGTTAATCAGGATTGGGGCCCTGATTATATTGAAGTTAGGTTTTTTTTTATAAAAAGGTCATATCTTTATGTTGGCGGACAGTGTACATGGTCAAGTGGAGACCAAAATGGTTAAAAAATCTGGCATCTATGATTTCAGAGATTTCACTGATTTTGTGGAAGAATCTGCTACACTCATAACATGCAAAGAGACGGAAATCTCAGACTTCAGGCACTGGGAAAGTGGTGTTAATCAACTCAACAAAAAAGCAGTTGAGGTTTTGCCTTTGTTGCATAACACGTATAGTAAGATTTGAAAAAAGAAAGACTTCCTTAATGTATAAAACAGACATGAATGCAGAATTTACTGTTTGCAATTTTCTTAAAAAGATGTTCTGTTTGAATTTGCCTAAGCCACGGGAAAAAATGAGGGGTGTTAACCCAGACAAAAAACAGAAAATCCTAAAGGAACTTTTGCTGCACATTGATGTGAAAAAGAGGCAGTTTTCGAAGGACCTCCCAACTAATAAATAAAGTGCTGTTCACCATTTTAAATAATTTCAGTGTCTTAACTAGGTAATGACATAATTTTGTAAAACGAAAAGATACTCAATGCATTGACACTGTAACTTACCCTTCTACAACAATTGAATATTGTATTACCTGAAAACTGGTAACTGGGTGTATTGTGCAAGTAAAATAAAATATTTCTTCTACAATTTGTGTTTTTCAGTACTTGCATATACTATAGTTATGAAACATTAAATTTGGCCAAATGAATTATAGCCTAGTTAATGCCAACAAGTTATTAGGTAAAATGCGTTAAATAACTTTACTTCCTTTGGCCTAATTATTTAGTTCATTTCCTTCCCAAGCAATAAGTGTGGTGAAAGGAAGTAACTGCAGATACATCCACGTAAACTGCTGTTATGCTAAAATAAATTTAACACGAAAAATGTATAGTTTTATAATTGGGGAATGCTCAGTTTGTAGCATTTCAACATGTATAAGAACATACATATCTATTTTGGACAGTTAATTGTAATTTTACTGAAGTATTTCTAGCCCACATTAACGCCTTATTGTATTTTGAGCTTAAGATTTATGAAGAGCTGCAGAATCGGAGTTGAAGTTGGAAATTTTTTTAAAAAATTACATACCATTGCAATGGCTGTGGAGTTGTGAAATCAGTAATTAATTGGCAGAGTTGCATTTTATTTTATTTCTGGATTCCAAGTCAAAAAAAAAAAAATTCTGACTCCACATCTTTGGATTCATCTGCATAAAATATAGGCACTGATGAATTATAATGCATTGAATTCTTTACAGAATCCTGAAAATCCCAGATATTTACAAATCTGATATGCCATAGATTGTTAATATAAATATTACATTAAATGTTACTATTTCATATAAAGCTATAAGCTGGTTTGACTTGAAATTATGGATGTTTGATATTAATTTATTGGTTAAGCAACTCTTAGATAATCAGGCTGACAGTCTATGTTTATGATGCTAAATAAAACAAGTAAATATTTAGCATCTCACTTCAGTCTGCTTGGAATTCATTGTTATCATGGATGATCAGTTGCCTTGTACGATACATTTATTACCGTATTTACTCGCATAATTTCCCCCTTCGTGTAATCCACCTCATTTTCTTCCCAAGAAGTATCTCTTTGCAAAAGCTTATCTAAAGTTTCTTTATACTTTTTATTTCACAAACTTTAAACCCTTCACCAGATGCATCCAAGATAATCCACATTCCAACGCTGATATCTAAACCTAATCCACTAATGGCCAAATCACACCATCATATTTTTTGCTTCACTGAAATGATCATTGTTTTCACTGTAAACTGATCACATGATCGAAGAAATATGATGAAATAGTGCATATGATTGGCAGAGCTATAGCCAATGAGAGTTGAACTGGAAAGGTTTTGGCGGCAACTCCAAGCCTTTCCCAGTTACTATGAAAAGACTGCCTGTGTAGTCCGATATTTTGGACTTAATCTTTTTTTTTTTTTTGAGGTTAAAATCATGTTTCGGCAACTCAATTTCCATAGAATTTGAAATTACTTTTAGCAAGCTGTCAGTCTGTTCGAAACTAATTGTATATTGTATTCTAGCATCTTTACTATTTAAACGGAAGCGGAGTGAATTTTGATTCAAAAAACAAGAATCCCACAATCCTAGGCGAGCGTGATTAAGCTTCAATAAGAAATGAAATATCTCTTTAAAAATTTGACATTGCACATTCTGACACATAGAATTAATTTATTTCAGTAAAAATATTGTTTATTTTCGAAAGATAATCTCCTCACTGTGATACTTAATTCATAATAGCCTTGGATTCAATCGAAACGGTAGCCAAAATGGCACCGGCTGACTTTTCTGCAATCGGCTATAGGGTCTCTTCTGATTGGAGCTCACTAACAATCATCATTGAAAACAACGTTACATTTATAACAATTCCTAAATTTTTTCAATAATGGGATCAGGGATGAAAATGGTCAACAGATGCAAATCACACGATCATAGACCGTCAATGATAGAGTCAGTGATGAAAAATATGATGGTGTGATTTGGCCATTAACAACAGCAGCTGGCATATTTCTTGCCCTTTCTTCTAGAAGTTTTGATGTGTTGTAGAAGCTCCGCTGAAAATGGGAAGGAAAACAACAGTTTCACCGTGGGTTTCAAAAGTAGTTACATACTCCGAGAAAACAGTGTAAGGCAGCGAGATGACAGTTGCATGTGGAATCAAAATTGATACTCCACTGGAGGAACCAGAAATACGACATGACTGTAAATCTGCCACAGAGATGTAAAAAGATCTTTATCTGATCTTTTTTTTATTATTACAAGTTTTGATCATGAAACACAAACTAAAGCCATTTCCACTCTGTCACAAACTTATCTTCCTTTCCACCAAAGTGAAACGTTCCACTATCATTGGAAATCTTAGATGAATTAGTACTACAATGTAATACTGTGATCATTCTTATTTACTACATCCAGAAATGTACGCATAAATGAGAAACAAGATGTTGTTAAATAAACTGTTACTACGGCTGAAATCACCTAAGAAAAGCTATTAATGACATAATTTGCTTATGGATTAATGTTTCCAGGACGTAACAGCGCCATCTTTTGCTAAGATTTGTAACTGAATCATACAAACATTGTGTTTGTTACATGCAGGTTTTTGTATTTTCTACACCTACAATTATGCAGTCGAATTCACTTATAATGAACATGAAGGGACCGCGATATTTGTTCGTTATGACCGAGTGCTCGTAAAAAACAGGTTCATGAAAAAATCATAAAAATTCATACGTACTTATTTTTTAAATTTTTTTTATTTCTGTACAGTACAAAAGAAGTTGGTTAATTTGCTTTGAACCGTCTTTTTGTCTCATGTGTTATTGTTCTTCAGAGAAGACTCGTGGCCCGAAAAACATAGTCATTTGCACCCCTGGCTTCGAAAAAAGTTTGAAGTTTTTCTGCTCACTCAAAAGCCATTGAGTATGTTGAGGGCTTGAAATTTTCACATTCATCGCTTTCATTATTTTTTTCATCTGCTTTAGCTTGAATTTCAGCTACAATATCGTCGGGAGTAGGTATCTCGGAAATGATAACATTGGCTCAACTGATATATAATTTTCAAATTCTTCTCTACTCATTTCCATATTTTCCAAGTCGTCTACTTCTTCTTCCTCAGTGATTTGCCCCTCTTGAGAAATGTCCAATCCAGCCTAACGGAAGCAATTGGTAATGCATGTTGATGTAACATTTTCCCACACATCGTTCATTAAACGAATCGCTTTGAGTACGTTTACATTAGCATTTGAGGTTGTTCCTATTTTTTCTCTTCTATCGAGAAGCATCAAAATCAACTGCTTACGAAAGTTTGATTTAAAACTTTTGATGACCCCTTGGTCCATAGGCTGTACAACACTTGTAGAATTCGATGGTAAAAATTCAATCCTGATTTTTGTAAGTCCAGTGATTTCAGGATGTGCTTTACAATTATCAATTAAAAGGAGAATTTTACGCTTTTCTTTCCTCAGTTGCCTCTCCCATTTTGAAATTAATTCTGTGAAAATGTCCGAAGTCATCCAGGCTTTCTTGCTGTGGTCATAATCAACAGGAAGCTTTTTTACATGCTTAAAACACCTAGGGTTTTTGGACTTGCCAATAACCAACAGTTTCTTCTCGTCAGTGCTAGACATATTAGAACACACGAAAGCTGTCAATCGATTTTTGGAGATCTTGCCTTTGATGCACTTTTCACCCTTGAACTTAAAAAGTCTGCTGTGGAGTTACGTTGTAGAAAATGCCCATTTCATCAGCATTATAAATGTCATCTTTTGTGTATCCTTCTCTGATGACTCTCCACTTTTCACTCATCCATATCGCAATATCCGCCATGTTTGCAGACTTTGTTTCACCATAAATTTTTCCAAAGGTTATCCCATGTCTAGTCTTGAATCGAACATACAAATCCAGAATAGCCAAATTGTTCAGCAAATTTTTCTGCTTGAACTTTTAAAAGTGTACCACTTACAAGAAAATCTGCACTACGTTGCACCTTCATCCACTTTCAAAGAGCTTCATCCAAATCCTCTGTAACAGATTTCTTCAAACATTTACAGTCATTCTTATTTTGATCAAACACAGCCATTAACTTTTCCTTGTTCTTTAACAGTGTTGAAACAGTAGAAGAAGATAAATCATACTTTTTGCAGATTTCGGAATTTTTTACGCCATCCTCTAACTCCCTCAAGGTCATCGTGGGATGAAACTCCATAAAATGAAAAAGCCCGCCATCAGGTGTTTCCAGGATTTATGACTCGTCACTTACTTTTGGTTGACTTCAGAATGTTCAAGAAATTTTTCCAAGGAAGGATTAGCTGAGATGGAAATCAATAGAAATTTTATGAATCACAAAAATATTGCTCGCTATAACCGGGGTTTGCTCGTTAAAAGCGAATTATGCTCCCCTTGACGTAACATTGTACCAACCAAGTATTTCTGATTTCCTCGTTAAATCAGGGCTCATAAGCGAGTTTGACTGTATTTTTATGTTGTTATTACTTAAATAATTTATAATTTTTTAATAACTAGGCTTTGCTGCATAAAGTTGATGTAGAATTTCCTGATATTTATTCATTTCCAGTTTCACTTGCAGAATTCTTCGCAGATATTTTGCTTCTGTTGAATGAATGATATCAAGGATATTTAAATCAAAGTCATGTCTTCACCACTGGCTTTACACGAATTCGCTTCAAGCAGCGAGTGGACAACGAAGACGGCAAGAGCCTTCGTTGGCAATTTTCATAACCGTCTAAGCGGACAAATTTGTTGCGGTAGCCATTCTATCCATGGAAGTACATATTTCATCACTGTGACTTTATAATTTGGAATGTTTTTCAATATTTCAGAGTTTAGCTGTGTAATGTCTTAGCTAACATACTGACAGTATCTCACCATTGTAGAGACGTCATTTCTAGGGTTGATGTCATGCTTTCCAGGCAAACTTTGTAAATGATCAAATTTAGCCTTATAAGGCAGTCTTTCCCAAGTGAATCCTACTAGTAATAGTTCCTTTTTTGTGTTTGGTAACACGGCAACGAATTATTCTATCAATAATGGGCTAAAGAAAACATGTTGACGTTATTTCTACATATAAACTGTAACTCAGTTGCTAATTTGGGAGAGGAGTGGTAATTATATAACTGTTACTTTGTGAAAATGACTTTTTCTGTTCTTTCTACAATGTTTTATCACAGCTTGGATTATTTTAAGTTTCAGATTCTTTTGAACAAAACAAACCTGGCAGGTGTTTGAGACAGTTATTGCAATGGATGAACATTTATTCCATTCCCTCACTTTGCATTCTCTTTCTTATTTAATATATATTTGGAATTCTTTGTAAATTGATCAAGTCAAGGCTAAAATCAAAAGGCTTTCAAGAGAATTTTTTTTCCCAGTCTGCATCATTTAATAAAATCTTCCATGGAGCTTTCTCAGTTAGATTTGTTGGGGGAGGGTATCAATTAGTTTCAGTTTAAATTAAAATATCATTACAGAAAGATAAGACGGTTTTAGGAACATTTCAATACATCTTACAGAACGTGCATAAACCTTATGGCTTACTTACTGTCATAATTAGCTCTAGATAAGCTTAAGTGCATAATGTGATTGAAATGAAAACAAAGAACTGAAAAGTCAATTAAATCAATAAAGACTAGAATACAGTAAATTCTAGGAAAAAGTTGCAAATCCATTAGACATTATGAGCATTTCACCAAAACTTACGTTAAATGCTTAAAATTGTCAAAAATTCAAAAAAAGTGAGAAGGTAAATTTTGAAGTAAAATTAGTCATATTTACTAATGAGGCCTAAGGGATTCTCAAGGGTTACAGAATGAATGCACATACAGAAATAAGATCAGAAAATACTAAATTAAATACTTACAGTACTTTCTGAATAAGTTCATCAGATTTGTAGTTGTTTATCCTGGCTTTGTTCTGAAATGCAATTGCTAGAATAAGAGTTTAGCTCAATTATTTGTAATCATGTTGTTGTGCCTATTTCATTATGTAATTGTTTTCTTGAAATTCATGTTCATTTAAGAGTTCTTAAGTCACAGCAATCTTTCTTTTCTCTGTTATGTAAGTGTTTGGTGTCTGAAACATTGTTTCTTTAGATTCCTATTCATTTATTATTCAGAGTTGGAATTTTTTTTTCTAGTTTTTATAATTAACATACTTCAATAAAAGTGTTTATTTTCAACTGTAAAATCCTAATTTTAATATCTACTCTAAATCATTTGTAGAATCTAGTCTCTCACTTTGCTTTAGCAATTAGTGTGAATGACTTATTCTGTTTTTTGACGCCTTATACTTGCTTTTATCATTTGAACGAATAAAATAAAATAAAATGGGAAAGATGTCTCTCTATCATGGGTAGTAGGTAGGAATTAATATTTGATAATTTAAGCTTTTAGCCTTTTAAGAAAAGGAAATAGACTAATTCTTACTATTATTATTATTAGTGGTAGTAATAATATTTTTTTTAACTCCAAAATCAAATTGCCTTGATTATACAGTTCAATATCTTGTCACAATTTGCATTACGTTGCTATGTGAAATATTGATTGAGTTCCAGAGTCATAATTAATGAAAACATTATGAAGATAAAATCTGTTGTTTGTGTTTTTCTTCATTCTTAAATCAATAGCTAATGAATTCTCATTTTCTCATGGGACTAAAAGTGATAGAATTCACATTAATTTAGGAATATAAAGAATGAGGGAATGTTAGATTTGAACTACATTCACAATGGATTTGCAAAGAAGTTTTTAATCTCATATTTTAATAAATATTGTAAATGTCGCAGTAAATAATTTGACTTCCATCAGTCTCAACAGTAATTTACTCTATAAACTCTACAAAAATTATATGACAAGTTTCAGGTTTCTTAATGATTTTCAATCTGTGGAATCTATTATTTTTGTCCTATCAGTGAAGTGACTCTTGAATAAATCTGAATAGTTTCCTGAGAGGTTCTAAGTTCATGACACTGTACTGTTTGAGTATTTTCCTTTCAGAGCCAAAAGAAACGAAAGTTGCTACCTTCTGCAAGTTAGAGTCTGCGTTTCCCTTGAAATGCACACTTTTGACAACCACTGATGTACTGATTGATAAAACAATTTTGTCAACCATTCCATATCAGATCAAGCAAACTTAAGTATTTTCATTCGTTCAGATTTCCCTTTTTTTTTCCTTTTTGAGATGCTGAACGTTTGGGAAAGCGGAAACAGTGAAAGTTTCATTTTCCCAAAAGTATTGGAAAAGAGTTGGACAAGTATGAAGTTTTTTGTTAGTGAAATCAGGGAAGAAAGATTTTTACCAGCAGAACTTTACTATTTTAGAATGCCGTTAGGAAGATTATCATGAAACTTTAAATACTATTGTGAATTTATTCCAAAATAATATACTTTTTTTCCAACTCTAGAATTCAGGGAAAAAGTCAATATATTTGTTCAGTAATAAAAAAATAGAGACACGATAGCTGAACACTAGATACAACTAGTTTGTATTCCTAGAGACAATTGACCTATTCTTATAAACAGACTTGAATAATATAAACACTGTGACAAAAAAAAAAAACAAAGCACTATGAAAGAAACTTCCAATTTGAATGAATTTTTAAGTGCCATTTGGATGAAGAAATTGGAATTAACTCAAATTTTACAGTGAAAAAAAAAATTTATTAAACAATAGCAGCATTACTATTACATATTAGCACTGCATAGCATTGAGTGAAACAATGTCCTGATGTTGTTTTCTGGCAGATCATGCCAAGCTTGCTGCAAGTACTGCTCCAAATGCAAGATGTTCGATAACGGATGGGGACAAGTCTGGGGATCTGGCTGGCCAAGGAAGGGTTTAAATCTTTTGCAGATAATGTGAAGACTATCCTATTAAAAAATTGCTTCCAGGAATTGTGACATGAAAGACAAAACAACAACCTGTTGGTTGCAGAATCTCCTGCACATATCACTGTGCATTGAATCGCTATGAGAGGCGATTTGAAAAAAATGACTTCCCACACCATTACACCAGCTATTATAGTTATTATAGCTGTCTCTCTCTCTCTCTCGACAATGTTTCTAGGATTTGAGTGCTGCTCAGTCCTTCTCCATACACGGATGTGATGATCGTCTGCTGCAATGCCAAAGCAGGCTTGTCATTAAACACAATAGTGAGAAGATTTGAAAGCAGACTGTGACTTGGGCACAGCATCACTTTAGACCATGGGTACACAACTCACAGCCCTCGGGTCAAATGTGGCCTGCTAGTGTTTTCAAAAATTTGAGCCTTTACATTTCTGCCAACAGATACATTGAAAAATGCCATAACTTGCAGTAGCAACTGTCTCAGACTTTACTATTGAAATGTTGGTGTGAAAGACAACTAGTGCCATCGACATTAGTAAAACTGTTACTCTCTCTCCTTTATTCTCCTCTTGCTCCGCTATATTCTTCCATATTTTCCTGCCAGTGGTGGCAGTCAGCAGTCCCAATTTGAGACAAGCTACTTAGTGTGTTATAATAGTCTAGCATTACATTGTTATTATTATAAATGACATTATCAAATCATTAATATAAAGTTATATATGGTGGGTTTGGAGGATGGGACGCTGCAGCCCTCCATCAGAACTTTTATAAAAATATTGGTCCTCAGTCTTCGTAAGGTTGTATACTCCTGGTTTTGACAAAGCAACCAGTGCTGGGTAGTTAAAGGCTGGCCTCAAAAGAAGCAAAGCCAAGCCTAGCATCTGCAATTCATCGTCTAGCAATGGTGCTGATAGATACAGAATGTCATATCTCTGAATGATGCCCAGTGAAGTTAATGGTGTAGTTAGGGCTTACCTCACAACAAACCAATTGTCTCTAGCAGTGGTGCTGTTGGGCTAACTCATACATCAGTTATACATTTTATATACTGAAATTTTTCAAACATTTTCCTGGGGAAAAAAAAATGCTTGCTTTGGCATTTTATATATACAGGTTGAGAATCTTGGGACAGGAAGTTACGAATTTTGGTATATTTCTAAATTTGCATCTATAAAATGGGACAGCTTTGAGATAGGGCCTACGCTTATCCATTTATGTTTTGTAATAGAAGTTGTACATAAACCTTTGAAGGTAGTTTTATACAAATTTTTAATAATTTATATGTACAGATACAGGTAACGATGCCATATATTCACAGAGCACAAAATGCTTGTTAAGTAATACACGCATCCACACCAAGATGTTGCTATGATAGCTGGTGACAACAAAATGGCCCAAATTAAATGGGTTCCAAATCGCGGTGCGTCATGTCAGCATTCAAAAAACTTGCAGATTTTGGAGGTTTTCGATTTTTGAAATTTCGAATAAAGGGTTCTCAACCTTTATATACCTCTATACATTAATGGATTATAGGAGATTATTAAACAATTGATTACATTAAATGTTATGTTTTTTCTTTATTAAGCCATTGAACCTACAAAATTCTAAAATGTTCAGCCATATGTACTCAGCTTTGTGAATGTAATATATATATTGAAATAACTCCTGTCAAGAAGAACAGTGCTGATAAAATCCTGTCATGTGTGAAGACAGGAAGTCTGCCAGATATTTTTATTTATTAGAATCTGAAAAGATCAAAAAAGAACATATGACAAAAAAAAAAACAAATTTGAAAAATAAAGAGATGTTTGAATTACTAGAAGATGAATTCTTCTTCAGTTGTTTCACATAAATGTCACTTGAAGATTTCTGTGCATTTTTATAAAAGAATATGAATATCAGTCAATTCTCTTAATAATCAATACTGGATAAGTAAGGAAATTAATAGATAAATGTAAAATTGCTGCATAGAAGAAACATGAAAAAATAAGTAAATAACATGATTGATACTTATGGTTTTAAAACAATACAGAAGGGAGATTATTTACTGGAAATGTTACAGTACTTCACAAAAATTATGATAATGACTATTTGCTTTAAAGCCAATAACATTGAATATTTAAAAAAAATAATTCAAAATGGAGAATTAATTTTTTTAGTTATTTAAGATGTGGAAATTTTCATTGTCATTACCACTGATAAAATCGAATCATGAAATATACATGTCCAAAGTTTCAATAATGTAAGAGAAAATTATGATTGCATTAATAAGAGGCCAAAAAGGTCAATATAATAAAAACATTTTTAACTGCATGGAAATATAAATTCTGAATGCTATTAATAGCAAATCATAACAATGCAGGTGAAATCTATGAACAGGATTTTATTTTTTATTTACTTATTTTTTTGTGTGTTTCTATGCTCTTTAGACAATATAGTAAAAATGTTTTGGTTTGCAAGTAAAAACCATTCCTGTTAAGAACATAAACAGGGGAAAAGGTTATAAAGTAATTTTTTTAAGCAATCAATTTCACAATAAATAAGAAATTTCTAAAAAGTTATGAATATTTTAAAATAACTATAATGAAGGGAAGGACAAGAACTTAATTCAATTGCTTAAACCTTTCCAGAAAAAAAGATGTAATAATAAAAAGTACCCAAAATTATACTGTGCTTAATATATATTAAAAATAATAACTCCATACCTCTCACTTAAGTCAGTCCTCTTCATTTTACATAGTAAATTCATTCCGTCATCCAATAACTAAAAAAAATAATTAAACAAATAAAACCAATTTACAGAATGTTTCTTTATTCCTTTTTGAAGCTTAAAGACTAATAACAAAATGAATGTACCTGACTATGACATATTATCCTTTAAAATAAGTAAGCAATTGTTCCAATAACATTATGATATCTCTGTGATAAAATAATATATTACACAATGTGAACCAAAAATTTCTAACAATAAATCTCTTACAAAGCTATAACTTAATAAATCAATTCTTTTAAAGTTAGCAAACTGAAAATGACAAACAATCTATTACCAAATTGTTGGCCAAGAAATAATTTATTCCAGATGAATTAGTGAATTTAGTAAACACTGTGCTTAAATTTCTTTTCTGATGTGTCTGCTTAATGCCTACTTTACAACTGAATGTAACAATGATAGTTTGGATTCACATTTAGCTTTTTGATTAGTTTTAAAGTAATTAAAATTTGAATTGATAGAAAAAATATCCCATTTGTAAATGGGATTAGTCCTAAGCCACACAATACTGGCAACAAATTATACTTGTTTCTCGAGAGAAATCATGTGAGAAAAATTCTGATTTTGCTAACAAATGAAAGTTAGACTTCACATCGACTATCCTGAATGTTGTCATGCTTTAATTTAAAAACGCACAGCTTTTCCAAGCTTTATAAATATACATGATTCACTTATATACTTATGCACATAATGAAAATTCATATTTACATTTACATAGTATTTAAATACACATTCATAGATGGGCTCTTTATCTATGAGCTACCGCCTCTAATATTATGATTCAAGTGCTTTTTTGTCATATTAAATCGTTAAATTTTGGCAGCAGATGTCTTGGGCTCTGTTGCATATTTTTGAGTGAAATTTTGCAAAGTAGTATGAAACATCATAATCTACATGTGTATTAAAAATAATTAAAATCGGACTGGCCACAATGAAAATCTGGCTCTTCCAAATTTTATCACTGTTCACATCTTGTTCCAGTTCATCTTGTTAGCCTTTACTCGGCCGAACCTAGAGCCAAAACTACAGCACCTACAATTATGGTTGATATGTCATTAGATTTGTCTCATTGTCATGGAGGGCCCTCATCATGTGCATGCTTTTTTTTTTTCTGTACTGGTTTCTGCCCAAAAATGTGGTACCCAGGATATCCTCCTTTTTTTTTTTTGTGTCGCACCAGCTATGATGTTTTTGTAAATACTAATATGGGAATCAACATCTCAATTTTCCTTTTCTGTTAGCCACTGAGGAGAGATCACATTTTAAATCTATCCATTAGCAAAGCTATAAAAGGCCTCAATGTGATTTTGAAACTGCCTTTTGACTTAGTCTGAGTTGTTTGCAGAAGGCAGCTACCCTGAAGCTACTGTTAGCCCACATGTGTTTGGGAGCTGCTTTTTGTATACTACTGAGGATTCCTTTCAGGAGGCAGTATGGCAAGTTCCTTTTTCTCTTTCCTTTATGTTTTATTTTTAAAACATTTATTATATCAAAGCTGTGTGAGTACTTTGCTATCTGATTCCAAAGATTTATTCTTATTTTTGACATTTTATTGAAGTTTTGTAATCTAGTGAAAATTAGATTACCCTCGTCAAACAGACATGAGGAGAGATGTTTGTTTGACCATTGGCTTGCTTTACATTGTTACCTGAATATATCTATATATGGAAGGTTGATTGCTTTACAACCTGACAAATTCAACTGTCTGTAGCTTCACAGAAATCCCTTCTTCCACACCTATTATGCTTAATGTGGCCACCAGCATTCTGGAATATGGCCCTGCAACTTAACTTCGATTGCAAGAGTGAACGCTGCAAAATACGCAGGTATTTTGTCCACTCTCTAAATACTTTCCATAGTCCATCAACTGTTGTAGTAAATTTTACTTTTTCTTCATTGAGAAGTTTATTACAGGACCCATTTATCTGGATATGCTGGAAAATTGGCTGATTCCACAGCTGAAGACAGACAGAATGGACTTCATCTTCCAACTAGATGATGCTCCGCCACATTTCCATTAGGATGTTTGAAACTTCTTGAACTGTACAATGCAAAACCGATGAATTGGTTGTACTGGGAATGATGATCATGCACTGCCTGCCATGGCCTCCAAGCTTTCCTGACTTAAGCCCTTGTGACTTTTTTTTAATGGGGGTATGTGAAAGATAAAGCCACCATTACCAGCTGATCTTCCAGAACTGTGGACTCGCGTTTGCAATTCTTTTGCTGGAATTGACGAGGATATACTACATCGAAGTGTGGGACGAACTTAATTACAGAGTTGATGGGTTTAGAGTTACAACTGGTGCACATATTGAGCATCTTTAAAATGGAACAAAAACTTGGAGAGTTTCTCTGTGTCTCTGTACAATTTTTTTGACTACATTTGTTAAATAATACACACAGTACAATCATGAAACCACTCCAATCATTTGTAGACACCCTGTATATATGTGGTATGTTTTTTTTTTTTTTTTCAGTATCGACATTCCGAATAGTTAAGTCAGCCTAAGTGTCAACTTTGAAATTATGATATTTAATAATATTTAATAGCTCAATTACAATAAAAATTATAAAAGGAATTAGGGTAGGTTTGGGAATATTTTATCTCAAAGTTTTCAAAAATCATGCAAAAGAAATATGCAAGTATCTATTATCCCAGTGATTTAGAAAGCAAAATATCTTGGTGTCAATTGCAAAGATGAGCAATGTATAAAGGTTGCTCAACTGACACAGTCCTGTAGCTAACTAAATTGTTGAAAGGAACCAAATGTTCATTTTCTAACAAATGATCTTCGGCCGATGATAAAGGGATGAAATTAGCTTATACATTTAAAGAGAAAGATAGATATTGAATAGATATTAAACACATTCCTTTAGAAAAATGCAATATGTACCTTACTTACAACCTTTAAAAAAACAGTTTTCTTTAAATGTAAAGAAACATTACAAGTTTGTAAAACTGATGCTTCAAAAAGTTTACGCTTACATTCAAGCAATAATGCATTAATTTCATATCTATTCATTAAACGAAAGAAAAGAAAAAAGTTTCTTACAGTCCATTTATATATCAAAATGAATGTTTCTTTCTTTGTCCTTTATACACTCCTAGGCCCTTGGACCTATCTGGACCAAACTTTGCAGAATTACTCTTTAGGACCCTGCGGAAAAGATAGGCTACCTTATAAAAATCTGGCCCCCCCCCCCCTCAAGGGGTTGAAAAGGGGTAAAATCCCTGAAATAGCCAAATATCCATCTGGTGGTGACAATGAGAACTACACAAATATTGTGTAAAGTGAAAAATTCGCTCTCCTACGGGGGGCAGGGACACCACACTTGGGTGGGTGGAAGACGACACAAGGGCCTAAGTATCCAACCCCGACCGACAGCGGGCCCTTTCTTTCTTTGAGTGGCATTGCAACACATGCCAGGTACAGCTAGTTAGTTATAAAAAAAATAACAGATATTGTTATTTAATGTTTTTTTTAAGTCGTACAACTTACGGTTAAGATTATTGGTGCAGATCTTCTTATTTCTTCTTCGTCCTCCTCCTTCTTCTTCTTCTTTTCTTTTTTTTTTTTTAGAAATATATCTTCATTTTATTTTTTAACACTCTCTATATGTATTGAAATAGGAAAATGTTCATATTCAAGACATGACACTAAATTTAAATAGTTGAATACAAATTTTCTAACTTTGCTTTTAAATTCAATTTTATCATTGTCTTAATGTTAAGAATAAAATATAAAAAATGAAAGTAACTTAGTCGAAAAAAAACATTAAATTTATTTATATATTTATAGAGAAGTTGTACTCCTCTGGAGTCCTTATTGAAGTAACGGAATTTATAAGCTTCAGTATTATCCATTAATTATTATTTTACTTGGAAACATTTCGCTAATAAAATTGCAAAAATCATCTTTCCAAATAATCCACTGCTTCCTTTTTAGCAACCCATATGGGTGCTGTTGCAATTGTCCTGTCCATCTTCCCCCACCCCTAACAACAGGTCAGATCAGCAAATGGACTTCACCATCGTGTTCAGAAGCCCAAACACCATAGGAATGTGGTATTTATTTCAGCCTATCCAGAAAATGTGGACATAAGTCGACTGTTTGTTTCCGCAAACAAACAGTCAGCTGTGCCTCAAACTGCTGCAGATACGATACATATTTTTATTCGACCGTACAGCAGACACTAAACTAAAGCATAACCAAATTTCAAGTCGATCGAGTCAGTAGTTGTCCAGGAAAAAATTCCCAAACTTCATTGTTTTCCGGTGGACAGTCGGCTGTCGTCGTTTTGTATTTCGGAGATTCCCTTTAAATAGGCCAATTATCACTTTATTTTAAAGGAAACCGAAGTAATGGAGTTGATAGAGTGATGGATTCAGAATTAGAAAGTTGTGAATTCGAATCCCAGTCTTGAATACAATTTATTTTTTTATTTTGGAGATTCCATGTTTATGCAATTAAAATTTTTAGTTGTCTGTTGTTTGAAATTGATTTGCACACTTTCAATGTCCGCATGGGTTTTAATAAGTAATCCTTAATTTTATGCTTTAGTACAATTTTTTTATTTTTTTATTCACTACGCATTTTAGAGATACGTGGCAAGATATCTGCCATCTTCAGTAGCGTATGACACAAATTGTTTTGACAAAAAAAAATTGATAGATAACCAAAAGGTGGTGCTAATTATCAACAGAAGATACCACAAACACAAAGGACCTAATAGCATTTCATTATTGACAGACCGTATTAACATCAAATAAATTAAATTGTCGACAAATGACAGCAAAGGCATTAACTGAATGTTGATTATATATTGACATTCGTCTGAAAAGGGTTATGTGTAAATAAAATAAAAAATGCGAATACTATTGACAGTTCATATGCTTTGCATTTTGATACACATTTCTTAAATAAGGTTAAGTCAGTAGAGTCCAAGTTCCCACGATTTGGTAAGTTGAATACTTGATAACTATAATGTGTATCAGTTTTAAAAGTATTGATTTGATACTTTATAAATTTTTATCATTGTACAGATTATTTTCTCTTCATTCATTCATTAGAAAAATTCTAATTATATTTATTATTATTTTTTTTTGTTATTGTTTTTAAGCTGATAAAAAACTTTATTTCCTTAATTCTTTTCTAGATGCACCTCCTGCTGCAGTAAATGATGGTGATACAGAAATGACTAATAATGGTGAAAGTGAACAACGAGGTGTTAAACGACCTCCAGAAGATTCTGGAGAACTAGAACAAAAGAAACCAAAAAGAAGACGTAAGATACCAGGCCCAGTTTTGCCAAAAAATGCTCTTTGCCAACTAAATGAATTGAGACCTGGCTTAGTTTATAATGTTGTATCACAGACTGGGCCAGTTCATGCTCCTGAATTTGAGGTCTCAGTAGAAGTTGATGGACAAACTTTTACTGGCAAAGGAAGATCTAAAAAATTAGCCAAACAGGCTGCTGCGGAATGTGCTTTAAAATCATTTGTCCAGTTCCGTAATGCATCTGAAGCACATCGAGCAATGGGAAGGAAATTCGTAGATATGGACTTCACAAGTGATAATGCAGCTCCAGAAGGTGTTATTTTTAACCCAAACGAAATGCATTCAAAAAATGGAGCCCCTTTAAAGGGACCTAATGATTCTACAATGGATGTCAATGGTTCTGAGAGAGCTATGAAGTTTGGTGCCAAATTTGCCAATCAGCCCACTGACAAAAATCCTGTCATGTTACTTAATGAATTACGGCCTGGCCTGCAGTATGAAGTTGTTTCTGAATTTGGAGAAGCTCATTCAAAACGATTCACTATGAAAGTTACAATAGACGAAGAAACTTTCGAAGGCGTTGGTCACAGCAAGCGCCTAGCCAAAGCTAGTGTTGCCAAAATGGCTTTAGCAAAGCTTTATAACATTACTTTTACTCCTTCTACTCCTCTAAATAACTTTCCTGGGGGAATGCCCATGTGCCCAGGACTTCCACAGATATTGGCCGATCATATTGCACGGTAATACTTTTTTTTTTTCTCCTGTGCAGAAAATAAAGCACTTTTATTTTTATTTTTTTAATTCTATTTAGTTTTATAGATATATTATTACCCTTCTTTAAATTTCTTTACATGTTCATTATTTCAGTATATTATGGGTCGAATTTTCCTTTAAAAAAATATGGTATTGATGATGAAGGCCAGAGATTGAGTTTATTTTTTTTTTTTTTTTGCCCTAGTTCCTATTTGGAATTAAAATTAATATTTGAATTTCTCAGTTACACTTTTTTAAAGCTTGATTTTTCTAGGTGTTTACCTTTTTTTTTTTAAATTCATTTGTTGCAAATAAATGTCATTGATTTAATTTGCTATACTCGTTTACTCTTTACTTTACTAGTACAGTATTTTATCTTTTTGTTAAGGAATTACGTAGCATCATAAAGAGTGACTGCTCTGTGATTTTTTTTTTTCTTTTCAGTCCATGTTATTTCCTAACAAAAATTCACCTACTGAATGGACGTAACAAAAAAAAACATTAATAAAAACAGCCATCATATGTGTTTTTAAACCACCACCTTTTTTTTTTCCTATTCATGCCATTCTCAACTATGAAGTAATTAAAATAATCATAGACTATTCTCTTTCAGTATGCATTAACTATTTATTGCAGATTTTATCAATGTAATATTTATTTAAACGGTACGGAAGTGGGTGAAGGTGCTTGGCTGCGGGATGGAGGTGGCGGGTTCGATCCTCGGCGGAGGGCAGGGATTTTTCCAAACTGGTCCTAGGGTAAACCCAGCCCTCTGTAAAATAGGTACCAGTTTTCTTTTCCATGGGTTAAAGGCAGGCGGGTGTCACCGAACTCGACTTAATCTCATTGGTCGTGGAATGCCACATAGGCCTGTAGTGGGACACTTAACTTTTTTAAATATTTATTAAAATATAATGTTTCTTTGACTACTTGTCAGCAAGTTGCTGAAGACAGTTATAATGAAAGGTGAAATGAAATTAAAGTTGAGATATTGTAAGATAAAAAAAAAAAAAATCTGTAGAATGGTCCATTTTAGAAAAGAATGAAGAAAGAAATACAGCAGAATGTTCAACAGGCCAACTTTTGAATACTGGGTGATAAGATTTTAAAACAATTGGAAAAAAATAAGCCTTCAAGGATTAAGCGAAATATTCCAAGATAGTGAATCTTTTATCTATGGATTGATTGTTGTTTTGATTTACAAAAATCAGTAAGGAATCCACATGGCAATTTTTGGACTAATTTCTATACTTTCCAGAGATTAAGTAGAACAGTTCTCTAATTGTCAATATCTAAGACAAGATACAACCAACAGACCTATCCCATAGGAGGATATTTTCTCTTCCAAGCTTTATTCGTGATACTATAGTAATTGCCATCCTCTGATCATTCCCCAAACCCAAAGCTGAACTTATTTTTTTTTTTTTTGCACAATTTATTGCACAGGTACTTTAGCAAAGGTATTGCATTATCAAAATGTCATTTGCTGATGTAGTTTTGGCTCTCCAAGTTGAATGTTTTTCTCCAACTTTGAAGATGTGCCTAAAGAACCGTCTTGATGACATCTTGAACTCCTTTGTAGATTGTCTAAGGATATCTTAAGAGAAAAAATTAACCAGCCTTTTCAGGATTCCTATTTCATTATGTGACCTTCCAGGAAATCTTTTTTCTTCTGCAATATCATCTACTGTTTTGCTACATCAGCTACAACCATTTATGTACCTTCAAAATAAATAATACATTTGAATGATGAAGGAAAAAGATAGTTTATCTGTGACTCATTGTTGGCTTATAGGAAACAAACTTATTTATACAGTGGCTAAAATGGCTTCATAGATGAAATTGCCTTACAAAGAAAATATAAAAACTTTTCTACTAGGGTATTCCAGGATCAATGGATTGATGAATGGAGAATCTCTGATAAAGGCAGGAATCTTAATCAGATACAAAAAGCCCCATCAGATCATTAAGATCAGATTGTATTGAGATAAATCATGATCCACAGCCTCTTTTGCAGCAAGAAAAAGGACCTATTATATTGTTACACAACATTATTTCTATCATTTCTTACTTATGTGCCACAACTCGTCGATCTGTCTAGTGTTTGTTAGTGTCAAACATTAGAGCACATTCTTTTGGAATGCCCTGCATCACAAACAATGAGAATTTTTTTTTTAAAATGAAAGTACGGAGATAGACGAACTTTATGGGCAATCTTGGCTTAAAAACACCTTTGAACATTGGCAGCGACTATGAATAAAGAACATCAACTGTCTGCATTAGGGGAAGGTGTTGTACCTTTGACCAGTTTTCACTAAATGAATTTTCTAATTTTTTGTACTCAAGTAAATCCTTATCTGAATAGATACATGTGATCTTCACTCATCTTGCCATCAACTGCATGTGTTTTATTTATTATATTTTGAGTATAAGTATTTTATTTTTATTTTACAAAAAAACTTTACCTTGTGGTCAAAGGTACAACTATGTGTTGTACCTTTGACCAGGTGGTAGTAGAAACTGACAATTAGATACAAATTACACATTTGGCAAATATATGCAATTCAAAGTAGAATAATAAAACATGAAATAAATCCTAATGGCTTAAGTAGCCTACTTCTGCCCGTTTATTCTACATTATACAATGAAAAATCAACTCCAAAAGATAGACATTCTTTTAGTCGAGCTGTGCCATCAGCTGTGGTTGGATTTGGTAGCCAGGACACAATATCTTGTAGTTCTATGTTGTTGAGCTGGTTATCTTCTTAGAAGAATTTCGCCATCTTCGGTAGTTTTTTTTTTCTTTCAAATATTTACCTATAAAATAATTACTTGCTGCTTCCTTTATTCGGGCCAAAAAGTATTTCTTGTTCTTTTTTTGTTGTTGTCAGCTTGACAAGGACATAACTTTCTTCAACTAAATCTTCTTTTTCAAAGTTTAATTCCTTCTCCAACTCATGGCATTCATCTGAAAAATCGAAAATATTTTCCCCTGATGAATATTCAACATCAGACTCAAAGTCGTGGACAAACAATCAATTGTTTACTTTCTTTGGATAACATTTGGTAAAAAAATAAAAATTTGGCAAAAAAATATTTAAATTTTCATCTTACATAACGCTAAATTGACTGTAAGTAAAAACATTTACATATTACTAAATCATGTTGTACCTTTGACCTGGTCAGAGGAACAACACCCTGCTGTGGTCAAAGGTACAACATCAGTCGAACTTACGTTTCATGCCTTACTATAATTTTTAGGTTAATCCAGTCATCTTAAAAGTCCTAACAATTAATCTATAGACATATACGTATTACTCATTCTTGTTAAAATAACAATCAAAAGAAAACAAACAAAGTTATAAAAGAAACATTCACTTGCAAAATACTTACTTTTCGGTGATGGAATTAGAAAAATATTTTTTATTCCTTGTAAGTCAAAGATCTAACTGCTACTGAAGGTTTAAAGGTGCAAATAATGGGAATTTTACACATTAAACAAAAAAGCTTTTAAAGTATGCTGATAGATGGCAGAAATAGCAAGGGTGGTCAAAGGTATAACACCTTCCCCTACTTGATACTGGATTCCTGATGAAAGAAATAAAAGCACAATCACAAGCTTGTCCAGGATTTTCGAATGGAGGGGTTCTGATGGATGTAGGTGTTCAACCAAAAAGACCAAAGTCTTTTACTTTTTCAGATGCAATTGGGGAGGATTATCAAAAAATTCTTAAAATTAATGTAAATTTCAATTAGATATCAGAATGTACTGCTCAAAACAATCATTTTGGAATTTCTTTAACCAGAGAATTAATACAGTATAATCCAATTTCAAGTAAATATTGAATTTTGAAAATTATCCACACAAAAATCTAATCGTAATGAGTTATTGCTGGAAAAATTACTAATAATAAATTTAAATGGAATCCACTGAAATAAGCAGAATTAAATGAATAATAATAAAAAAAAAAAAAAACTTGCAAAATTTAAAATTAGTGTCAGTACTTACACAATTTAACATTATTGCTTTGTATCACAATAAATAAATTAAATTTCGATAATTATATTTTCTTTAATTTTTCTTCTTCAATGCTTATAAATTTACAAGTAAAAAGTTTACTTATAAATTACAAAATTTTATTCCAAGACTTTATTATTAACACCTTCACTTGTAGGGATAAGTTATCCCCAGGTGCCACTAGATTATTTTACTTTTTTACTACTGTGTATGGTAAAATAATAAGTCGGTACATATCCTATTTCAGTCTCCCCTCCCCCAAGCCACTCAAATCAACTATCAGAGCTCTGTGTAGGCTGATTAAATTCCTGCTTTAAGTGTCTTCTAAATAGTAGATTTTTAACAGTTTTTTTATGGTTTTGCCACTGAAATGGTAAGTTAATCAAAATAAAATGTAAATAGGTTAGAATAAAGGATGTATTTTTATTTATTAATAAAAGTAAGTGTAAATTCTCAAAATAATTATGCAAAATCAAATTAAGTGTGTAATCAAAGGAACTTCTATTTTTTTTTTCAAATTCTGAATTCTAAAAATCAACATAAAATCAATAATCAAGAAATTTAGAGAATCTATTGTTTTTAAGGCCCTCCTATGTTACTCATTATTATGGGGAGGATTCGGTGCCAACAACTGCTTATGACAGTTTGAGGTTTCTACTGAGATGTTCCTCTTACTAGTGCTATCTACATGGATCCGTATAATGAACATGTTAATAATTATGCCATCTGTTTACAAATTATTATATTATTTATTCTTACTCTAATTATTTTGATATGGATGAATTAACTTATTAGGTCTGCCTTTTACCATTATATCATTAAACCTGAGGATGACTTCAGAAACAGGAAGTCGAAATTAGTTGTTTTTAACTTTTTAATGTTTTTATTGGACAAGTGCATCGGCGAATATTCTACAATTATTCCTTTAATGTTACTCTAATTACTAAGTATGTTTTAATTTTGCTAATATTTAACCATAAAATAATCAATTTAATAGTATTATTGAAGGCATTATAAACTTAAATATTGGGATGAATAATTATAAAAGAGTTAGAATTACTAAATTAAAATTGAGGCACTGTGATGAGGAAAAATATATCAAAGAAATAGTTTATCCACGAGAATAAAAGCTAAATAGGAATACATTTAGAAGGTTAATTCCCATCACTCAGCAAGAAAAACTATAATAAATTTAATTGCTCTTTCTAAGATCAGTTCAACATGACCATCTATATAAATGCATACAGCTCTTTATTTATTTATTGTTTACCACCTCCTTTTAGTAATACTGTATAGTGAGGGCTATCAAGTGACAGAACCCGTAAAATTATTACCGGAGACAAAAAAAAAATAACAATGTAGGTAAAACTCCTGTTTAAAGAGTCCGTAGATAGTTCAAGAGAAATAAATATATTATTAAAAAATGTACATACAAATTTATACAGAAAAAAAAATAATAATTTTAGTGAAGCATCTAGTTTCCCCCCACCCCTCCCTCCAGAAAACAAATTTGCCATACTCTTGGGAAATGCTTTTACTTGAACCATGTCTATGCCTTGTCTAAACTCTCACATTTTCCAGAAATCTTCTGCCTTTATAAAGTTTAGGTAAGATAAAAATTGCGAACATTCAACAACATATTAATCAGGACTCTCATATACATATATATATTTCCTGCTTGAACTTTAAACTTGGCCGGATCATGTATCAATCTAATGTGAATTACTTAAGCTGATTACTATAATCAATTTAGCAAAAATAGTTATAGTAAGTTTTCTCTTTTAACTATGGGTGTTACATGGTTATATTCCTGGAAACCCTATGGTAATGGGAACTGTGGTTACTGAAGCATTGATCGTAAGGGAAAAATGAGGTTATGTTCTTGCTCTTCACTATACACTTCCGTTAACAGTTACTTAAACACATCGTTTTTCATCTACCATTCTTCGAAAGAACACTTCCCATACTATACTGAAGTAAAATTGTTGAAATTTAATATATTGATCACAAAAACAGAGTTAAGTTGAATGTGTGGAATATTACCAGAAAGATCTGCAGACTTTTTAACACAACAGAAGACTCTAGTTTCCTTTGTTGGAGCTCCCAATAGGCCTTTAAGGATTTTTTTTCACTACTGTGTATTGTGACGTAACGGTCTGTCCATGTAACCTTCCAAAACTGCGTGCCAGTCAAGTTCAAACCCCAACGGATTTTTATCCGGGGGAATGTAAAACATCAGGGTTGTCCAGCTTGCTCTATCACCTCCAGGCGTAGGGTTCGGCGATAACTTATGTTGAATTGGCCAAATAACGCACAACACGCAAATCCTTTTTTTTGTAACAGCTAAACATTTACTTCATCACACATCTTGCATTGTCACCAAAGTCAAGTATACAATGACTAGAGCTTCCTGTTGCTCGCATGTTGCAATAATAAAATTTCAGCACACAAATATAATCAACTCCAAATTTTACACAATCTTAGTTTGTAGTTAAAACAAAATTAAATTAAGTTTAACTGATAATACCTTAATCAACTAATTGATCTATTTTACCACCACTTCTTGAGTGTAAGATGCGTTGGTAAATTCAATAACCTAAACAGATTACACCTGTGATAAGACACCAATTTAAAATATTTTCTTACACTACTAATAATAAACGAGAATGAGTTGGGTTGGCTTTTCCCTGTTCCTCCTGCTAACGTAGAATTCCAATGGATAGCGCTTGTTTTTTTTTGTCAATCAATTAAGTGCCTCTTGCACTGCGCTAAGTCCGGTCGTTACTAATGAATGCTAATGAATCCAAGTCTACGGAAGGGAATGTCAATGATTCATCCTGAATTCCTCGAGCAATTGTTGCACTTCTGTTTCGAGAGTAATGTAATATCCTAGGGACGACTAAAACCTATTCTACGCCTGCTTCTTTTAGGCGGTCTCCATTTCTTAGCCTTAACACTTTTTCAGTTTAGCCTAGCTGGTTTGAAAAGCTAAATTGTTCACTAGCTGGCTAAATTTATACTTAGCTACACTGCCATTGTAGAATCACTCGCTCACTTCCGCATAAGAGAGGTAAGGGCTATTCAATCCAGAATTGCCCATGCGTTTTTTTAATGCTAACTTCAACACTGAAAACTCTCTTAGATACGTGGTTTTTGCATCGTCCTGTATGGGTGTGTGTTTCGCTGAGTCGTGTGTGAGAATGGGTGTCAGTTCTGTTTCTCTCCAAAACAGCCTAATTTATCACAAATCTCCTGCCTTTCTCGGGTGGAAAAATCATGTGGTACAAGTTCTTGGTTCAATCAATCAGCGATTGATCTGATACAAATCGCCTAATATGGAAAATTTAAGTTACGACTTTGGTATGCAAATTTTAGCAGTAAGGAATTCGCAGCTGTGGAAACTGGGTTCTTTTTGAATTAATTAAAAGTGACTCATTGCCAGGTGTCAATGCAGGTCTTAATTAAAAATAAAAATGAATATTTCCTCATAAAAACTTTTTTACAAGTTCACAGAAAAAGATAATTAATTATTTAAAAAAAGTATTGCCATTTCTTCACGACATTACAATACAAAATTGGTTTATAACAATAAATAAATAAAAAGAATAGCTCCTTATATTTGTTTTGTCATAGTATGCATTTGTCAAAATGGGTTACACCTTCCTAGATGCGAATAAATGAATTTGCGAGACCTCAGAATCAGAGGTTAACAGGATTTACTATACATTTAATATTTAATTATTTTATATGATGTTTTTGAAGATCTGTCCTCCTTAACTAAGTGCTCTGTACTGTTAATAGATATTAGCAGGTCTTAAAATCTTATTTGCATATTCGATAGATGAATGCTTATTATCTCAAAATTAGTTTCTCATGAATAAAAAATTATGCTGTAATACACGTGAGTGCACTTGATATGTTAGCAGATAGTGAAGGATATAAACTGTTGTACGAAATAAATTGACAGCAACCCATGTAATTAAGATTAAATAATATATACAATTAAAAAACTTCACTAGCAAAAAGAACCGTCTAGTATTCTCAAGGTTACCTATTTCTTGGCAGTATATGTTTTGATTGCTTCGTCTCTTTTCATTTGAAAGTTCCTCTAAGAATTTTCTAAAATTGCTGCTACTGGCAGCACCAGTCATATGCACGTCCCTGTATTCTGTTGGAAATATTCTATCTATTAAAACTTAGCAAAGGAAGAGTACTTCTAAATATATAATAACTGTTTGATAATATAGCTTAATTTTGATTTATTTTAAATGAATGGGAATTATAAACTTTGTTTGAATTTAAGTGAATCGTTTGTGTCCTTTTAACCTTCTACATTGCACTATGTAACTATCACAAAGTAGTAAAAAAAAAAAATTGAATATTGGTATTCAGCTTTTTTAAGACACAACATGCACCTTTGAATTTATCATATTTATCATAAAACACCGACCATAAAAGCACTTGTATGCAAATATATATATATATATAAAAGTTAAAGTATCCCACTAACAGGTCTTTACAGACCCTTGGGGCAGCTGGAGGTTAGGCTCCATCTTTTCGTGACCTAATGGGAAGTTGAGGTCAGATAGTCAGCCTGACGCCCGCCCGCCTTTAACTCCTGGGAAATAAACCCTGTACCCATTCTACAGAGGGCTGGATAGACCCCCTAGGACCCGTTTGGAGGAGAAAGGAGCGTGGAAAAATTCCCGTCCTCCGCCGAGGCCGGGAATCGAACCCAGCTACCTCCAGCCCGCAGCCAAGTGCCCTAACCCACTCGGCTACCAGGCCCAAAATAAATACCGCATTGGCTCGAATATAAGACGAATGGCGTTTTTGAGCTCCGATTTGATAAAAAACTATTGGTCGCGAATATAAGACATTATACCTATTAACGAGGCGTAATTCGACAAATATTTCTAGTAAATTATTTTAAAAAAAGTTTGTTGACAAATTATCTTCCCGCATCCAGTTCATGATGAAATCGTTAATACTTTTGGTTGCAGTAATGGGCTTAATGTCAGTAATATTTCGAGGGGTCTATGACATAAAGGCCCAAGTGACATTTTTGTAAAAATTGAGTTACATGTCTTAAGTGAAATCCGAGAACCATATCTTTCATATGAAAAAGAGACCTAACTGAAAATTTCATTGCAACTGGTAGAATTCTACTTCCATAAAAAGCTACTTCCATAGAACTGGCAAGGCAATACAAACATAAAACCCTTAATAACTCGGAATGGAGATTTTGTCACTTAGGCCTTTATGTCATAGAGCCCTCGATTTAGTTAAATCTGTGACTTCTAAGCTAGGCGAAATGTCAATTATGAAATTAAATTAAACTATTTTTGCAAAAAAGTACAACACCACTAAGCGTAGTAGAATATAATTTTTTTTTTATTTTGGAGCATGTTGATTAGGCCTACGATCGACTTCAGCCAATGCCACCAGGTGGTGTTGCTTCAGCGCCAGGGCACGCTTGGTTTCGGTTAGGGTTTCGTGCGCGCTCCAAATTTGGTTGTGAATATAAGACGAAATAGTACTTTCGTGGATGGGATTTTGGAAAAAAATGCCGTCTTATATTCAGGCCAATACGGTATATATATATAAAAATAAATACAAAATAAACTTACTCAACATTTCGAATCCTCTTTGATGACCCATTTTCAAGCATACAGAAAATCCCTTGATTCATCTTCATGACATACTCCGAAATAAGGCAAGCTACACCATCTGGTGCTTAGTATGCACTGGATACATATGTCTGCTATTTGAAGTCTGTTATTGAGCTTCATAAAGAATTTCCTTAACTACTAAATACCATATTTCAAAACATTGGTCACTGACAATTTCTGGTCGTAACTTCGTTCAAGCTTTATAAGAGCTGATTCATAAAACTTGTATAAGTAGGCATCACTGATAACATCATATACAATAGACTCGGTGATGTTAAGGGAGTGTCCAGTCCTTTGGCAATGCTTTGCCGTAGAATACTGAAGATTGCTGCCTTTAACAGCTGCATCATGTTCTTTAAGTCAGATTTTTAAAGGCTGATTGGTCTCTCCTATGTACATACAGGTTCTTTCGTTAACATTGTTGCACCTTCTACATAACAAATAGCAGACATATCTATCCAGCACCAGATGGCGTAGCTTGCCTTATTTCCCGGTACATCACAAAGATGAATCAAGGGATGGTTCAAAACGTGTAAGCTTATTTTGTATTTATATTTTTGTATACAAGTGCTTTTATGGTTGGCGTTTTATGATATTGTTTAAACTGCACATAAAGATATTTATTTTTGAGATATCTAGAGTATAGTGTGAATGCCTACAATTTTTAAAGTTATTTCGGACAATAATCTACTAAATTCTTAGAAAGAAATAAGCAATTACAAATTTTATTGTGGATGCAGGTTTTCTTTTCTTTTTTTTTTTTTTTTTTCATAAATAACTTTTATTATTTGCCTTTGCCTACATAGATAGCTTTTAACTGTTTTTTTATATGAAAAAAAAAAAAACAAACAAAAGTTTAACTATCGTCGGTTGCCTGTTTGGGTAAATGAAACGTTATATTTTATTAATTGTATGAAACATATAATAGAACATCTCTGATACTCAATGGAGTTACACAATAGGCCTTTTGAGGCCGCAGTGTTAGGGACTTAAAAGTACCTCCCATTTTATGTTATGTTACGAAATAAAAGCAAATTCTATTGTTGCACTACATAGAAAATGGTATAACAGTTATGTACTGTTTAAAAATAATAATAATAAGAAACGACTAAGCCAACATTAGATGATATGACTTCTTTGTCCCTTCCTAAATGATTAGCAGATAGAGTATAGTTACAAACCAAAGCAAAATCGAATGAGGTGAAGGTAAAAGAAAGATTTTTTAAAAATCAAAAATGATAAAGTAAAAATATAAGAATTATAGATAATGTTTAGAAGGTAAACTTGTATACATGACATTAAATGTTTTCAGTGGCTTTTATCTTATTTTTATAAAAATTCAGTCAGAGATTCTAGAGTTATGAATTGAAAATTGCTGTCATTTGCCTGCAGCACTGCAGCAGAAAAAAATTTGAAATTAAACTGCTTGATAGGAAGAATGCAATGTTATTCAGGTAAGCAAAACTGTTGTCTTGGTGCTTTACTTTATTTATTCTTTTTTTTTTTGTGTGTATTTATTTATTTATTTATTTTATTTATTATAAAATTGATCCAAGCTACAACATAGAAATTCTCCCATCCAAAAGAAGTTGACTAGAGCCTCTGAAAATGTACTTGTTATTGTTAAAATATATTACATAGAAACATTTAAGTAGAGACTTTTATTAGGCATTAACACTATCCATTCAAAACATTAGATGACTGTTGTTAATCCTTATGGCTCCAAACCACACTTGTTATTAAACAATCTAGCATTATGATTTTTTGAAAGATTTGCAATATGTGTTCACCTTACTTATTTGGGACTTCAAATTGTTGATGAAAATAGGTTCCCTTTCCACCTTCCAGTTGCTGGAATAAGGTACCAGTCTGCTTCAATGATAATGCATTGTTAAACACTGCCAATAAAGGAACCTAGTTGGTTTTTCTGGCGGCAATAGAGATGTGATAGCACTTACTGCTCTTCAGATCATCCCTAAAAGTTACAATTAGATTAGTTACAGCAATTGTATTCTTTTGTTAGCTGCCTGATATTTTCCTTGTCTATTTGAACCATACTAGAGTTTGTTCATGACTTGAGTTCAAACTTATCCCTATTGATGAATGGTTGTTTTTTTTAGCACTTCATCAGGTGCCAGATGAGAGGATTTCTTTGCAATTAATATCCTAGGCAAACTGGATGAAAACTTCAGTAATCAGTTGGTCAATTTATCTTTTAGATGGGCAAATTTTACTGACAAGGGATTTTTTATTTATGCATATAATATTGTTTTACCTTTTTTTTTTTACTTGTCTTTACCGTGGAGAATTGTTTAAAGAGCAGCATTTATTAATTAGTTGTCTTTTCGGTTTTTTTTTTTTACCCACTCCTAGCTGAAAAATTGTAGTTAATCTGTACATCTTGCATCAACTTGTTCTGGTGCTAACTGATTTTTTAACCAGTGGCAATGATTGAAGTTCTATTACAAGAAAATGCATTTTGATTTTCAGTAAGAAGCCTGTATTGGAAAGCCTGCCCAATTCCCTTTAACATTCTTTAGATGTAGATTCTAAATAAATTTCTTTGTTTGCCTTTAAAATTTTTTAGTATTGTGGTAAACGAGTTTACTACGCTAATGGAAGGACATACTAATCACAGCAAAAGGAAGGTTCTTGCTGGAATAGTGATGACCACTGGACCACAAATGGAAGACGCTACTGTAATTTCAGTTGCCACAGGTATTGTTCGATTTTAAATCATCTAAAATTTTTTAAATATGTTACTGTAAGGAGTAAAAGTAAACACATTTTTAAGGGTTATTTTTTTCATTTCTGGAGATCAAGTAGTTGGGTTTTTTCATTCATTTATTTATTTATTTATTGTTAATTTAATTGAATCAGTCAAAACTAATCACATAAAAAAAGTAATTACTGTGTCTGAAATCCATTTCTTATCCTGAAAGTATTGCTTATTTAAGAAAAAGCTACAGAGATTATGATAAGCTTTGCCTTTATTCTGTTAACAAAATAACGAATTGCATAAAAATGAAGTCCACAATTTCCTATTGTGATAGGAGGTATGGTAAGAAACATTGCTTTTTACAACCAAATTTAGATTCTATCCAATTTGAGTGTATCATTGCACATAGTCATTCTTCATGAAAACTTAGCTGTATACAACAGTTAGAGACATTTAGGACAAGGTTAAAAGAAGAGAGAAAGACTTAGTCTCAGGGTTTCAAATTTTTGAACAAAAATAACCTTAAGATTTACTATATATTTTCTTTTAATCATTTGAAACACCAACAATAGGGCTGTTCCAAAATGATAGAAACTATGCTTTGACAAAAATCTATCCATTTTAGGGTAATTACCTAAAAATTTAGGATTAAAATTCAGATTTGTTTTCTTTTAATTATACAGTTGTAATAATCCTTTAGTTTTATGTTAAGAATGTATTATCAGATTTCTACCATTGTATCACATTACACAGTTTTTGTAGGGAAATGAGACTGAGTTTTCAGAAAGTTGCCTAATTATTTAGATGACAACAGTATTGATTTCTGAAAGGCAGAACTTGATTTAAACAACAAACGGCACTATTAGCTTTAAAACTCAGTATTTGGATGAATCAGTGTTTGAGATTCAACTTGTTAATGATAAAAATGAAAAGGTTATGGTATAATACAAAAATTAAAGTTAATATCCTGTAATTTACTTTATGAATAAAAATTTCAGTCTCATCTACAAGGTTCTTGGTTTTAGAATTATTTTATTTAATCAACAACTTTTTGATTTTTTTTTTCCTAATAAGATATTCTGAATAGGTTTTTAATAGATGTTTCTCCATCTTGATGAATTTTAAGTTATTTATAAAACTGAAAATATCAAAAATTATTTTAATGTTGTGATTTGTTTCCATTATATTGGTCAATTAATAAATAATACAATTTATTCTTAGGTACCAAATGTATAAATGGAGAGCATATGAGTGTGAAAGGAGCCTCATTGAATGATTGCCATGCGGAAATTATAGCACGAAGATGTTTGGTGGATTACCTGTATTCTCAACTTGAGCTTCACTGTGATCCAGCAACTGCAGAGGAATCAATATTTATACCAAAGCCAGATGGCGGATATATGGTCAAGAAAAATGTAAAATTTCATCTTTTTATCAATACAGCTCCATGCGGTGATGCTCGAATATTTTCTCCTCATGAGACAGCAGATCAGGATTCAGTTGATAGGCATCCCAATAGAAAAGCTCGTGGAGTGTTGCGCACAAAAATAGAATCTGGAGAAGGCACAATACCAGTTAAATCTAGCGATGGTATTCAGACATGGGATGGTGTACTTCAGGGTCAGAGGCTGTTAACTATGTCATGCTCGGACAAGATCTGTCGTTGGAATGTCCTGGGATTGCAGGGTGCACTTTTGAGCCAATTTGTAGAGCCTGTGTACTTAGAAAGTATTATCCTGGGCAGTTTGTTTCATCCCCATCACACTATCCGTGCTGTCAGTGGCCGAATTGCAAGAACAATTCAAGGTCTGCCACCCCCTTACAGGCTTCACAGGCCACTACTGAGTCCTGTCTCCAGTCCAGAAGGCCGTCAAACTGGAAAAGCTCCCAATTTCAGCGTAAACTGGACTGTGGGACAGAAAACTCCAGAAATTATTAATTCTAATACAGGGAAGGACGACCTCCAGCAAGCTTCACGTCTTGCTAAATGTTCATTGTTTCAACGATACAGAAATCTGTACAATCGGTTGCCTGCATTCAAACCAGCACAGGAATGCCCTCGTCAGTATGCTGATGCAAAAGCAGCGATTGCTGATTATCAGTTGGCCAAGGAGCAGCTTTCACAGGCTTTTCGTAAAGCTGATCTTGGTACTTGGCTCAAAAAACCTATTGAGCAAGACTTGTTTGAACTAGAGGAGCCTCCGTCTCAGTGACTAAGTCACCAAGGAACACCTGCAGTTTTAGCATTAATATAGGCTGTCACCTTATGCAGTATCTCTAGTGCCATTTGTTCAGAATCTAAGCTTTGTTTGAGTAAAAGGCATATTCCAAGCTTTCTGTTTTAGGTTACAGCAGTTTAACCATCATTGTGTATATATAATTCATTTCATTTTTCTCTAATAATTGGCTTTGATGATTGTCTTTTTAATACATCCAAAGGCAAAAACTACATGAGCAAATAAGTCCTTAATCGTAAAAAAAATTTAAGCTTAATATCAAAAAATAATATGAGCTTAATCATTAAATTTTTAAGTATTGTTTATAATTACAAATTTTATTTATTAAAAAATATTTATTTGTATTATATTTATTTCTACATTTTTAATAATATTTTTAATAAGAATTGACAACCTAAAATATTCATTGACAGTTTCATAAAAAAAAAAAAAAGGTAAAACCTTTTGAAATTGATTCTTATCATATTTCATCTATTGCGGATATCTAAAGTTCTCAGGTTCCATTGTGCCTTTTCATTAAAAACATAGCATTAGATAATTGAATTAAAAATATATTTTGGCACTCATACTTAATCACTAGCTGTGCACTCAAAACTACATAAAAATAATTAAATCTTTAAATAAAGCTTCAAAGCATCTATATCAGCAAATTTGCCTAAGCTTCATCTCATAACTAGATTCCTTTGATAAATTGAGTCACCCAATATCAGATTTTGAAGTACCTAAGAATCAAAAGACAGGTTAGCAATCATAAAACACAATATTTTGTAAGAATTGAAGACGAGGGTAACCAAACAGTCCTTTGGACTGAATACCCGATAGTTTTTACAAAGTTACCTTTGAATGTATTTGTCATGTAGTTTTTATTCACACCTTTAAAAGTGTCGATGTAGAATAACTTTTGACTAAATTTTTAATTCTGCTTTGTGAGTAATAGCTGAAATTCTATTAAAATATTCTAAAAAAAATGAAAAAACATTCTCATTAAAAAATTTCAGAACAGTTCATCAACACCAGCAACATATAGATTTGCAGTGTAATTTATATAAAGTTTCACTATAGTTTTACATATATTTAACGCAATAGGATAAGAATATGAACAAAGTTTACAATATAAGTAAATTGTTAAACCTCCCAATGCTTGTTTTCATGAGCAATTAACAAGAAAAATCAGGATTTCAGCTTTAGCTTAAAAACCTTGATATCTTAAAAAAATAAAAAGTATTATCACTGTCTTAAAATGTGATCACGTTTGCTTGAAGTTTTTGAAAAAAAAAAAAAATATTTTAAAATGAATAAATAACTTTTGAGCTACTAATTATAATTTTCAATTGAGTAAACGAAAAATAGATAATTTTTAATAAAATTATTTAGCTTTTGTGAGTGTAGCTAATATAGTATGAATCACCCTTGTGCCATGTAATACTATACGTGCAAGTCCAAAAACAGTTTGTCATTATAAATAGAATGGTTAACTTCAATTCAACTTAAGAATTACAAACTTAATGTTTAAGGAAAGTCCTTGAAGACAGTAATTTGAAGTGATATGAACTCTGTAAATTGTAATGTAGTAATATCTGCAGCAGATAACAAAAAAAAAAAAAAGTTATAAAATAATTAATCACAAATTTAAAGCAAATTGACACGTTTCATTTTCGAAGGATTTATTACGAATCTATCGAGATGTTTACCGTTTGTAGTTTGATAATTGTATTTTTATTTTTATTTCTTTAGTAATAATAATAATAATAATAATGAAAGAGATAATGAGCATTTTTATTTGGATGTTTGCCTAGGGAAAAGGAAAAAAAAATGATGATGAATTTACAAATGTTACCTGAGATTCTAAAATTTTGAAAGTAGCTTCCAATTCAGATGCTATAGCTTGGTTTATGCCCCTCACCATCAAAGCTTCTGACAAACCAGGGCAGAGATAATAGTGTGGAGTGTCAGGTTAGGTTAATACAAAAAATGCAGTGAGTTTCTTGAATAAGATTGGAAATTTGTTCCACACCCACCTTTTAAAAATATATATGTATATTATTGCAAATTATTTTCACTACAAGGAAGGAGATGTTCCATCTTTTTTTAGCTGAAAGTTTCAGATGTAAATTTTAAGTTCTGCTTTTGTGACAACATTTCATTATTTTTATATGCTGCTTACAATTTTTTTTTTTTTTCTGTCGAGATTTTTAATTGTTTTGAATATTAACATATTCTGATTATGTTAATAATATTGTACCAATAGTATAAATTGTTTAAAAATAGTTTGCCTATTCAAACTACATTCTAAAATATTAACTAAGAACAATTACTTACAGCTTGCTGAAGTAGTGTAAATAAAGCCTAAGTTTTAATATTTTACAAATTGGCCTTTGTATTAACTAGAGAAATTTTGCTAGTTAAATTTTTAAAGCCATAGTTTTAATTTTAATATATGTAATGAAGTTTGATACAGTCAATATTACATAGCTTTAATTAAGGGAGGAGGGGGAAGTCATGCTAGTTTTTCTTTTTAAAAATGTAAGCATAGGCATTTCAATATATTCATTAAGGATGTTTGTAATATTATATTTTATGTATACAAAAAATATTAACAAAACCACAATATTTTTTTTTTTATTTGGGAAAAAAAATTGGTTATGAATTCCAATGCATCTTGATTTTGATGAATTAAATTTGAAATCATGTTTATTGATTAATTAAAGGGATGATGTCATTCCCTTTCCAAGCTGTATTTTATTTTGGTCTACTTTCATAAGAAAAAGAAAATCCATTCAATGATCTAGTGCATCTTCCATAGAAAGTAATCAGAAGTCTGATTTCATAAATATACATTGAGAAACTTTAAACACATTAAAATAGTGAAGGGTTATCAAAAGGATCCTTCTTACTTTCTCCTTCAAACAGTATTGTTGCACATTTAATTACTAACTTCTAAAAGTAAAGTTCACAATGTAAATGTCATTTAGTGCTCTTTTTTTTTTTTTTTTTTTTATAATACTATAATTTATGGTGTGAAGAATTGTTTATAATGAAGTCTATATAAAACTATTTCATAGTTCTGTCTATAGGTAAATACCAGATAAGTGAATCATTTTACTGTTAATTACAATTATTAAGTAACAGGTGTGTCTGACAGATTAGGCTCATAATATTAAAAATAGAAATAATTATATAATTGCTGAATAGTATGGCAAGATCTGACCATAAATATTAATCTATAAATTATTACTGTTTTTTTTTTGTTGTTGTTGTTGTTCTTGGGAAAAATTACAATATTTTTTGATTAAATAGCTGATCAAACAATAATTTTCAATTTTAAAATTTAATAAGATCTTGCATAATTTTTCTGGTGATTTAATGACAAAATCAGATCAATATGCTATTTATCACTTTGTAGATATTGTCATCTGATTGTCATTTTTTCCCCTATGTTAAATAAGTTAGAAAACTAGTTCCTCTCAGTATAAATGCTTGTTTTAAGTTTTTTTGAAGCGTATTTGGTGACGATGCTCTACTATATGGATTATCATAAAAACCAAAATGCACTATTGTTATCATCAAAACAGCATTTGTCTTTTTTTCTTAATGATAAAATGCATATGCAAAGTATATTGTCATCATCCATTAAAAAACATTTGAAATATCTGTTTTTATCTTCCTGATATATTAATATGCATTGATTGTGCTCATTTAAATTGTACTGTGAATTGTAGCTTGCTTTATACCTTTATAGAATTGCAGAAACCAACTGCATTAAAAATGTAACTTTTTCCCAGAAATCTGTTTTAGAAACTTTCCAAATTCTAGAATACTTAACTTCTCTAGAACTAGAGAACAGAAACTGTAGTGTTTTAGATAAAAGACATTTGTAAAATGAATTGGACCATTGTGTGTAATGTTTGTCTGGAAAACCATTCAGTAGATGCTTGAATAAAGTGAAGTAATTGATAATTATAATTAAGCACTTCAGTAATTATATTTTTAAATATTTAAACAATAGGATTTAAGGTATGTTTTAGTTTGATGTCTTTATTTAGAAAGAGACGAAAGCAATACATAAGAAGTGGACAATATCAAAAAATAATTCTGCTTCTTTAGATTGTCTGGAAGAAATACTCTGCTATTTTCAATGAAACTTGATATAGTAAATTAAGACTGCAATGATGCCCATTGCATTATTGATTATCTGGAGTGAGATGCACGACAGTTTTGTGTGGTTCTTGCAGATTGTAAGAAGGATATCTGGCAGTTTGTTTCAGTGAAAGGAGTGTTGCAAGCAATAACCTTACCAGGGAATGGCGATAAAGCATAGATGTGACATAGTTGGATGCCATATCAGCCTCTTATCTGCAAAGAATGGACATTACCTCAAGACTAGGTAACAGGAGGTGATCAAATAACTACTTGCTCAACTGCTACAATTAAATTGCTGATTAATATGAGTATAATCATTATGATACTTACTTTTAAAAGTCACTGCAGTATTTGAGGCAGTAATCTTGGATATGCTTGGACCCATCACTGAACAAAGAGAAGGAAATTTATCTTGCATATCAATGATTCCATTGGCATAAAAGTAACAGATCTGGTTATAAGCCGAATGTTGAAGCACCACCTATCCAATTTCTATAATGTCTGCCTCAAAATTCCTGTATTATCTTGGAGAAAGATAACCCCATCCATCAGAAGACCTGGGCACTTGTTCTTGATCACATGATGCAACTAACCTGGTCAGGAATTAAATAAAATAAAATGTATAAGATTTTATTTTGGGGTGGTCAAGCTTAGAAAGCCTACCTCCAATAACACAAGTTGTCTCAAATCAGCTTGAAAATTGGGGGATGGGGGGCTGACCTCTCTTTCTGTTTTTTTGTTGGGAAGCTAGTTGAAAGAAAACAGGGCCTATTCTATACATTTTGAGGGGAGGGGGAGGCTTTGGCCATTTCCATAAATCTGCCTATGAATATCTTTGTACTATTTATTTAACCATGCTAATGAGGGGAGATCCTATTGGCATAACCAGGAACAGCTTTTTCTTTGGGTGGTTTGTCATTTATACTGGTATGTTTAGTTCTGACTATAAAAAAAATGGTGCCAGTGACTACGCTCTTGAGTAGTTTATCTGCAAGCCTCTCCATGTATTTGTACTGTAAATCACTACACCTAGCAATATAGCAAAACAGGACAAATTTCCCTTCTCTCTAGAATGGGGATTAAGCAAGAATAACGAATGTCTTGTTGAAATCTAGTTAGGGTTTTTAAAACCTACTCTCTTACCTTCATTTTGTAGTGATATAGATTATGTTCATGAATTAATTGGTTAGAGAATAGTCATTTCACTTAATACTATCCTTTTGCTTTAAAATATAAGATTAGGGTGGCATTAATCTTAACCAGTCTTCAAATAAAAATACTTGTGCACCAAACACAATTTATCAGCACTTAACTTATGAGTCCTTGATAACGTACCATATTTCTAAAACTGGCTGTGATTGGTTAATAACATTAAACGTCATTTCAAAATGGCAACTCTCACAAAGAAAAAAAAACCACATGGGCAGAATCTTTTTTCTTAAAGATAAGAATCGCCAAGGCAAGAACCTTCAAAGGAAGTAAACATATTTAATATTTTTTGGAACTTTTCATAGAAAATATACATCTAATTCATTGTCAAAATCACAGGAGTTTGTTTCAGTCGTAGCCGACATCAGTCATCTTGAAAAAACTGAACAGCGCAGTGGCTAATGGAAGTTGAAGAACTAGATTCTTGCCACTAAAATTTGGCGAGTCATCAGTTTGTGAATGTTGGTGCAGGGGAGATTTAAGAACCCTCAAAGTTAGGGCAGCTTGCACCGAGCTTTAGTTAAGACATGTTTAAATAAGATCATCATTGTTTGATGAAGAGACTAACTTGAAGCAAATCGCAAGAAGTGTTCATGAAAGTCCATCTGAAGCTTATAAATCCTACATGACATATTGTTACCGGTCGATTCGGCCACCCTCCCGTCTAGTGAATCGACTCGCCCAACCTGTCATCCCTGTGAGAAATTGACCAATCCGGGGCTAAGATCGAGGCAGCCTTTTGCTTCATATAGAGCTGCAGAGCTGAGCTTGGGCAGTTCACTTGGTGGCAACCAGCCACAGAAGAGTTCTCCACCTGGGGAAATAGGAAAAGAGTCTTATTGGCGGCAAGGAGCCACGAGGAGTACCTTCAGCCAGAGAAGGCAGCAGAGCTTGGTTCAGGGCCGGAACACAGAGAAGGAGCAGCCGAAGATTTCCCCAGACTGGGAGAAAGCAATTAGTTTGCTAACCGAATTCAAGCAGTGGTTTCCAACCGCAGCACACAGGAAGGAACGACTTCGGGAAAAGCCATTCCAGGCCGTTGCAGATGCGTCAGGTACCGCAGAAGGAACGACTTCAGGAGAGGCCATTACAGACACACCAGTTGCCGCAGATGTTAGGGATACTCGTACTTCAAGAGAATGACGATGGGAGAAAAAATCTCTAGCCGTTACCGACAAATTCAAAGCCCTGTGTTCTACAAGGAGCCAGTACGAGAAGAAACTTCAGAGAAGTTATGTAGAAGCCCTAGTGACACCCGTGGGACATGGGTTGAATAAGTTACAGCGTTCATGAACTTTTACCTCAACTTACGAAACAATAAAGTTAGTAATAAAGATAGCTCAATAAAAGTTACATTCAGGCGAAGACTCATTCTCCTATCGTATTAAAAGATCAAACCCCCCTTGCCACTGGAGTACAGTGGACACACCGGTACACTATTGCCCCACACACCGGTAGCAATATTCTGAAGGTTTAGCCTTTGTAAGTGAAGTTAAGGAATAGAATTTGTTTGAGGGTCATTTTGTGTTAATTCAACAAATTTTTGATTTTTTTTTATCACTCAAAGGTTGATACTTACCATATGCGAATTTAAAAAAAAAAAAGTTTGTTCAACCAGTAAACAATTAACAAAAAAAAAAGTCAAAAAATGTCATTGTTATATTATACCACACACACAGTGGTCAGGCAAGATCCATGTATTAAGCCTGTTTCTCATTGCAATCAAGGTGCTGTTTTTACTGAAATCTAGGCCTTTTAGCTTATCAACCCTCATGAGTAACAAGAAAAAGGACTTTCTATTCTAATTTGAGTCAGAAAAATCCAAGCCCTGAAACTGAAACTTTTCAGAATTTTTTTTCTTAGTGAAGAACTGTTAGAATAAAATAAGTATTGCATGAAAAAAGTGGTTCATTATGTATTTCAAGCCTAAAGTAGCAAAAAAGAACAATTCGTAAGTTGAGTTTGAATCAAAAAATATGTTTAACCTTTCCAAGGAGCCCCTTTTTGACTTATTAAAATAACTCTGGTTTTATACTTATCACATGCTAAGGCGAACAATAATATGAAATGACCCTTGAATGATATCCCAAAGTAAGAAAACTGAATGCGACTGACAATTCTTTTTAACAGAAATTCTTCAAAAGGAACCTCAAATATGTATTTTACATATTTATTCACATACTACAGATAGTTAAGAAATAAACAACTTTTCTTCAAAACATTGCAATTTAATTTACATAAAACTTGAGTTTCAATTTTATTCTTTGCTAAGTGATGCTACGTGCCACCCAAGGACAAGACGGTCAAATCCACAGGTAAAGAGATTGCACTTAAGCCCAGACAAATTCTCATCACCCCAAGCAACTGCACTGACCATACGGTGATGACCCTACAAAGTAAGAAAAAGAATTTATTAATATAAAAATAAAACGAAGCAACTAATCCACGAGCCATTCTTCCACTGGCATAAAATAAGAAAAAGAAATTCTGTACCTGATCTCAGTAGTAGATCAAATTTATTATAAAATAAAAAGGTATTCAGATAGGAATCCACTGGGGTGGCAGGATACCGACTGCTCCAGTGGCATTCTACTTTTATCAAGTAGCATAAATTAGCTGAATAATAAGACCCATAATTATATGTACAAAGAAATACAGTGAAGTCTCACTTATATGAAACCTTCAATTATACGAAGAATTTCTCATTCCCCGGCAAAACCCTCTTAAGTCCTGTATGTAATTCCAGGGTGTCTACAGAATCAGGGAATTTTGTTATTCTGGAAAAAATCAGGGAATTATCAGGGAATTTTGCAATTATTACTTAAAATCAGGGAATTTTTTTGGTTGAACAGATCGTTTTTTTTTTTTTTTTTGGTTGAACAGATCAGGGAATTTTAAAAGAAATTGTTCATAAAATCAGGGAATTTTTTTATTCAAATTTTGTAGACACCCTGAATTCAATTATACGAATAATTTTTGGTTACCCCTCATATTCGTATAAGTGAGACTTCACTGTAATTACCTACATAATCATTTTTGTCCTGTGAAAAAGCTGGCATTAATTGGAGTGCTCAGAAGCCAATCAGTGTAAGTCAGTAAACCAAAAAATGAAATATTTTTTGGTACATAATTTTAAAAAACCTAACAACGTTTGTAAATTTGAAGAATGAATTTTTAATTGAAAGATAACATAACTATACACTTGGAGGAGTGATTTGGGCACTTTGTCAACCGAAAGTATAACTTACAGAAAAAATTTTAATTTAAAAAGAAATGACTTGCACTGATTGGCTTCTGAGCACTCCAATTAATTGTCTCCTCAATAATAATAATAATCAGATTACACTGTGATTTATGTTGCCTCTATATTCTAAACGAAATAATGCTCAGGCTGAAATTACTTTTCAGGTTATTTTAAACTTTAAAAAATCCATTGGGTGGGAAATGTATAGAAAATAATCCTTAATTGTGCACTTACTTTGGTTAATAATAATTTATATTTTACAAAATCTTATGTTTACTGTTCATCGTTACATATTTCTAGTAATTACAGTTTTGCTCCTTAATTTTTAACCTACAAATTAAATTAAATGGTTGATTTCATCTTGACTGACTAAAAAGAAAGATTTATTAAGGGCCAGGAAATGATTCTCATATCTACATACATTTCTGATTGAAGCATATTCCCAAATGTTTGAGAAAGTTATTCTATAAATTGTTTATATATCTGTATTTAATACATATTGAGACTTGCTGAACTGCAAAATAAATAAATATGCATTCAAAAAAATTAAAAACTATTGTTGAGTGCAAAACCTTTTCAGAATTAAGTATTTGTATGCTCTAATAAAAAAAAAAGTAATCCACTTTATAGTGTTTGGATGTGAATCAGAATTCAATATTCAATGACATCTCTCGCATACAAACATGTAGACATAGTGATATAAATATCACTTGGTACCTTAACTTCAAAATCCATATCTAGTTAAGTTCTTTAGATTGTGATCTGCAAATTTGTCCCTGGTTAAATTCCATTGTCAGCTAAGCCCATGGAAGCATTAATGAGATCCTACCATTGATCCACTAAAGACGTTCATATATTCCTTCTATTCTTGAAAGACAGCACTTTATAACAGCTTGCAACCATGCTGGTTCCTTAGATGTTGTCACACTTAATTGGATACCTTTGTATTTTTAGAATCTGTCAGATTGAAATTATTGATCAACACAGGTAAGAATACAAATGGTGATACACTAGTGGAACAGTCAAGTAAAATAAAAGATCATAATATTTTGATTAGGCTGTGTGTGTTTACTCATACTTGACTACAATGAAGAAGAGAAAGAAAAGGATAAAGCCAAATACAAAAATCACTAAAAAGACATGGCGGAGAAGTTGTAAAGTGATAACAAAAGATCTTGTAATACAAGTGAAACTAAAAAGGGAGTTAGTCAGTAAATGATGTAGCCTTTTTCAATATCCACAGGAGAACTTTCTCTACAGGTTACAGTCAAATTTCTTGCTACTCACACAATTAAGAAAAATAATATAAATATTTTGAATTTTTACCTGTCGACTGCTTCGTGGTAATCTAGCTAGTCTAACACCATTAAAATCATAAAGCCGCACATTGCGATTGTCGTGAGGTATAGCTATGATCTGTTGACTTGACACTGACAATCTGTAGGTATCAAAAATAAAATATACCCAATTACAACTATGAATATTACATTATAACAATAACAAATCAAGATGTTTTACTTATTAAAGAAACTATTAGTTTATAGTGAAAAAAAATATTCACACAATTCCTTGTCTAGAATTTCAGCATTTCCAAAAACTGAAATGTCCTGATGTTGTGAATTAGAATTTTTTTTTTTTTTAAATTCATGAAAACAATCTTTCAACAATTCAGTGTGCTCTTTTATACAAAGTAAGCAGTTAGTCATTGTTCAACTGGCAAATGGAGGACCCTCTAAATCAGATGAACCAAACCATAATCTTCAGATTTTTGTAAAAGTTAAGGATTTCTCAGGAGAAAAGTTTTAGTAGAAGCGATTTATTTAGGCAGAAAGAAATAAGATTTGTATAAAAAGTTATCTAGCCTCGAGTTTGATTTGATTGACTAACATTGGTCATTGATAAACATAGACCTTCTGAATATGACAGTGTTTTGTATTGATTCTCACACTGAACCAGAAAAAAAAAAGAAAATCTCAGAACATAGAATATTTTGCCAATTCATACGTTATTATGTTCGTTTATATAATAACGTATTTAAAACCACAATTTTTTCTTTTTTATAGCCAATGGAAAAGAAAGGAAAATGGGCAACAACATTCTTCTTAAATAGTTTCAAAGTGTCACCTACTACAGGAATTATGTGGTCCTGGAGTCATGGAAGTAAGGCTCTTATTTCTTGACCAAATGGAATGGGCAGATGGACAGCCTAATGCCTGTGCGTCTTTTTTCTTCATTTCCTTTCACTCCTGTAAACTTCCACAATTTGACTCGGTTGCCAGTCGGTGCTTTAACTTCCCTCCAATTCTTCCTTTCTTTCTTTAATTCATTTCATTGCAATGGCCGTCCACTAATGATTAACCAAAGGATCTAACTGAATATAGTTGGTTCATAGTTCCCTGATTATCATGGTGGACAATCAACTCAAGGCATCGTCTGCCTCTGTGCATGCACAGATGAAGATAGTTATTTCCTTCCATGGTTATTCTACCATTACTCGGCCAGATGGAGTGTAAGGGCTCACCAGTGAATTGGCAGAATAACCATGGATGGTAATATCTTCACGTTTCAACAGTGTTCTCTATTAACACAGAAGAGGTTCTGTTGACTGAGTACTGTCACTTCCAATTCCAATATTTGCCACCACACCCACATTAAATGGTATCTTCCACAATTGAATTATAGATAAGAGGATATTTCTGTAGTCCACTGTAATATAATTTGCAATGATGATGGCAGTGTAACACGATTTAAACGACGAGTGATAGCAGGTGTAAGAGAGATCGGTCACTCCATCTCTGAAATCAATATAAATTTGGATTTTCAAGAATGTACTGCAATTACATAACATCAGGGAAGACATCCTGCATGAAACATCAGCATTCGGTTAGTACAACGTTTTCATTCTTCTACAGGGTGCAGGAGCCTAAACTAAAGCACACTCGGGTCCCATTGCTGATCGTTCATCACGACTTGAAACATAGCCTGATCCAATGAGCCGCAGTTCAACTGTTTCAGGCAGATAAGGATCCCCGCGAGGCAGTGGTCCCACAGGGTCAGTCAGGATAGGTGGCTCTGTTTTGATGTGGGGTGTTTTCAGATGGTAAGCATCATCTGCAGACATTGAATGGCAGACGGTACATAATCATCCTTCCAGATCATTTTGCATTTGTTCATGCCTAGCATTTATGAATGGTCTCTTCTAGCAGGACAATGCGTTACCTGACAGCTCCGCAGTCAGCGAGGAGGATTTCATTCCTCTGAATTTCAGATCATGAGTTAGGTTCAAACCCGAGGAACAACTAGGCTAAGGATGTGAGGACACTTGGGATGTGGTTCAATGTGCTGTCAGTGTCAGTTCCACACTAACGAATTATGGACCTCTATTGAGAGGCACTGGTGTACACTATTTACACAGTACTTCAGAGAGCTTGTGAAGTCCATGCCCCATCGTGTTGTTGCAGTAATCCAATCCAAAGGAGGATCTATGCATTAATTGGTATACAAAAGTTCTATATCAGAACAGAAGAAAGCTAAGGTTCCTTTGCATAAGACAGAAAAGGGAAGAAGGATGATATTTTTGGGTCATTCCATGCCAGATCAACCGATGAGTTCACCACCCCATCACAGATTTTTATGAAAATTTATTTGCATATAAAGAGTCATAAGATAAGACATTCTGCAAAATATGGGATTTTTAGTTCAAATATTTGCCAAGATATGAATTTTTGAAGTTTTTCTTTTTTTTTTGTGCCACTCCCCTTTTTTGACACATTTTCTTAAATATCTCATCTCGTAATCAATCAAATGGAACCAAATTTGTTATCCCCATGTATTTTTTGATGCTGAATCCAAAAATTCAAACGAAATTAGTCTAGGACTAACAGTTTTATAGTAATAGACAGCATGTAAGCATTTAGGAAAAAAATTAAATGGCCATGTGGGACAACTATTAAAAAATTTGAGATTTTAACCCAAGTCTAAAAAAGGTCTAAGGTAACTGATAAAAAAAAATCAAGATGATGTTTTTCTCCTGAGCTTAGAAAAAAAAATCGCAAAGTTGGTACTCTTTTCGAATTGCGTAAATGAAATATTCAAAAATTATTACTTTGTCCCTGCAAATTTATTTAGTAAATTCAAGTTATCCCTTGCTTTAGTCACAGCTCTGTAAGCAGTAAATCTCACTTATAACAGGTTATAACCCAGGTAAAACCCATATTTTCAAACTGAAAACTTACCATCGCCGACCGCCAATGCTAGAGACCGTAGGCCTAACATAGGAAAAGCTACGGTGTCTAGCATTTCCTAAATGCTTACATGCAGTCTATTACTATAAAACTGTTAGTCCTAGACTAATTTCGTTTGAATTTTTGGATTCAGCATCAAAAAATACATGGGGATAACAAATTTGGTTCCATTTGATTGATTACGAGATGAGATATTTAAGAAAATGTGTCAAAAAAGGGGCGTGGCACAAAAAAAAAAAAAAACTTCAAAAATTCATATCTTGGCAAATATTTGACCTAAAAATCCCATATTTTGCAGAATGTCTTATCTTATGACTCTTTATATGCAAATACATTTTCATAAAAATCTGTGATGGGGTGGTGAACTCATCGGTTGATCTGGCATGAAATGATCCTTTTGCCTTCTTTACTCTATCGATTAGAAAGCAGAAAGTTATCATTTTGCAATTAAAAGAAAATTTTGTAACAAATAATATTAAGATAAAGCATCTAAGTGGATTTTTGTTACAAGAGTTCTTGTGTAATTATCTTACCTGTTCACTGGAGAGTCTGCTCTGATTGTAGCCAGAGGCGATCGCATGTTTTTTAGATCCCACACTTTGACAGTACGATCATCACTCCCAGAAACAACTTTATCACCAATTGTGAATGTAGCTGATGTGACTGCTCTAAAATACAAATATTAAATTTAAAATAGAACTTTCATGCCTATTTTTAAATCTCTTAAAGAAATCTCTGAAAAATTCTTACAATTCTAAAAAAAATAAATAAAGTTTTTTTAATATATTTGTTGACATTTCATCTCTACATGCAGAAAGGTTTTACGGACATTACAATGAATTATAAGGACCAATTATAATTGGCACTGAATAGTACTTACTCTGTATGGCCTTGAAATACACTCACTGAATGAATTGGTTCACGGAAATCCCAAAGCCTAAAAGTTGTATCTTTGGAGCATGTCACTACGAGACGTTGAACTGGGTGAGCACAAACATTGGTTAATTCTTGATCATGACCTAAGGAACATAGATATAAGAGAGAAAAATCAAAAAGGAATGAATCAATTCATTCAACTGAGGAAATGGTATTACTGCCTTCTAGTGAACTACTATTCTGATATTACCAGGGAACAACTGAGATCTTTTGGAAATCTTTCCTTTTTATTTTTTGAATTCAAATACAATGCGATTTACAAATTCATGCAGATTAATGGCTTCCATCTGATTGACTATTAGGTTCAGCAGGATGCTCCACACCAAGTGTAGCTGTCAGCATCCATTACTTCTGTTTATGATCTCAAAGAATGCTGTAGAACAAGATCTACTTCACCAGGTGCTTCTCAAATGACCTACATTCCTCACACTTCATCTTGGAGCTCTGTTCTGGCCATGCAATATTTCCTCCATTGTTAGCTTTGATTTATCAAAAATATAAACAATTTACATCATTAAAAGTAAGAGACACAATTTTTCAGTGAAAAATATGAGATAAGGAAGGAGAGCTAAAAAAAAGCTATAGACAGTTTTACAAAATAACAGCAGTGGCCAAAAGATTAAAGGACCAGTTCAACAGATCATCAAGACTTGTGGCAAGAGCAAATTCTAAACTCATACAAGAGGGGTGGCCTGACCTTTAACTTAGAAAAGAATTCTGATACTATTTAACACAGTTAATCCCTGAGCTCCTCTAAAGAGGAAATAATGGGGGATCCCTGATCTCAGCCAGCAATTAAACTTAACTTTGTAAAAACACATACATCTTCTTAACTTCTCATTTATTCACAATACTTTGTTTCCCTAAACGGGAAACTTCATCAGGTTAAAACTTGAAAAGAAAAACTATATCTTTCCTCCCTAGAATTAATTAAATACAAAAAAAATAATACTCTATCCACCCATTCACGCTAATTTTGACTTTTTTTTTCAACAACTAATGATTAATTATCACCAAAAAAATCAGTAGCTCAACAAAGATTAATAACAAGCTATAGGATATTATTTCCTTAATAATGCAATACCAGATTTAATGTTGTAAAATATCCCAGTGTGTATTTTCCATTCAAATTAAGTTTTGCTATTTGCTGTTTTTACCTAAAAGTGTATGAAGTAATTCCCCTGTCTGAACATCATAAAGATTTGCAGACCTGTCCCACGATGCAGTTATTACTTGTTCGCCACCAGCAAGCCAATCAGCTGCAATAACAACACCAGCATGACCCAATAATTCAGTGAGAGGAGAACGGATCACTAGTCCTTCTGCTGCTTGATCATCTAAAATCAAAATTCAAACTAATTAAATTCTACTTTCTAATAGCAGTTCACAAATACAAAATGATCAATACACACAAATGTATTAAGGATCTTCATAGAGAGCTGAAGGAAATTTTCTTATAATAAAACTGAAAAAAAGAAAGGAAAAAAAAAAAAAAGACTACAACAGCAAAGATACAGTAACATAAACTATCAGATGCAATGTCACATAGTTAAGCATCTCAAAAATAAAACAAATACTCTTAACTTTTATCTGATATATCAGCACCATATTAAGCCTATTTACAATGCTAATCATGCTCTAATCTTACATTTTCTTTTTGGGGGTGGATGAATTTTAAATACTATAACTTAAGAATTTTCCGTATATTATTTTGGCAACAGTGAAGGCTTAAGTGAATTAAAAGCAAAAAGTTAAAATTAAAACTAAAGCAGATAAATGATTTAATAATTAAAGAACTTGTTTGAAAGTAGAATACTATATAAAACAATTATTACCTTCTACTACTGTGTCTTCTTTTTCAGACAATTCTACCTCGTCTTCAGAAGAATGGCTTTTCTGTAATTGTTAATGCATGTATGAATGTGAAAAGGACGTTATCTAAAAAAATGCTATACATTTGAAATTCATGATAAACTATCAGGTTTTGTTAAATGCTGAAGCATTTACATATCTTAAGCTTTTCTAAGTTAACTCGGAAATAACTAATTAAGCACCATGTTATTTAATTGCTTTAAAAAATTACCATAAAAACACTGGCAATGAGAATGAACAAGAAATTCAAATTTCAAAATAACTTATTTTCTTATGCATCGAGCATTAGCTATCAATAATCAAATTCTATCCAATATAACTAGATTGGCCCCTACTACAAGAAAAGGTTGGATGAATATTCTTACAGAAACATATCTGAATCATGAAATGATGTTTTAACTTTACCATCTACATACACTTCCAAAAAAATATGAACCTTTAATATAAAATATGCATAAATAAAGGCTCGTAATTTTGTGTGTGTACATGAATGATAGCAATATTCTTTGCTTGAATTAAAATTAATGAAACATATTAGCAAAAATTCATATTTTCATAAATCATATTATATATCTAATAATTATTAGAAAAATCTTATATATGACTAGAATTGTCTTTCTATTCACCATTGATTCAAATGAGGGGACTGTCACTGATACCCTCCATATATGAGCAGTTTGGTCACCTGATGAGGAAACAACCAGATCTTGATTTGGATGGAATCGAATGGAGTTAACAGATCCAGCATGGCCGAGATACGTTTGTAAACACATTCCAGATTCTATGCCCCAAATTTTTGCTGTATGATCTACAATTAAAAAAAAAATCATATATATTGAACAAATTGCTAACTACATTTTACAAATATTAATAAGTTAAGCATTATTATCATTATTATTACTTTCGAGTTAAGCACTGTGCAAACATAGAACTTCCATGGACTGTGTGCAATCCCCGGCGGACTCTGTACTGTTCTGGCACGTTAGAATGCCACTATAATAACTGCTATTAGTGCTGGATTTATTATATGTATTTTCAATCTGTTTTGAAACCTCATGGTAAAATACATCCTTATTTTACTCAGATATATTGTGAACCGCAACAAATTTCCTGAGATACCACCTATCTCACCATTATATCTAAAATCAACAGTCTTCCTACATGGAGTTGGTTAGGGGTGTTCAATTGTAGCTAGAGAGATGTAGTTGCCAGCCCTTGCCGCTTCATGAGAGAGAGATACTGACTCTTTCCGAGTTTTTATACCCACAATAAAACAAAAAAAACCACTACGTCATAAAAGATTAAAACTACCCCATTCCCAGAATTAGAATGCCATTACACCTGTGTCAAAATTGGGAAATACCCCGGAAGAGCTAAACTCTTATCGAGTGGCCAATCGTAATCGGATTAGACATCGATACATTCCATAGATAGTTTCGAAAGTAATACAGCTGATTAAAACAAACTAAAAATGTTAAATTAACCATCGTTTAGGATTAATATTACAATTATATTCATAATTAAGATCATTTCTATATTATTAAATTATATAATCCAAAAAAATTCTTTACATAATATTTACAATTTCCATAATATATAATATATATTATATTAAATATTATAAAAACGTTATTCTGTCCGTCATCCTGTCATAAGACTTTCAGTTTTTCGAATTTTGTGACCAAACTATAAGAGATATGTTGGTCATGCAAACTGATAAAATGTAGATCTCTTTAACTCAAACAAAATGCTATAAAAATTTAATTTTTTTCTCAATTTAAACGAAAAGCATAAAAGTTGGAAGAGAACATTATATTGAGAAAATGTTGGTATTTGAAAGTTCTATCGAATGATACATCACTCATTTACAAACGTTTCTGTGTTAGCAAGATACCATGCAAAAATGTGATTTTTCACTTTAAATTTTTGGTGTGTGGCGCCAACCCGCAATACATCAGAGTTATCCGAAAAAGCCACAACAGGCTGGGAAGTCGTATATTCTCCGACGATCTCAACATTAATTTGCTAAATAAATAAAGTTTGTTTTTCGAATGCTATGTATGCAAGGGTTCCGGAGTGAAGCGAATGTACCCGGCTAGTATATATATTTTCTTTTATTATTAAACCTCTGCATTCTAAACTAGTTATCCTTATTATTTATTTGTTGTAACCTATATTGACATTGTAATTTATTTACAATTTATCGATTCTTATATTGGCCAGTGTTAAGGGACGACAGTTCAGTTGAGTGTTGAATGCTGTAGGCCAGCCATATTTGCTATCTCCTTTCCACCACCCCTCTGCAGCGGCTACACTGCGTGGCGTCACCTCTCTCCCTCTTTGTTTACAAAAGTCCCCTTCCTTTCTGGCTTCACTGCCTAACACCGACATATTCTCCCGAATCCTTAACTCTCCGTTCCCATATTTCTTATTTCCTTCAACGAGGTAAATTTGGGCCTGGAGCCTCGTTTAGCCCTTCAAACAATCCACTGCGTGAATTTTCTTTCTCCCAACCCTCCCCTTACATGTTTGCCTACAAATCATGGCAAGGCATTACAGTTTTATAAAAATCTAGGTTTTTGTTGTGTTTAAAAAAAGCCTGCTGCATTGATAGCTGCACTGCAATTCAATCAGTAAGACCGTTCTCATTTTTTTAAAGTCCACAATAAATGGCATGCTATTAAAATATGCAGGTACAGCGCAATACTCTCAAAATCCTCAAAACATTATAACAAATTCAACAAGCAGTTTTCTTACAGAGTTTTCATAATGGATGACCTATTCATCTGACTACAACAGACCTTGGCACAACAGACTACAGTTTTGGAAAACGTGAAGAAAAAAAACAAAAAAACTCTTAGATGGGTGGTTGGCAAAAATTATTATTTATCCCGTGGGCTGTAGTTTGCCCATCCCTGCACTAGACTAAACATAATGACAATATCATCTCCTGGTCTGATACGAAATCACTTCCTTCTTAAAATAACTCAATCAGTCTAATAGTATTTAGTTCTATCATAAGAACAAAACAATTCTTTGAAGGTTGGGTAATGAGCTAATGGAAGATGACAGGAAAATGAAGCTCAAGTCAATCAAGGCATTTAAAGATTGAGAAGTCTTAATGGATAATTAAGGTAAATTAATTTAAGTAAATTATTGGGAATAATTTATTTGATTTCGAAAAGTTAGAGACTAAACTTCAGCTGTTACTTTTTACTTGATCCATCATGAAATAAATTTTAGCTGAAATGTTTTGGAAACAAAACTTAATATAATTAACAGAACAGTAAAAAATCAGCGATGGAGCAACTGAAACTAACTACACTGAATTACAAAGTAAAATTTATTTTTTTGTCACATGTGACAAAGACTTCTCTGTGATCTTAATAGAACTTTTTATGCTGAATTCAAATGTGCTAATAGTTTTTACAAGGATTTAAGTGTTATTACAAATTAATCTAAAAAAAAAAAAAAAAAACACATAATAATAGTGCTACAAATGTACCTAAATAATGTTACTTAAAAAATAACAGTTAATGATTTGCTTGAGTACTTAGCATCTGGAACATCCCTCTTAAGTGTTCAGCAGTAGTCAGCAAGAATGCTAGGAACCACTTATTCTAGTACCTCTTTTCCATGCACACAATGTCTTGGTGAAATAGTTCACCATATTAGTCACTGACAGCACTGAGATTCTCAGGGAAGAAATCTAAGTTAAGAGTCCAAGAAATGATTTTATATTTCATCCTATAATTTTGAATGAATGTAAGAGCTCAGCCATAATGTCATGGTAGTTCTGTGCTCTAAAATTTCCGTAACATTTTTTAATGATGTTCACACTGAGTTTTTTTTTTTTTTTTCCAAGTTGGTTTAATTTTTCATATTGAATCAAATCTCCTATTTGAGGGTCCACCAAAATGGCTTCTTTAATTTTAGCATCACTTATTCTAGGGAACTTTTCCTTCAAATAAGCTAATCCAGCACCATTTTTATCCATGGCCTTAACAAAGTTTTTAAAAAATCCCAAATTTTAAATGGAGTGAAGGTAAAAAACTGTTTTCAGGGTTGATTAATGGGCGTTCAGCAACACTTTTCTGTCTAGGAGTTTTGGACAGATGATGGTCTGGCCAGTTCTTCTTAAAGCAATGAATTTTACTGTCTCAAATGTCCTACTCGCACAAAAACAAAAAAATTAGTACAGCCGAGATTCAAATCACCACTGATATTCCAACTGTACTTGGCATACTGATTTTTTTCCAAAAGAAATGTCATATTTTTGTATGATTCTTTGATATTAGCAGCATAGGCTAATGGCCCAGAAGGAAATTTATTACTATTGTGCAAAAAGATCTTGTCTTTCAAACAAGTTTTAGAGGAGTTAATGAAGAGTCACCATTCTGTTGTTTTATGTTCATGACCAACAGCATCCATCACAGAACAAATATTGTTATAATAAACTAAATCATTTTCTTGAGAATAAAAGGTTTTAAACTTCCCTTGGTGATTTTGAAAAAAAAAAAAAAAATACACAATTTAGTGTGTTGCTGAAGTAGATTCCAGACCTGAAGTTTAGACCCCAAAAGTTCAGTCTATTTTTGGGGGAAAATTCAAATCCTGAGCAAGGTTGTTTAAATCATCTCGACTCAGAAGAAGATGTACTTGTTTCAAAAGTAGGGTTGTACTTCTCCTCATGTTCAATTGGGCTAGTGTCATTATTTTCTAAGTCTTCATTGGTTAAATAAGAAGCTTTGGCTAGAGTTACATTTTTTGGAGATTATGGAACAGGTAAGTCCTCTCAGCAGATGGCAAATCAAACGTATTTCATAATATATTTGAATTTAGATTATATTCCTATGAAGTTTGTTAGGAAAAAAAGAACAACTGATGAATGAAGGAGAGAAAATGAAGATAAAATGCACTTACTTGGTAATGTAACATGAATAAAAAGGGTGGGAATAATTTATTTTACATTACTAAGTAAGTGTGTTTTATTTTCATTTTCTCTCCTTAATCTCATACAAGCATGTTAAGCCTTCTCATTCAATCTGATTTATGATCCTTGGGTTCCTTCCAAACCATGGGAACCGCAAAGAACATATGATGAGAACCATTTATCCATCCTGTCAGAAGCCTAACACAGGTAACAGTAAGTAGGAGCCAGTTCTTTTCTTCGTTGCCTACTTTACAATCAAAATATAGCTCCTAACATTCTAAGTCGAGTGAAATTAAATCATTGAGTTTTAAATGTCAATTCCCTCAAACTCATAACAGAAGGTATCTAGAGGATTTAAACACATCATTGACACAATGTCACAATATCAACTACAAAAGACAACCGAAATTATTGCAAAGCATACACAGAATGCCAGCTTAATACTAACAAAGGGTTTCTCAGACTAGTGTTGTTTTCATGATATGAAACATGCACTGTACATCTACCAGTCTGTGAACTGCATGCTGATACATAAAACAGCAAAAAATACCATTATTGGAAAAAAAAAAAAAGGTATTTAAATAATTGTGACAAAATAGGTAAGAGCTTTTACTTATTAATAAAAAGCATCATCACAAAATAACTGTGGGTGGCAGCAAAATTCTAATTTCATATTTGAATTCGGCAAGACAGTTCTGAAGAAACACTTTCGTTTTTTCATGTGACAAAAATTGTGTTTACCACGGTTATTGGTCATGTGAGAAATTATTATTTTTGTTTTTAATGAAACAACAGGTTAATTTTAGCATGAGTTTCTCTGATAACCCAATAGTTTCTGGAATGTGAGAAGAAAAAATAATTTCTGAAAGTCAATTTTAATTCCTTATTAATGGAGAAATGATAAAGCAATTTTACATTTTACAACAGCAATCTGGTCTTAATTTCAACCATATCTCTGTTAATTTTAATACAAACTCATAAGATTTACCTGCTGATGCAGTTCCAATGAAAGGCTGTCCTGATCTGGAAACAGAAACTTCCCAAACCCCATCTCTATGTCCCCTGTAATCTTGAATTTGATGGCATCCAATTGAAGGAGCTTTAAAGCTTGAAACAATCTTACTTGTTTGGGCTTTCAGTTTATGGGTTGTCTTAATGAGATGAGTAGTTTGACTTGCTGGGAAAAAAACAACAATGAATTAATCGTATGAAAAGAAAAAAAAAATGATTCATATACAAATCAATTTTATATATCTATGTCAATATGGATTTTGTTCTAATACGATAATACTTTACATGAACCTTCAAAAGTATCAAGATTTACTTGAGAAGGTTTTCAAATGTTTCTAATTAATAAGAATTGTTCTACTGTTTAATTATTAAAAAAAAAATTGTATTTACCACTTGACATTAGAAGCCATGAAAACAACTACCCAAGTCTAACAGGATAAACAGTATTTATGTACAATTGGACTCATTTTTTATAATCAATTTCAGTTTTTTTTATTGTGGCTTTTTTTAAAAAAAAAACAACACCCATATCTTGTAGTTACCATTATTTATGATACCGCTAGTCATTTCGAAATGGAAAGTATAATTTTTTTCCGTTGTATTTCTTAACAAAACAACGTGTTAATTAAAAGGAAAATGTTTTGTTTTGTTTTTCCCCAAAAGATATCAGGTAATACATAAGTATTATATTTTTATTACACATTTGGAGGGTGAATGCAGTGTTTCCCAACCTTTTTTGTGCTGTGCCCCACCTAAAGTATCTAAAGTACTCTATGCCCCACCAGATTAGGTATAACTTTCACAACTAAAAAAAAAATAATAACAAAAAACTAAACGACTTTTTTAACTTTTACAACCTAAAAAAAAAATTAGCCATTTTCCAATTGCCCCCCTTAACAATCAAATTGCCCCACGTTGGGAAACAAGGGGTTAATGATTTAAAATACAAACCAGAAATTGATTATAAAAAATGGGTCCCAATTGTACATAAGTACCATATAAACTATTAAACTGAATCTGTATGAGTTAACAAGTAAAATAAAATATAAAGCAAGGAGTCATACTTATTTCACATAATAATGGAAGAAAATATTTCTAACTTTGTCTTTTGACCATTAACTTAATCTAGCAGAATTAAATAAAATTAGTAATTCTTCTTTGATTAAGAATAGTAGGAAGAATACTTAATGAGGCTCCAATACTTACATTTTTTACTTCCAGCTTTACTAGTATTTCCTTCTCCTTCAAGATATTCCACAGCACGGTTATCTAAGCTACTAACAAAACTCTCCCTCTCGAGTTTCTCATTAAGCATATCAATTTTGTCATGCACTGAAAAAATAAATAAATATAAAATGAACCTTGTTTACTTTTAATCAATTTTAAAATTAATTAACAATTAATTTACTAAAAAACATATATATATATATATATACATAGAATCATTTCTTAACAAAGTCAATTTAAGATTGGCAAAATATCATTTGCTTTTACTCTCTTCAGACTTTTTGATTTAGTTCTGTTTTTACTTTTAACCATCTTATTTCTAAGCTTTTTTTTTTTTTTGGTTTATATGAATTGCTTTCCTTTTATTTTATTTATTTCTCTACCTTTTCTTTTTTATTCACTCCTTGTGATCGATTTTATAATTAGTTCATCTTTTGACTTGAGCTACCTAAACTACTTCATTTTTTGGAATTGTTTGTAAATTAAATTTGCTTTATTTCTATGTACCTACTAGCACCTAATCTAAATCTTAAAATAAATTTATGTTTTGATTGGCAAGATTGCTTGATGACAGTCTAGTTGAACAAGTAGAGTAAAAAAGACCAAGCTACATCAGATCTCATTACATAATTATGAGAAAAGGTATGTAAATGATTCATACTTTCTTTGAACAAATTAATTACATAAACTTGATAACACATCAAATTAGAAAAAGTATAAGAAACCTTGTTGAGCAAAAATCTTGCTTAACTACAAAGACATGAAACACATGGGGAGAAATGAGCTCGTAAGGGGGCTCTCTCTCAAACCCAGTCAAAGTCTAAACTGGAAATGAACAATCTCATATCATATTTTTAAATGAAAAAACTATTAAAAAAGAGCTTTATAAACAAAGTAACACTATTGCTTGAACTAAACAGAATTATAAAGGCATTCAATGTATTCTGAAGAAAATAAAACTAATTGCATGCTTAAGTGGAAAAATCATGAAGTTTTGGATGATTATAAACAGATTTCATAATTTTTTCTAACTGATTTATAGAGCACTTAATGAATTTCAAGAAATCCTAATTGAAACAGCACCTAACAACTTTTTCCAGTACTGTCAACATTACATTATTTTCAATACAATTACTTCCTTTGCTAACTTCAACTTTACTCTATTCACTAGATTAAAGAATAAGGGAATGAAACTTTTAAATTTCAAAAAACAAGAAAATGTGGTTTGATGACTTCATTTTTAACTATATATTACATAATTATGCTGAAAAGGAATTCTAGTAAATTTTCCTATGGGACTTCTTGAAATGATTCCTAAAAAGCCTAGAATATTTCTTTTTTTAAACTATATTCTAAAAACACATTCATTAACCAAAGCACATAAAAGAAAATGGTTACTTACATGTAACATTTTCAGCATATAATATTTCAAACTCTTTTTCTATCTGGTTAAATAAATCATACAATCTAGTCCTGAAAATAATAATAATAATAAAAAATTACCATTTTGAAAGTAATATGTATAATATAAATCTTCATATATTAAAAAAAAATTCTTACACTAAATAACATTTTATTATTAATCTGCTGTTAATAATGACTCGTTTATTGAATAACTTATTTTAGGTCATATTATTAACTAATAAGATATGAAGAACTGAATTTACTTTAGGGTTGTGGGTAATGCAGTTTCATTTTCCAAATCTGTCCTGAAATAAGAAAATGGATGGACATCGGATTCAGTACTGCTACGGACTCGTGGAATACTAATACGTTTACTTTTGGGAGGTTTGCCGCTCAATCCAATATCTTGAGGCATTTTCAGTCCTTGTCACTAAATAAATTTTAAAAATGAAAACAACTAAACAAATAAATAAATGGAAACAAAATTTAGTTCAGAAATCATCATAAAATAATCTATGATCAAATATAAAAGTTAATTCTTGCTGTAGTAGTTTTCAAAATATTCTACTACAAATGCAATATAACTGGTCACAGTTCTTGCTATCAATGTTGTACCACACTTATGAAGAATTTGCCTCATGGTTCTTATAAGACATTAGCAAACAGTTCCAACAAGTAAGGTGATGACTTATTGGTTTTT
>JAFIDM010010028.1:3989991-4035433 GCA_023159025.1 Thereuonema tuberculata | reverse complement strand
TTTTTTTTATTTTAATACAAGCTTTTCAATTTAAAATTTAATTAAAATTCCTCAACATGTTAATGAATTCATTTATCATTCTATTTATCTACGTGGAAGAAAAGAAGATAGATCCCTTCAATTTCTTGATCAAGTACAAGTGTAGATACAAATACCAACACTACACTTAACCATTGTAAAAATCTTCAAAAAAAAAAAAAAAACTCCTCCTAGCACAAATATGTATGGAGGTAGGTTAGTTAATTCAGGGGTTTCACTGACTTCATGCTATGAAAAAAAAACAACAACAACAAATTATGTTTTATAGGGAATGATTCTAGCTTTTAGGTATTACTGAGAATAATTTGGACTCTTAATTAATATCTAACAAAATTATTTTTTTTTATTAAAAATAATCTAAAAATTACTGAAGTTAAAAAAAAAAGTAAAACTTAAAAATTAAAGAAGCCTTATTCTGTAAAAACTACATTGTTTATTTTCCCGTTATCAAAGAATGTATCTAACTAAAAATCAATAATAAAAAAATCCTGGTTAGCAATTTTCATAAGAATACTTAATAGAATATAGTAGATTAAAATTTCCTTTGATTTTCACAAAGAGAAGACATTCGAACAGTGCAGATGGTGATATTAGGGGTAGTCCATTAATTATGTGAGATCAAAAGGGGGGGGGGTCCGGCAAAATCTCATGTCAACTTTTTCATTCAGAGGATATATGTATTATAATAGATTACAACATTTTGTAATATTGACTTTTTGACCAAGGGGGGGGGGGTCCAAATTTAAAAAAAAACACCTCACGTAATTAATGGACAGCCCCTTAGTCAGTACGGAAAATTAATGCTAGGAACTGAAAAGATATACAAAAATGTATGTATTTTAAGACAATGATGTAAAATGTGGTCAAATACTTATATAACATAACTTTTAATGAAATGAATATTAATCAAATAAATTGATTATAAAACCATTATAAAATATAAATTTAGTACAAAGATACCTATTTCATTAATGTATTTTCTATTATCTGCCACAGACTTGCAACTTCATAGATGTACTTTTTACTTTCAATCAGATTAAGATTCCATTTTAAAGCTGTTAAGTAAAAAGAAATACATGAATAAAAAATCAGCAGAAAAGTTTTCAAGAATAAATATAAAACAATCAAATAGCAACAGTATCAATACAGAAACTTAATGACTGGGATATCCATAAATACAATCATAGTCAACTGTGAAAGCAGAGGGAAAAATACTTAAAATGCACAAATATTTCTACATTAAAGTTTGCATTAAGGAATTTTAGTACCTATGTGCACTTGCTTCAGTTTAAAAGACTGAATCATATTTTATATTTTTAAATCTTTCATTATTTTTAAACAATTATAAACCTTTTGAATGTATTCCATAGCTATTATCAAATAAATTTATGTATTTTCCATTCTTTTTTATCAGTTTCCACTAATTCTGGACGGTTTACAAATTATTAGTGAAAATGGCTTAAGGTTATAATATCAAGTCATTATCTTCAAAGAAATATGGGCAGCATAAGGAGTAGAAGGTTTTGCTATTAACAAAAAGTGGAGATCAAAGAGTCAGTCTGATGCTTACATGTCATAACCTCTAGGAAAGAAATTCAATAGGTGTAAGTGAATTGTCGAGCCCTTGTGGAAGAGAAATGAGCAGTGCACAATCCTTCTTCCTGCCAAGAATGAAGCCTGGAACTGCTAGTCTGCTTGTAAACTTCGAGTTTATCTGTTCTAGTTTGCAATGGCTTTTTATAGAATATTGCTGGTAAAGTTATTATCATGTTTGTTTTTACTCGTAAGATATTTAGTAGTGGCAGAAATAAAAGTTGTGAAATTGGGTTGAATAAAAGAATATATAGGTCAGGTGAGCAAAGAGACCATGGTACTGGTTCATCATGTTCTATCCATCGATTGGGAAATGTCTGGTTCAGCACAGCAACTGCTTGTCTGACTGATGTAGTGGTTCCTTTGTGCTACATCCACATGTGCTGTTGTATTGCTAGCGATACATCTACTAAATATAAGGATAGGTGATTGTGCATAAAATCTGTAAATGAGTCTCCTGTCAGATTTCCCTCAAAGTAATGTGGTCCAATCAGATAATTACCTACTAATCCACATCCCACATTGACAGAGAACCTGTGTTGGGAAGTTTGGATTGTTACAGCTCTGGAATTGTCATGAACGCAAATATGTGAATTTTGTGTATTATTAATAAATCACCAGGTGAAAAGGAAGCACGGAAGCATATTCAAATTGTTCGAACTCATTCACAAAATGTTACACGAGATTCATAGTCATGAGTCATAAAAAAAGCTTTGCACGTTCTGCAGATAGTACAGACAAAGACCATCAGAATATAGAGTTCTCCATATCTTCATCAGTGCAACATATATTGTGCTTGAAATTCTGCGCACACTTGAGGTTGGGCTTTGCTGTCTCAATATTCCACAGCAGTGGCAGGTGTATTCCTCGTTTCAAAACATTGCAGGCATTTTTCAGTATGATATCATTGGATCAAACCAGTTATTTTATGTGTTCGCACGATAACTATGGTGAAGCAGCATTTCAGTACATATCTCAGGAATGAAGTTGATTTGACCCATGGTATATGAAGGGTTGAGGCAGATAAAATTGAACAATATTGAACCAGCCTATATCCAGGATGATACAATGTGTCGCGAACATCGATGCAGTACATTTGCAGCCACTGTTATTCTATAACTATGATACGGCAAATGTTGAATGCACTGAATGTCTGCGAAAAGAATGGCGTTCTGAGAAGGATACATCTGTGCCCTTTCCAATGTCAAAATGTCCTACAGTGATTGCAAAATAATGCCACAACAAAGTTTGGGTACCATTAGCAACATAATCTGCCAAAACCATATCTCGACCTCCAGGCCAAAACTACTACCAAAACAGGAACCTGATGACACGACAAGTCAACTGACCGCCTGTTAGCATACAACAGAACTCACCCACCCAATGTTGGATGGCCAACAGGTTAGGAACATGACAACGAACAGTGGGACATGTCTTTCGAAACAACCTTAGCACGTACAAGGTCCACAAAGCATGTGGTCACAACCTCACTGATCAGCATATCCAAAAATGCTTCACCAATGCAAGAAAACTATAAGAATGGTACCTCAAACTTGACCGCTGGCAGCAATCAGAGAGAAAGGACAAGCAGACTTTGTGAGGGAATGTGAAGAGAAGTTCTCCAAAGCATTCATGATGTCTCATGATAATGTACTCGTTAACATCCCCTACTGATCAAAGTGGCTGCTAATGTCAAGGTAAATGCTGCTGTGATGGAACCAATCTATGGCATCCATGTCTCACAGCGTTATGACAACGACGCTCCATGATGTGAACATTCTAAGGACAAGGCATCCAGCCATATTACACGTTCCTCAATCCAGTATTACAAGCAAAAGATGCATGAGACAGGGATTCGTGTCATTTCCTTTATGTGCATACCCATGAAGTCATCTCAAGCCTCCTCAATAGACTTCTGTATTTTTGGGCTTCTGAAATCTGGGATTGCACGACACACCTTAGGCCAATCAGTGTGCATGGAAGTCTACTTAGATATGTAGAACACAATCCACCAGGAATACCTATCCTGAAGCCTCCTGCAATGGAAAAGTACGATTGTCATAATAGTGGTTGTCAAATCATATAATAATAATAATAAAAGTAACCAAAGAACTTTTTTAACCCAAACAAAAGTGGCAACTATGGCTATGTATTTGAACTAAGAATATTGATATAAATTATAACAGCTAGCATCAGAATAAAGTTCAAGAATGTGTATTATTAAAAGGATGGTGTTATGCATCATTTGACCAAGCGCCAAAATTTAATTATTATATCATCATTCAGTTCTTCTTCTGCCTATAATATTTCTAATTACTCTTTCCTCCTTGGGAAATATGTGAGAAGGATAATAAAGAGCAAAAGAATGAGGAAAATATAAGCTAATAGAAATGTTGTGCAAAACATTTCTGACTCTCACCAAAATTCAATACTTGGATAAGAAAATGGTACAGATAGAATTAAAATATAACCTTCACTCCAATTCCTATTACTGCCAAAAGGATGGAGCATAATGTTCAAAGAATATTCACTTATTAGGGTCTGAAGAAAAAGGCCATTTTGAGATTTGTTATAGTAAACAAGTGAACAACATTGGCTGCCTCTGCTTCGTCTTCCTACCAATAAATCCCTCTTTTATTTACACTTCATGATTTTTTTCCCAATAAGCAATAGCTTTAAGATGCTATACGGAAACTGTTATAGTATTAATAATTTTATGTACTATGAAAATTCCTTAAGAGGCTGACATAAAGCTGGCAAATGAATTCCTCCACTGATCGTTTATTGTGAATTTATTATTTCTTTTTTAATTGTTGGAGGTAACATATCAATTCCTACAATTATTTTATTTATTTATTTATTTTAATATTTGTTGCATAAGGAATTATTTAAGCTTTCTGTGTTTTTTTAAATAAACACATTTTTTCTACACCCCATAATATATTAAAAAATATATTTAATACTATAAAGAATTTTCGGAAGAATTTACTTATTTCCTTCTTTAAGTTTGTTTAACAAAACAATACATTTCCAGGTGATATCTTTTCACTTCTCATACATAGTTATCAACAACCCTATTACACCCCATAATAATGTTTTCTCTGTAATTACAATTAATTCAAATAGTGAAGTTTATAAATTATCTTTTTCAAAGACTTCAATTTCAGTTTTCTTCTCCTTTTTTTTTTTTTAATTTAAGCAATAAGTTAATATCCATAGCACTAATGTGAACGAAGGAAAAACAAACAAACAAACAAAAATAAATAAATTGTCCGTGGTTTGTGAATCTTTTCACCCGATTTCACAGACATTCTCTTAATATCTGTCTGACAAATTTAAGAAAAACCTTTAATCTTCAAATTAATAATAAAAAATATGCATACATATAATAATGGGAAAATCTGCAACATTGTTTAATGTATTGAAATGGTCTAAATTGAAAAATAAATTACATCTCACATATCATCTATGAAACAATTAACAGTATTAGAACCATTCAAGGAAGCAATTTAAATGTATAACAGAACTACATGACATATATGTTTAAGCAAATTTATTTATAAACGATTGGCCTGCCAATCGAAACCTGGTCATGTTTTAAATTGTCTAAAAATGTTTTTTAAACTTTTTAAATTGTGTGTCTGGCCTTAATAACGTTTAATTATGTTATAATCCTTCATTATGTTTGATATTTTGTTATTTCTTCATTTTGTATGTCTTAATTAATTTGTATATTCAAAGTGACATTCATGAAATAACTTCAAGATTAGATAACTTTAAGATCTGGAAATAAATAAGATTATCAGTACTGGAAAAGATAAAATACAATAACTGTACAATAGTTAAATAAAACAACAAAGAAGCAATTTGTTTTGATTATATTTGTGCCGACCTTGTTTCTTGTTTTATTTAGTCTAATTCTGTGGCATGTTAAATTTATTTCTACACAATAGCTAGTCTAGGAAAATTATTCGCAGTAGAGCAGATCAGTTAACATAGTAGCAGGAATACAGGCATTTATCGCTGCATTCATTTGTGATAAATATAAGATAAAAGAGAAAATGCTGAATTAATAAATATAATAATACCAATAGCAACAACAAAAAGAACAACCTGAAATAAGTCCGAAATTTTCCTGATGGTAGCATCAAGTGATGATTTTTTTTAACTTAATAAAAGAAAAGAAAAAGAAATTTTAATAAAAATCTTTTATCTAAAATGTTCACCTTTCTTTATTTTATTTTTTTTACTAATTCCTTCAAGTAATAACGCACTACAATCTCTTAGCATTAACATCAGAAAAAATGTTAGTAAAGGAAGTATTTCAATGAAATTTCATCAATAGTACTGTATGTTGCAATATGAGATAAATTTCAAATATTCCATGCCTCTGAGCTCCTGTAAAGCTACTCTGACATTCTATCTTATACTTCAGAAATCAGTGCCGGATCTAGGAAATTTATCAGGGGGGGCAAGTCAGCCCCATGCCGCCTCTGTAGCTGTTTTAATCCCATTTTGCCACCCCCCGGATGTGCCACTCGGGGCACTTGCCCCCTCCTTAATTCAGTACTCTCAGAAATATTGTGTAATATTATACATTTATTCATTGAAATATTATCATTCAAATGAGCTATTCTCATAACTGGGCAACAGCAGAATGGTATACAACAAACATTCTGCTTCAAGTAATTTTTTTTAGTTATTTATCACAAATGCCTCTATTGGCACTAGATTTACACAATGGTGTAAAAATTGGTCACAAAACTAAGAAAGAATCAAATTAAATTTAATAAAAATTAATAAATAGAGAAATGATGTTATCAGTGAGAAAGACATGAAGTTTGATCTCGTATCATCACATGCGATAATTTCAAATGGCTAATAACGAAGGAGAACTAGATGAGGTCACCATTAAAACCTGTTTGGATGGCTTGAAAGATTACAGGCTAGTATGGATGACTTTTCATTAATGGAACATCTCAACATCTCAATCTCTGAGTTAGTATAATGTGAAATGGTAGGATAAAATGAAATGAAAAGAGTCAAACATAATATGATCATATTACGTATAGAAAACATGACAACTTCAAAAAGATTTTAAGAAAGCAGAAAAAAGGGAGTCTAATGGGGTACAGTACGTACACAACTGGGCCTCAGTTGCTACAGAGATAAGATCAGCTTTAGAATGGATAGTGTAATGATATCTTGGGCTTGGATGCAGAGTTTTTTCTTTGTGCCTTCCATCCATTTTTCTTTCTTCGTGTACTAAAATATTTATACTCTTAAATTCTTACTATATATGTCCAGATTACAAAGAAGCCAGTATAGGAGACTGAGGCACCATATTTATTTATAAAGATCTCTTGATAAGATGATCAGTGATGATGGGAGATAGTTGTATAAAAGATTTTACAGAGATACTTTTCCAAAAAAATTGGTTGGAGATGGGAAAAAAACAAACAAACAAACAAACAGAGAAAAACCAAAGAAGTTAGCAGGAGATTAGAAATCGGTTTAAGAACTTGGCTTTCCTATCATACACATGTAGTGTAGATCAAGGAAGAATGTTTTGTTTTTTAGTATAGAGGCGGCTTACATTTGACATAAACATAAGTAATTTGTAAAAGCAAAACGAATGTGAAATTTAGATGTTGGCAAAAATTTGACTGCAAAGCATAAAGGTACATTTGAATATGGCCGTGAAAAGAGATGCAGATTGGGCAAAGTCAATTTCCACTACAGCTACCAACAGAGATAAGAGAGGAACTCTTTATAAGAATAAACTGTTTCAGATAAAATTTAGTACTTGGAAAGACAAATCAGTGCAAAACAGGATGTCGATGTGATAAAATTTTCAATAAGATGTACGAAACATAGTATTTGTGTTTTTACAAATAACCTTCATGTCCTTTTATCTTAATTCCTAAATTCATCTTCCTCACATTTCTCCACAAACAAATAATGTCAACAATTTAAACAATAAAATTTTCAACAGAGGAAAGGATTAAACAGTCACATTTCGACCCCTTTCAATAATTTATAATTCAAGCTATATTTTGAAAACAGCTCTTTATTAAATCTTACTCAGAATACCAAGCACGAAATATTAAAAAAACGATTATGTAGATTTTGTACTTATTTTGTTATTATTATTATTATTTAAGTCTTCAAAATTTTACATACATTGATATTTTTAAAAATAAAATAAGCAAATGTTTTCTTTGAGAAGCTTTACAAATGTTATTGATAAACAGGGGGTGGCCAATACTTTTGATATGTAGATATTATAAAACCAGAAACTTTAATAAAACTATCAATAAGATACTTAGGTGCTTTCCAAACACATCTTTTCAAGGCTGTTTTATTTCTACCTTCAAAAACATTTAGTGTCTCTACACATTTGCACTTGGAATAAAAATATTTAATTTTATTTTATTTTCCCTCATAAAAAATACCAATATTTTCTGCAATATTCTGCAAAATTTAAACAAAAACGATTTCTCAATCAAAACATTAATTACTTCCTGTTTTGTTTTGTTTTCTTTCTGATTTTCACGACTCATTTGATTCGATTTAGAAGGAAAATTATTTTTATTTTAACAAAATCGAAATAGTAGAATTAATCGTTAAAATAAAGGATTGCCGACACAGTTGACAACAAAATTAATAATAATTTTAGTTTTAAAAATTAACATTTGCGTAGAGCAAGTATCTGCATTCCAAAAGAACACAAAATAAATTTAATTCCAATTACTGATTACGATCATGGATGCTCAGTGAACAGGAATGGAAGTATTTTTATCTTATTAAAGATGTCAATACCTATAAATACTTCTAATGCATTTTATAACTAAGTGAAAGTGGGATTTAGCCCAAAACGACCATGCCACTGCGTGCACCTGTAGGCGTAATTATTCCAAAAGCTCAAAGTGAACAATTACCAACCCCTGAAATTTAGTCCAAACCAAACAATGTCGATTTTAGGAAATCCCAGCCTTCCGGGTTCCTTTAGAAGCGATTGGAGACGATGAAAACCGAAGGATATAGAGGGGTCAAAAAATTCTGTCCTGACTGGTGCACCTTTTGCGATCAATGTTGTTGGGAGCTCAGGATTTGGCGGCGGAAGAATTACACAAAACAGCGCGCAGTGATTTGGGTTCAGCTGTTGCACATGGCCACTTGCAGTAATAAACTTGTGTCACCTCTGAAATCTCAAAGCGTTTCTCTTTTATTCACTCACCCTTTCCACTCACTCACCTCACTCACACAAAACATTGTCGACAGCGCGTCTTTTGCTGTCAGAGTTGCTCTCAAAATCGGGGTGCTGCGGCATTCCGGTTGGAGCCAATGAACGCATCTGCATAAATATACGCTCCCTACGCGTCAGCCATTTTACTTAATTTCAACCTTGGATATTACCTATTTTTCTTGGGTGAAAATTGGCCCCCGCTTAGAAAACCGAATTGATTTGCCTTCCCGAGAAAAGCCTGGAGTCGGCGTAAATAATAACCGATGCGATTGGTAATTATTACCCCAAACAGCCAACAGATACGGGCACTTAAGGCTACAAAATCGAACTGCAACAGTGTCATTCAATCAATCGTTAGGCTTAAATCAATGAGCTTATTGTATTCTTAGTTTGCCACACGCTTTGTTAAGGCCATTATTATTATAGTTAAAAGGTAAGTCGTCACAAGTGGGACGAAAAGCAACGTTGATCCTAATTCTCTCTCTATTTCTAGCGATGAATTGTTAATAAAGGTTAAAATAAACAGGAGAAGGGCTACAGATGAAGTAGGCCTATGCGTTAGGCTTATTGTAGTCTGCATATTGCAAAAGATTTATTTTATTTATTGTGATTAGATAAACTTCGCAGACGGATTAGGTCAAGTGTTTGAAAGTTGAATTAGAACTAGAATGACTGCAGAGGAATTCTGTTATACATACAGGTCAACTAAGGTGAAGAATTTGGTTTTAATTGAGGTGTAAACAAACACTTTTCAGTGGATGAGAACTGAATGGTGTAATTTCATTTGACAACTATGAAATTGTAACCATGAATAACATCAAAGTAATTGTTGGATGATTTAATTAATCATTTTAATTAACAAATAGGTATTTAAAAGTTTGCGTACAAAGAGAAATATCAGGAAATAACAGCATTTCTTAACAATTTTGAAGTCGTTGTTTTGATTTCAACGACACGCCCATCGTTTTCGGAAATTTCAACAAAAACAAACAAGACTTTTATCTAAAAATAAATAAATTAAAACATTCAGTTTTATCATTAATGAAAGTTAATTTTTCACCTAAATTTAAAAGGAAAAGGTTCATGAAAACAATATTTATATTAGTCGAATTCCAAACAAGTGTAGCGCTAATTCCTTAAATCTATTATTCTGAAGGTACTAATGTTAAGACCTTGTAACGTCCTTAAATGAACTTTAAAATATTCCTAAAATTAATATTCTACACAAAAGATTGATCAGTTCTGTTATGTTTCTTATAGTTTCAATTCCGTAGCAGCATCTTAATTTTCTTAATCTGTTGCAATTTGACAAACGATATCGAGTTCCGAGTGCTTAGGCCACTCACTTTTGTTCATAAAACTCATAAATGTAACTAATAGTTAGTATTGTTTAATTCAAAATCCTCGGGATAAATAGTACAAACCTATTATTATTTAAAATTTCACTGTTTTTCAACAGGAAAATATTCAACTTAAACTGACGCCTTTGTTAAAGGAAATCTCTGAACTGTTTTAAATGTAACAATTTCCTCGAGTAATCCATTACTCATTTGTTAGATTTATGAAAACAATAACAGCAATAATAGAATCTCAAAGTAAATTAAACTGGTCTAATTTATCATATTCAGAAAATTTTATGTTTTTAGTTATTACTTAGAAATAAACAAGCGTGATAAAATATTTATATATCTGGTACTTTTCTTTATCGTTACCGCAATTATTTGCTATTAAAATAGAGAACATCTCTAGCACAAAAAGAAAGAAATAAAGTTTCTGATGGATATTTACAAGTTTGATAAGCAAACGATAAGCCTTTATCGCATTTACAAAATTAAAGGGGTTTTAGTATTATAAATCCATCTTTTATTTATTTATTTAAATCGTACACAGCATTAATTTGATGTTCTGTGATTATTATGTGAATCAAAACTGACATTTTTTTTATAGCTAATAGATAAATTTACGAGATTAAAATATATTTAATCGTATTTGGGATATTTGTTTCTTAGTTATAATGCAATTGTGATGCTTCTACTACAAATGTTCTAAACAGATTAGAAAAGGATTAAAGTAATCTTGAGATGCTAACACATGCAGGTGATTTTAAATGCCTCAGGGACTGCATTCTTTATAAAGATTAAATGATAGTTAAGGAAAATTCTGAATTTGCTATAAATCATCCAGTTTTTGTTTAAAAATAAATTAGTAGTTATTATAGGCTAGCATTTTCTTTTATCTATCCTATCAATAATATTTGTAGAATGTTTATTAAAGGGAAAAGGCTAATAATAGGTATAGATGAGAGTCCTGTAGCAGCAGCATCAACTTGTGTAATATTAGGAGGGAAGTAGTTGAATGTGATACACAAAAGATTGATCAGTTTTATCTGTCAGTTATCTGTTGACCCGGTCTTCCTTTAATGTTTTTATCTGCAACTAAGTATTTGCCTGTGTTTCCCAGTAGACTAAAGCAATATTTAAGTAAAGATTAAGATAATCTAACTAAAAAGGGAACCCACTTAGCAGGATGTTTGGTGGGGTATCTATTTACAGTAACCACTCATTTTTATTATGGAGCATTGGTTGAGAACTTGAAAAAAACTGTTGATGAATGTAAACTATTGAAGTAGAAACAAACTATTATATCAGACTCTTTAATATTAACTACCATCAAAGAATCTTATAACTGTCAGATTACTTGCATCTTTTAATAATTAATCCCCATTGCTTGGATGGCTAATGTAATTTTTGAATTACACTACAAATTACAAAAAGTTTAAATAATAATTTGGTAATTTGAAAAAGAAAATTAAATGTAATGAACATTGTAGAAGATAAATGCTAGGATAAACACCACTTCAAAACTTATAATACTTGTAATGACATCTAGAGTGAATCTTCAAATTAAAAAAGAAAGTCCATTGGGAAGAAGAAAGTTGATCAAATGACACTTCTGAATATTGTACTGTTTTTCATTAGGCTCTCCTGTTATTTTGAAAACAGCTTTTATAGATGACTACTGTTGAAGAAAAATACAACTATGCATAGTCAGTTTTCATAATATTTACAGGGAATCGTACCCAATCGAAATATAATTCTATCTAATATCAGTATTCATAAAACATGGCCAAGTTAGTATTAATTCCTGTTTACTTTCAGAAACATTAAACCTTAATGTATAAAATAGGAGAAAAATAAAATTTCTTTCTAGGGGACTTTCACAAATATGTCAGAAAATAGCAATACTGTATTTTATGCTGAAAGTAGAATTATTTTGTTTTTATTTGTTTCGTAGTTGTTTTTATATGTTTTTCAAATAATGTAATGGGAGATATAATACTTGAAAACATGTTAATGAGCATTGGAACTTGTGTATATTTAAGAATTAGATGCATTGTTTGTTTCAAAGAAAATAATATAGCCATAACCATTATAAACTGAAGACTAATTTTAATGATTGGTTCTGAAATTGAAGAGAAATTAGATTGCAAGTATACATTTTCAATTGGACTTAGAAATAATTATATATTTCAAGAATTTAATTTTCATTTATGGAATTTCACTGGCAATAATAGCAGTATTAAGGTTATTTAACCCTTATCAGTTCTTAAATAGATTAAATTTGACACATTTCCATAAAAAAAAAATTCTTTAATTATTTTTAAATTAGGAGATAATGTTACAGCTCAATCTCAGATAGTTCTTAATTTATTAATATTTTTTTTAAACAGAAAATGCTAATTTTACTGTTCATTCACATTAAAGTTAGTTTTATCTATCTTATATCATCAACATGTACAGTAGAGCCCTGATAATCTGCGGAATTGGGTGGCAAGGGCTTCGCGGATAACCCGAAAAAAGACTAAAAACGAGGTGTAAATCCGAAAAAAAATATTTCACCATTTAAAACTACGTTTTATTGTAAAAAAAAACAACATAATATGTAAAACTTTTAAAATATGTACACTAAAGCAGAAACCTTTGCTCTACGTTTGCATCCACAAATTCCAAGAAGGCCTATAGGATCACGATGCACAATAAACCTGTCAGTATTTTTCGACCTTCGCACTGTAGGGCCTATTGTACTTTCCCTGTTGTTGCCTTGGATTAAAATTGGTTTTTTTGAGGTTCGTAATTAAAAAAAATTTCTGCGGCACTCGCGGATGATCTGGGCTCTCTACTGTATTCTGAAAAAATTTTGAACATGTTATAGAAATCTACTGGTCATGTGTAGATGCATCTTACAAAGGTACTTTAAATATACAAGTTTTTTGCTCCTTTTTAAATTTATCACACTGTTTTACAGCATATGTCCCATTTTGTTCTTTCTAGATCCTTTTATTGATATAAATATTGTTTTTCTGCAGGGAAAAAAAAAAAAAAAATCAGTGGAAGCATTTGTGTTATTGAAAATCTTTGAATAGACCCTTGGCTCTAATTTTGAACATTTCAAAGTTGTCTGTTTCTATCTCCTAAATTTTTCTTTTTCTTTTGTTTAACAATCTTCAGTATTCAGAAGATTCTGTTTTAAGCCAGTATTCAGAAGTAGAGAATTGTAAATTTTCTGTCTTTATAAGACAGGGTGTTGATTCCTACCAAATATCTTCTCATTGTGGAGAATGCCACTATCCATTCGATGCAGTTTTCCAGTCAGTTACTCAGTCTTGAGAAGGATAAAATAACATCACACCAGTACCATTCCTTCAGCTGCTGCATGTGTAAAGGGTGAACACGTATTTACAATATTTTATCCAATGCAACAATCATTAGCTGTTAGGATGTATGTGAGTTTTTGAAGGCTGATTTCTGTCTAGTTCTAAAGAAATAGAAAAGGTTCAGTTTAGGACTAGGAAGATGCTTCTGCTAGTAGGCATTAGCCTATAGATTCTGAATTAGAATATTAACTTAAATCTCAAGATTCCAAACAGGAGCCATAGCATCTACAAATTTTGTACTTGTATTTTAGCTCATCTATGAATTCATCTGTTTCATAGTCTTGTTGCAATGAGTTGAGTGCTTCCATTTTTGTAATGGTTGTCTGGCTTTGTGGATTATTACTTATGTGGACTTCAAATAAAGGTTCATTACCATAGTGATTTAGAAGATTCTTGGGTTCTTAGAATGGATTTTCTCTATATTTATTCCATATTATTAGGACTTCAGTATAACTTTCAGTAATTTCTATCCATGTTTACTTCAGTTCTCTAAATTATATGAATGTCTGAAAGATAAATTTTTTAAACTTCTTGTTTTTTAATGTTACTTGATGTAGGTATAATCTTTACATTTTTTTTTATATAAATACATGCCAGTATTGGTGCTCTGGTTTCTTTTTTTTTTTTGTTTTTTTATCCACAAATATGTTTGTGCCTTAGTCACCTGACCTGCCGTGCTGGCGTGGTCATGCGTTCTCGGCGGCGGCCAGCCGTGGCGTCCAATGCGCCAGTACCTGGGTTCGAATCCCGGTCGTGGCATGGTTGTTTCTTTCGTCGTCTTCTGTGTGTTGTGTCCGCTGGGGACCCGAAATCTGCTCTGTAGATAGTGGTCCCCATTTGTCTTCTATATGTTACAGGCTATAGTCACCTGACTTCTGTTTTTACAATGTTTTTATTGATCTTTAATAGGCTGTCAAGAGATTTTCAGGATAAAAGACCCCATTTATTTCTGTTGAGATGGGCCTGCATGTAGCACTTAGCATTTGCAGTAGAATTTTGAAAAGAGTTCTATTCTTCTGAAGGCCAGGCCTTATTTTGCAGATCTACTTAATAATTTTTGAAATTTAAATTGACCTCAAAAAAGGATAAAAATTATTTTAGAACTATTATCAACAAAGATATATTCAAATACATCTGTGAAACAGATTTAACAACTTCTGCAGATTTTCAGTTTATTATTATTCTATGGAAAAAAATAATTAATTTATTTATTAATTACTGCCTACTGAAACAATAACAGTAAAAATCTGCTCACATAAATAATTATTTATAGCCAAGCCGGTGTGGTCTAGTGGATAGACGGTGGTCTCCCACAAGGCCAATACGTCGGCACCTGGGTTCGAATCCCGGCTTCGGCTTGGATGTTTAGTTTCTTTCCTGTGTTTGTCTGCTTCTTCTTTTCCACTGTCTATGGCATTAAAGGGTATGAAAATTGACAGAATTGAAACTGGAATGCAAAAACAATTACCTTCACAATTTCTGACCATTGTGGGATTAGTGCGATAGATCAACAAGGATGAAAGCATACATGGAGTGTGCCTATGGCCCTATGCCGAATAAAAAAAAATATATATTTTTAAATACGTAATAAAATGTATATGATATATTTATTTTTATTGAAGTATCCTACTACAGACCTAAATGACCCCTTAGGGTCGCAGGAAGTAACACTTCCCGTATTTCCTCACCAACAGGACTTAAGTGGAGGTTCAGCCTGACACCTGCCTGCCTTTAACTCCCCGGGAAAGAAACCCTGTATTTATCAAAGATCTGGGTGGACCCTAGGGCATGTCTGGAGGAGAATTCAATGGGGGAAAAAACAGGGACTGAATCCAGCTCCTCATGCTGCATTCAAGCACCTTACCATTTGGCCAACTGGGGCACAGTACATTACATAAAATGAAGCTTATGAAAGTTCAGTTACAATAATTTAATTTCATAATTATCAGCTATTATTTATTCCTCCTATCATCAAATGCAATTTTCTTTTTTTTTAAATATTTCAAATGCTTCAAATATTCTCTGGAGATACGGAATCTAACTTATAGATAATCTAATGCAGACATACGTATTTTTTTTTTTTGCAATTATTTATTATTATTTTTTTAATTAAGGAAATGGCATTTTACTGATCACAAATTTTTTTCTTTGGTCTGTTATTTTTCATCTTCCTATACAGGGTCTCCCAAATTGAAGTATACACTCTTTGAAACATTATAACTCAGCAACGAAATGAGATAGAAATATAAGGTGTGTTGTGTAACATCCATACACAATGGAAAAGCATAGCAACACGCTCATTGTTGTTCATTTGTTTAGAAACCAAAATGGCGGTGAGACTTTCATTCGATGAACGTAAGTGGATACTAAAGTGTTATTGGAAAGTGGAGAATGTTGTTGAGGTGTAACGATGTTGGAGGGTTGAATTTGGTACCTTACCGCCAACAAGGGTAACAATAACAAAACTCCGAGACAAGTTTGAAGCCGAAGGAATGGTGAAAGATGTGTTGAAAGGTTGGTGTGGAAGAAAGAGAAGTTCCACAGATAACGAGAATGTTGATGCCGTCATGGAAGTTTTTGCACAATCCCCAAAGAAGTCACTGAAGCAATGCTCTCGTGAAATTGGTATCACTAAATCCAGTGTTTCATCGAATTTTGCAAGGTCAAAAATGGAAGCCTTACGTTCTGCGACTTGTCCACGCACTAAATGAGGACGACCCAGATATGCGACTGCAATTTTGTGAGTGGTTCCTGCACAAGTGTGACGAAAGGGAGGATTTTCAAAACCTAATTGTTTGATGATTAACAAACCAAACACACCATATCAGAAACAGAAAATACTTTATAAAACTAAGCATATTACATGTTTCGATGGATAACCCTCATCATCAGATAATGAAATATATACCAGGCCTTCTAACGGTCTTAAAAAATATGAATAACTAATATAGGAACATCGTAAACATTAATAATCAAACTCCATATATAACAATAATACTAAATCACTACAAGAACAATATTAATTTAGGTTGTACTCCAATGCATTTAGTATCAAAACCTTATTATTATAACAGTGATGCGTTCTGATAACTATCGATTCACAGAATTTTCTTAATAATCCTTAATAATAATAATTTTCTTAAATAGATTAGCGCCTACACTTGGTAAATTCAATATAAAGATTGCATATAAGGCTAATAATACATTGGGCAGACTATTTAATGTCAATAAAGAGAAAAGGGATAATTTGGATAAATTTTACGATGTTTATCGTATAGGTTGCGAAAATGGGGGTAAAGAATGTAGGTACGTGGGAGAGACTAAAAGAAGAATATGTACCTGAATGAAGTAATATGATAGGGCTAAAGATAAAGGAGATCTAAAGTATCTTACTGCTATTCATCAAAGAGATACGGGCTAAAATTCTGACTAATAAACCAATTGTTTACGTGCAAGAAAAGGATGATTATTTAAGAAAATTCTGTGAATCGATAGTTATCAGAAGGCATCATTGTTATAATAATGAGGTTTTGATATTAAATGCATTGGGGTATGATCTAAATTAATATTGTTCTTGTAGTGATTTAGTATTATTGTTATATATGGAGTTTGATTATTAATGTTTACGATGTTCCTATATTTGTTATTCATATTTTACAGGACCGTTATAAGGCCTGGTATATATTTCATTATCTGATGATGAGGGTTATCCCTCGAAACATGTAATATGCTTAGTTTTATAAAGTATTTTCTGTTTATGATATGGTGTGTTTGGTCCTTTAATCATTTTGCAATACACACGATGGACAGTAATTACTAAATTGTTTGGTCAATGAAGCAACATTCAAACTGAATGGCACAATTAATCGTCATAATTGGGTGAACTGGGCTAACAAAAACCCAAACATCATTGAAGAAAAGGCCATCAATCTTCCAGGGATAACGGCATGGTGTGGTCTGTCCTCCAGAGGATTACTTGGGCCGTACATTTTCGAACGTACTGTCACGATCAGATATACCTGCAGATGTTGGAACTCATGATTCCACTTCTTAATGATCTCTTCGAGAATGGAAATGAGGTTTACTTCCAACAAGACGGGGCTCCACCTCACTTTCATATCGATGTGAGAACTTTCCTCGATCACACATTTAATCACAGATGGATAGGACGAAGAGGAAGTGCAACGTAGTTCCCGCCTCGATCTCCCGATTTAACCCCTCTCGACTTCTACCTTTGGGGAACTTTAAAGAACCCGGTGAACGCAACAAACCCACAAACACTGACGGAATTAAGAGATCAGATTGAACATTCCATCAATGAGTTTCCATTGGCTGCAATCCAGTCGATATGTCGCTCTGTTCGACGCCGGTGTAGGGAGTGTACTGTGGCAGAAGGTGGAAATTTTCAACATAAGGAAGTTTACGGAATAAAATACAACACACCTTATATTTCTATCTCATTTTGTTGCTGAGTTACAACGTTTCAAAGAATGTATACTTCAATTTGGGACACCCTGTATTTTTGTGTGGTTTCTATGTCATGTTTCATTCTGATAACAGGAGTTCTGAATTGCGTTGGAAAATTGCCTGGAAATTAGTATTATTGTTTTTCTGAATTCATACCTCTTAATTATCTGATTTAACATAAACAACCTAACTTTATGAAGGACCCATACTTCATCAATGAATTTAATTCTTCTTCTTAATTGTTTTTGAGTGGATTTCTTATTACTGCTATTTTAAGAATATTTCTCAAAGTTCCACAGTTCTAGAAATTGAGAAGAGATTTCTAAATATAGTCATTTTTCAGAGCTCTTTCATTTCCTAAATTGACAATTCTTGTTTTCTCCCTTTGTACAGTATTGGATGGTGATCTCTTACCATTAAATTCAGATACTCTTTGTTGCATCAGTTTGATAGCTCTGTTCAAAATTCTTGATTTTTTTAACCTGATAACTAAATCTCAGAAATTATTCATAATTGAACATCCTTTGTTTGTACTTTTCTAATATACATATCTACATTGTAACCATTTCCATTTATACTATTCTGTGAATTTCACATTTGAAAATAATCTTCAGTTCCAGGAATAATATATAGACACAAGACATTATTAATTTTTCATAGGTTCTGATTCTAAATTTCTTGTTGGTCAGTTTTGCTCGACTATATCTTATCCTCAAGAGACAATCAACTGAACTATTCACAGTTCAACTGGGAATATATATATATATATGTATGATTATTTCTTCTATCTGAATTCCTGCTACTTTTTTCAGTAGATGTCTTTTAAAACATTCCTTATGCACTGAACCTTATTCTTATTTTGTTTACTTCTGGTATCTAATTTTTCTTTTATTATTTAAATGTTTGTTAAAAAATTATTTATTGGGTATGGGAATAAGTTTCCGCCCATTTCATAAATGTGTCATTAGTGGCACTTCTTTCGTGTTTGATGGGACAGCTCTACTTCTGTTTAAAAGGTGGAGGTTGTAGCTCTGAAACACAGTTGTTTAAAATCGTTCGGAGCATGAAGAACAGTTTGATTTTATTCGTCGAAAATGTCAACATTTATCCCGACAAAGCAGCATTTGTGGGAAGTTCTAGTGTATTACTATCTTTTAAAGAAAAGTGCTGCTGAAACCCATCATTGTCTAGTTAATATTTACGGTGGTCATGCTCCATCAAATACAGCATGTAAAGAGTGGTTTCGACGATTTCAATGTGAGTGACAAAGAACGCGAAGGAGCACCAAAGAAATTCGAAGACACGCAACTGCACGAATTACTCAATGAAGATTCAACTCGAACACTTGAGGATTTGTCAAATGAGTTAAATGTTGATAGATCTACCGTCGGTAAACGTTTGCATGCAATGGAAATGGCCCAGAAAGCAGGAATTTGGATGCCATATCAATTGAAGGAGAGAGAAACGACGTTTGGTCACATGCGAGATACTCCTTCAACGACAGAAAAGAAAGGTTTTTTTGCATTGCATTGTAACTGGCGATGAAAAATGGATCTACTACGACAACCCGAAATGACCAAAAGCATGGATGATGCCATGTGAACCAGGTCCCTCAATGTCAAAACGGAATATCTACAGTTCAAAGGTTATGTTGTGCATCTGGTGGGATCAGAAGGGTGTTGTTCATTATGAACTTCTAAAACCGTCCGAAAACATAACTGGGCATTGATATCGACTGCAACTAATACATTTGAATTGAGCGTTGAAAGAAAAATGGCCGGAATGAGACAATAGACACAGCAAGCTGATTCTGCTACATGACAACGCCAGGTTCCATGATGCAAAACCCGTCCTAAAATACTTGGAAGGATTGAATTAGGAAATCTTACCCCACCTGCCGTATTCACCAGACATTGCTCCTTCGGATTTCCATTTATTCCGTTGCATGCAGTCGGCCCTTTCTGGAGAATGGTTCACTTCTCATGATGATATCGAAAATTGGCTTAATGAATGGATTGAGTCGAAAACACTGGAGTTTTTCCTTCAAGGAATCCATTTACTATCTGAAAGTTGTGAGAAAGTTGTCGCTTCCAATGGGACATACTTTGAATAAAATCACTTTGTATTTCATTATTTCTATAAACAACAAACTTTGTTTACAAAAATATTAGATCTGCTGTAGTATTTGTATTTTTAAAGCACCTTTAAATCATGCATAAGCATTTCAGCCTGAAAAAAATTTGATATTAAAAGTTTAATGTTGTTTGTAAAATCAAGTCCAGAAATACACTTCAGTTATTAAGAGACTCAGAAGAAATTTCTAAGATTAGCTATTTCCTACAATATTTGTTTTTCCTAAATTTATAGCTTCTTTTTTTTTTTTTGTTGGAAAGATAATTATAGTTTAAAAAATTTAAATTAAGTACATAATTAAATGAAATTATTAAAAGCAACATTTTGAATTATTAATCACAACAATAGTCTATTTATTCAGTTATTAATTCCTGAATTGATTTATGATTACTTCATTTTGATACCAAGTTTTGATGTTGCAAATTTGTCATCAGGGAAATGAGCATGTCATCAACTATTGATGAATCTTTTGAATGCATTTTGGTTGAAATGCATTATAGAAAATAACATCTTTTAGGTAAAATTAAACTTTTTTAAATTAAAAATAGTACTGACTTTAAATAATTAAATGAACACTTTGTTGAAAATGATCTAACTGTAGTTAATTTCTTTTAACTACTTTATTAGTTTTAAGTTTAATTTCAAATGATAATTATATATTTATATATACTGTAACAATATATTTTAAAAATAATTACAAATAAATTTATAAGCTTTGTTTAAGTCTCCTCAGAAAATTGCAAATATGTTATAAATGATAGAGTTAAACTACCCCCAATAAATTCAAAATTTAATGTGCCTATCACCATCTTATAAATAGGGTGTTTAAAAAAAGTACATATTTTCACACAGGTAGTACTGATCAAAACAAGAAAAGTGCAACATCTTTAATCTTTAGCATTTATTGCACTAATCTCTAATTTTTTAAATCAATAATATAGAGAAGTAACTTATTATTTTTTAATTCATTCGTTAACTTCTCAAGAAGAAAAGATTATTATTAATCATTGAGGACTTAATTTCCCTAATTATTTCTAGCATTTTATCATTAAAATAGGAGCCCCCTCTCTTCCATTTTGGATTCCCCCAAGAACTCTCCCCATTTAATTGTATTATCTTATTAATATGGCAAAAAATTGCTCCTCTCATTGTATTAATATCCATCAATTCCTTAATTATTGTTATCCTAGTTAAGTATTTCAGAAAGATGGATAATGATAGATTTGATTCAGATATATATATAAAACACAAATATTTCCCTGATGCATAATAATCAAAATAAAAGAATACAATAACATTACAACATAATATCTTATCATTATTAATTAACAATTAAATAAATGCAATCGCAATAAAAGAATATAATAAAATTATCGCATAATCCAGATCCTATAGTGGAAATTATTTACAATGCTAAAGATGAAGCAGAAAGATATATGGTGGAATCTGGACTTAACAATATGGCTAATTGTATTAACTGGGATAGGTCTAAAAATGAGTATGATTTCATTTGGATTATTTATAAAAATTATAAACAGTAATAAATACATTAAGTCAAAATTAAATTTAACCTAATTAATAATTAATATTGTAAAATTATAAAAGAAGATTGTTTAATTTCAAAAAATGTGATTGCAGTTAATTAATAATGATAAGAAGTTATGTTGTAACGATGTTATATTCTTTTAATGTGATTGCATTTATTTAATTGTTAATTAATAATGATAAGATATTATGTTGTAACATTATTATATTCTTTTATTTTGATTATTATGCTTCATTTCTGTTTTTGAAATGTAAGAAAGAGTTTTATTTTTCTCCTGAAGAAAATTCTCGTTGAGAGGATAGAAATATTGAGAAGATATAAAGATGTTTTGAAGTTTTAAGGATCGATGTTTTCATTTAAGTATAGAAGAGTTAAGATGTTACGAGTTATATTTCCCTGAAATTCAAAACTTATTTACCAAAGAAGATAAATTTAAAATAGTGAATATATTTCATTAATTTTTGACTAATGTTAACAAAAATGATTATTAGTTGTCAATACAAATCGTTTATAGTTCTCTATCTAAATAATTTTCTTTCATTAATTTTCCATCCGATTATTCTATAAATTTCCTCATAAGGTTCTATTTCATATAAAATAGAATTTATCTTTACAAAAGTATTTCTGGACAGCTGCTATTTTGTTTTTGTTTTTTTTTCCACTCATCAATTTAAAGAGGTTAGAATTTGTCTATCTGAAAATCAGTGTTGGAAAAAGTACTATATTGGCTGTGTTTTCAGTTCAAAGAATTTTACTTTTTATAAATATCCTTAACTTATCTGTTCTGTAAAATCGTTTATATAAAATCGTTTATATAGATAAATGCAAAACCTTTAATCTAATTCCTCTGATGACTATAAATCTATGAAGCCAAGCTGTCAAAAGATATTTAAACGGCGTAAGAAAAAAAAAATACCAATTTTTTTTTTTGAATTCCTTATGTAGAATTTTTCTATGCAATTGGTAAAATACGAAATAAAAAATAAGGCACTAAAATATCTAGAAGAAATGTGTTAAGATCTAGAAATACAAGATTATTAGAACTTACAAAGCTAATCCAAAATGTCTATATTGCATTTAAATACATTAGAGAACTGCTTTATAAATAGTTAATTCCAATTCCCAGTTATTAAGTATTTAATATTCCAGGAAAAGTTTTACACTATTTAAAGAAAGACTAAGTTGCTCCTGTAAAAGGAAACTGATCATTGGATTTAGGATTTAAAGAATATTTAATATAGTTATCAAGGGATGACAGAAGATGTGAATTAATCATAGAAAAACAATGCAAATTTAGTTTCATTCATCTTTTGGTAACCATTATCAAGAAAAAGTAAAGTAAGAATACACATTATTTTAAGAAAATTGGTATGTTATGGTGGCTAAGTGGCAGAATATGGACACAGATAGATGTGACATATCAGCTAGAATTAATTAATGACCTGACAGGCTGATGTCTAGTGGTAAAAATGACATGGGATGAGGAGATGTTAGAGGAATGAACTAAATGAGCTTATTAGTTGCGTCCTAAATGGAAAGGTTGAAATAGCAGTAATGTTGGAACACATTCAGGAAATGTGAAATAACTATCTAATGATAGATAATATGCAGGAAGAATACTTACCATATGATTGTTATGTAGTTCTGATTGGCTTCTTCAACTAATTGTTGGGGTGGGGAAGTAGACAAACCAAAGACTTGTTGATTATGTTAACGTAAAGAAAAGGATTGTACCATTATTATCAAAATAATATTACATTATTACTACAACTACTAAGTCTTGGTGGCTTGTCCAGTCTTTGAAGAAGAAGACGAACATCTTGAATGTTTGGTGCTCAACTGAAAAATAACTTTCTAGTGATAGATAGATAGATGCTTGTGTTTATCAAAAAGAAAAGAAAAAGATATGTACAGACAAAGACAAAAGAAAGTGTGAATTTCTAGGTTTAAAAGAAAAGCTAATGGAACAAAAATCCATGGCAGATGATGTAGTTAAGATGTCAAAAAGTTAGAGAACTCTGATGTGAAACATTTGCACCTAACACATGAAAGGTAATTATCTAATAAAATCCTTCAAATTAATAGAATCAGCCAAGGAACTATGCGAGTAGCAGAATGGCTTAAAGGAATAAAATTAATGTCGTCTTTGCGTGTCCATTTCATATTGACAGGAGAAGACTTCACAAGTAACTGATAGGAGATAATAAATTCTCTCCACAATGAAATGAATGATTTGTAACAGCAAAGGCAAGTTTAAATTCATTAGGTTTATTGCAGAAGTAGAGGAATGTTGAAATGCAAAGCAAATATTGCAAAGTGCTTCTATGCTCAACAGCTATTTTTGATTAAAGATTATCCAATGTTGAGATGAAGAGCCTATTTGGTTTACCAAACAAGTCACAATTTTAAAAGTATCAAGTTTTAAAGTAAAGAATGTAGCTTACAGCATACTTATTATTTGGGGAAATTGAAGTAGATGGATCTTTTTGTCTTATGTTGTCTCCTGTCAGATACTACTCTTCTACTTCAGTTTGACCAAGTGCATTTTAATCTATTTCTTCACTTTATTTCATCAATGCATATTAAGCTTCTGAGTATCAAATTATATGAGAAAATTCTCCAATAGATTTTAGATGTAAATTTTTTTGGACTCAATTTAGATGAAGGTAACTGAGAAAGAGAAAAATGGCATTGGTTGTATTTCAAATAAACTAAAAAAAAAAGTAAAAAGAGAAAGTTTTTGCTTTAAAAAAAAATTGCTTGAAGATTATTGATTCTTTTGGTTCATGGAGTGAGAGTTCAAAACACTGTAGTCGAACCCTGAGGAAATCTTATCTTTAGAGAATAGACAGCAAAGTTCATTTGAGCAGAGAAAGTGAAGAAGATATGTGATAATGGCAAGGTTTTCTTGTGGAGTTAAAGGTGGCTTCAGACAGTTAATCTTAGATTCTACTGCCAAGAAACAAAGATAATAAATTTAACAGTTTGTAATTTAATAAAGTGAATAGTCCAGTATCATGAAAATTAGAATAATAAACGTCCTTTATGGATTTACAGATGGAAATTGAAGATGCATCACACATGCAGTTATCCACCTTCAGGAGCCAGTAGGGAAAAGTATGAAGAGATTATATGAGATGATTTATTGTAAGAGGAATTTTGAGGGGCAGCTTGGAAATTGCAGGATTGAATGTGGTGATTAGTCTAATACTTATATATTTTCTCCCTTTCCTGAAATTGACAGGCCCACTGTCTCATAAGATGAAATTAAAAGTCAACTGTTCTGAGTTTATGCCTTTCTAGAGTTCAGAGCTATTTTTAGATAGGCTCTAAATTTTTCTTTGCCTTTGTCAAATGGAAATGACATTCTGTGATGCACACTTAAAAATTTCTTATTTAGTTAAGAATAATGATTTAAAAAATAAACCTAATTACATTAACAGTCAGGAAGATTTTTAATGTCAGTCTGTTCAGTGTGGATTTTAAAATGCCTTGTAGTGAAATGGATTAGTGTGGAGAGGGATTTTTTAACATCAGAAATTCTCTTCTTTGTCTAAAGGAAGTAATGGACCCCTGCAATGTTCAGATTATGAATGTAGCGAGTAAAAAATTCTAAAGGAAACATAACATTAGTAAAAAAATAATAATACAATTTGAATTGCATTAAGAATCATGAGGAATTAAGTAATTAAATCCCTAAAATATAATCCACAGTTACTGTCCTCTATGAGCTTAAAATAGAACTGCTTAGGATATCATTTTTTTATAACAGTGACTATTCGGTGTTATTTTTCTGAAAAACAATTTATTGAAAAGACAGATTAAAAAGAAAATAGTAATTTAGAAGATATTATAAATAAATAGGATCCAAGTAGATGATGATAAATATGTCTTAATTATTTTTTTGAGGTGAATTATTTTCTTATGAGTGGAAATAATAGAAGTGTACAAGGTGTATCAAAGCTCTCTACAAATTTTAATGAGAGATAGAGAGCACCAAGATAAATCTTTTTCATCTTATGATTGTGTCCTCTGACAGCCACCTTTGGTGCAGTGTTCGCAGACAAATATGGTTCCAATATGACTGCGTACTTAGCAATGATATGCGAGATTATTTGGGGGACCGATAGATGAACCCATCACCTGGCCACAAAGATTGTCCGATTTAACATTTATCAATTTCTTCCTCTGAGGACATATGAAGAACATCCTCTTAACACTGAAGGTGGCTATCAGCAGACATGCATTCATAGACAAAAACGATTATCCTAGTCCTCCCTATCTTCTATTAAAATTTGTAGAAGAGAGTCTTGACACACCCTATATTCCTTGTGGATTCTTATGTGGCTCAGAGAGGGCAGAACTTTATTATGGATTGTTACGTGAACTTTGTATTGAAGAATCTTATATCTGAATTAGGGACCTACAAAACTTCAAGGTTCAGTTTGATTTCAAGTTAAGGTCATTATTTTATTCAATATTAAGATCAAGTCAATAAAAATTTGAATGTTGCTTATTTGGCTCATTCCACTTTTTATTATTATCATTATAATTATTGATTGATGAGAGCTCTGTATTTTTTGTTTTTGTTTTTAATTCAGTCATTTGCTACAATTTTAAATGTAGATAATTCATATCTACATTGCTGATTCTGTTAAGATTTCATCTATAGAAAAGTAACAGTTCATAAGTTTTAAGTAAATTGACATAACTGTGAAGTTCAATTGCTGCTTGTTTAATCAGCATTGGTCACTTCATTTGAAATTGATTATTCATTATACAGTGCCAAAGAAAGACTTTCTATAATCATCATTTGGAAACTAATAATGAAAGTAGACCATTCGGTTATCTTGAAATTTTAAATTTGATTTTCTTTTTAAAAGATAAATGAAGAATGTAATGGATTTTGATTAGAATTCTACTGAGAACTTTCCAGAGAATCTACTATATGTCAGAATATTATCTTATAGAGAGCTAGGGATAAAATTAGGAGTACAGCCTTGGGGAGGAGGTGGGAGGGGGGGAGTTGTATTTTCCTTCTGAAGTTTTTATCAGATGAACATGGATAAAACAGGCAGAAATAGATATTTAATAAACTTGTTTTCATCTTCTTTTTGATATGTTTGTGTTGTTGCTAGGCATTTTTTTTTTTTTTTTTTTTTTTGTAAAAAGGTGCATTTGGTCCTTTTCAGATAAAACATCTTGAATTATATTTACATTTTGAAAGAGGAGTAGGTTTCTGTGGAAGATCCTCTGCTTAAATTATTTTGAATTTTATGTAGTTTTTCTCGTTCTGTTTTATCATGTAATTCCTGAACTGTTAATTTTTTAAACAAAGCCAATTTACTTTGTACTTGTCCTTTGGTAGTAATTCAAATGTAAAATTTCAAGAAATTCCCAGGCATTCACTTTGGTCATTCCTTCTAATTTAACACTCTGGAATTCCAGTTCCTTGATGTGTTGCACTTTAAAAGACTGTTTTATATATTGGATTGAATGCATTTACAATAACAAAGTGTAAGATTGCACTGCTGAATGTAGCACTTTTCACTAATATCTTTTTAAATTATATGAATAGGAAACAATTAAATAGCAGAATAACAAATATAATTTTAAAAATATATTTACCTCAGTTCCTGTTGTATCATGAAACAGATATTTTTTTATATTTTTATATTTTTTTTGTCCTCTTATTCATCATTTTTATTTTTATTAAAGCTTGTATTAAAGTTATCATTGATTATTCTTTCTTGCTTATTTCAGAATTATCTAACTTAACAGAAGCTTCCGGTGAAAATTGCATGATTACTGAATTTGGTCATCAAGAATTTATTAGCTATTTGGAGTTTTTATTTTGTAAAATTTCTATTCTTGGAACAATAACACCAATTTGATTCTCATGCACTGATGGATTGGACTGAAGAGGATTTGATAGCTACTGACAAGAGTTCAAGCACAGGTAAAACCATTAATATCTTATAATTCTTCTTAATATTTTCCTGTCGGTTATTATTCAGATTTCAAGAAATGGTTTCTATACTGATTGAAACTGCAAGAATTTCTTGTTTATTGGTATATTTTTACTTTGTTATTCATTCTGTTATTATGTAAGAAAAAAAACGTACAAACAGTAATCTGTATGTTTAAAAGAATCATTAGATGTATTAAAAATTTGTGATGGATAATAAGTTTGTCGTGAATACAATTTAAATGTTTTGAAAATAAAAGTACATACAGTGCAGAAATTGGTAATAATTGCTAGCATTAGACTAAAAGAACATAACTAAACAGTAAAGTTTTCTGATTATTCTTCTCATAGGTGTGTGTCAAAAATGGATTCTGTTTTCAAACAATCTAGAAATAATAGCAGCTAACTGTTTTCCTCACTGAGTGAAAATTTCTGTCAGCTCTCAACATTTCTTCTAAACTTCACTTTCATTCATCACATATGCATTAGCATTTTGCCTATTTTCATTGTTGTTTTCTGATGAAATTGCTTCATGAAACTTTTCATTGAATTCTTTGTATTTATCTTGACTTTCTCAAGATAGTACAGTTCAACTGTAGCTAGGATTTTTATCACGTGCTATTTTCCTGTTTATTTGTCAGTTATTGGCCTACAATGAAATTTGGTCAGAGAAGCAGATAACTACAACATCCAAGAGGTATCTATGCTTAAGCATTCATTTCGCTGTTTATGTGTGAACCTCCAATCTTGCATCTTCCCTATCACAAAAATGCTAAACTTAAATTTAAATTTTAAGTTAAAAGGCTATTTGTCAAAAAGAAAAATTCAACATTTCTTCGTTCCATAAACTTTACAGTGACTATTTCTAAGACCATCTTCAAATTCTATCCTCAACAATGTGATATAAATGAGTAATAAATGTAAGTCTCCAAGATCAAACCTTTATGATCTTTTGTTTGGATATAGATATTAGAATTTTCCTAGCAATTTTCATTTGACTTACCTAATTCATCTCCTACAAAGCTAAATACTCGCTATCAGTAAAGCCAAAACTGCTTCCTCCACTGGCAAAGAATCTGAGTTGTCAGGACTCTTCTAGTTTTATTATTATGTCTTTGCATACCATACATTGTACAATGTATTGCTGACTCTTGATTCTGATTTTTGATGATGAAGACATTTTTGCCAATGAACTTTGACACCATTTTTGCAACTTGTTACCGTGGAATTTCTGCCAAAATGTGCATGCAAGTTTTTAACAGATTTTCACTGGAGAGCATTTTGCTATTTCCACAAAACTTGCTGTGACTATCTTACTAGCGCCTATTTACACAGTTTCAGACACTGAAACTGTGATGAGCCACTTATTTCGAACAGCAAAGTCTAGTATGAAGATACACATTAATTGTGTTGTACCAGCTGATTTCAGGAGAAATATACTTATGCTGAATTACCAAATTCAAGCTTTTGTGGCACTAAATCCCAGATCAGGATTGAAATTGACCATTATGCATCACTGCTAAATGTGAGAAAATAACTGCAAATGACAAAAGGAAGAGTTGTCTTTAAAATTAACTTTTAATTAGATTTCATTATTTACAAGAAACTGTTTAGATCAACAGTTTTGTAATTTCATTTCAATTTACTATCTAAATCAATGTAGTTTGAAGTGATGCCTAACTGAATAATAAAAACCACAATGCTGGCTAGTTTTCTCACCAGTTGATATTGTTTTCTAAGAATTGATATAGTGGTTAGCAACAAGGTTATTATTATTATTATTATTAATCATAGACCTTCTTAATCCTTTTTGAATTTTATTCTCCTGTCAAAATTAACAAACATAGTTCATTAAAAACACCCACACACAGTTCAAAGTACTGTATTACAGAGGATTGACAGAATGGAAATTAACATTAACATTTCAGTCATAAGATCAAATTAATTACTGCTTATATAGACATATTAATGTCCTTCTGAAATATTACTGTTTGTAACAAACATGTCATAAGTAGAAAACAGCTGAAGTCTGTACAGCATCATTTTTGAGCCTTTACTTCCCTTTCTCCCCATTGTTTAAATAAAATATTTTTTTTTTTTTTTTTTTTTTTTGTTATTTCTGGGATACTTATTAGAAAATGTAATGAAAACACCGATCCTTCAGCCAATCCAAAGAGAAAGAGGATAATAATTAAAAGATAATTGTTTTCTATATAAAATTCAACCAGCAATTTGTAATTTTTGTAGCTATGTCTTTAAATTTTCACGTTGTCTTTTTTTTTTTTTTTGCATAATCTATTTAAGTTAGGAATCTCTCAAAGTTCATCAGAATTCAGTAATTTTTAAATAAAACTAAATTAAAACAGTGCTTTCTTTTGGAAAGAAATTATTTGAAAAATTAGGAAATATTTTACGTCTGCGGAATAATCAGTAATGATTTTTTTTTTCTTTTGAAAATTCCATTATGTTTCCAAACTTAGAAAGAAAAGAAATCCATAAATATACTCTAATTGCTTTGATTTTCCCCCCCTTATGTTCTCCAGACTACTTTATCTAAGATCACTATTTAAATAATTGCATGGCATTGTTGGGGAGGGAGGGAGTGAAGTAGATTCCTTTATGAAACTTTTTAGTTTTGAAATTCGATAGCTTTTCTTTGGAGAAAAAGAAGAAAAGAATGATTATTATGTCAGTTGAAGCCATATCTTTCATTACAGTCAAGGAGGATATCTCAACTTTACAAATTACTACAAATCATTTTTATAACAAAAACGAAATGTAGTATTGTCACATATTTTTGTTTGAACAGCAAACATTGCTCTTTCTGCATTACTCAAATTTCTCAAAGAAATACTTTTTTTTTCATACTTAAATATTCACTATTAATTCCCAGACAAAAAAAAGAATGCCTAAATACATAATAAGCAAAATATTCTCTTCCTGTACTGTATTGATACAGATAACATCATAATGATAGTCATGGTATTTTTACTAAAATAATCATTTCTAGGAGTTTCTCTACGATATCTATTATTTCCCAGAAATTCTACATTTTTAACACCATTGTAAAAATGCATTGTTTAACTACTGATGTGTATCGACATGTTCATTTGTGTCGTCAACTGTGAAAATAATCACTTTTGAAAGGAAGCATGAATGTCTAAGAGAACATTTTTACAAGAGTTCTAGCCTATCCTGTTTTAGTCCATAAAAATTGCCAAAATGAAAGAGCTCAATCTTAATTTCATCTTAATTTCTTTAGAAGTGAAACTGCATGCTCAGATATATACTTTGAGATTTCTAAATTCTTAAGAAGTTAAATGCTCAACATTAAAATGTAAGATGTGAATATCATGTTACATGGTTGACTTGTTAAGGAATGAAGTGTCAACAATGTAAAAGATTCTTAATTTACAAGTCGATACATTTTATAAAGATTGAGAAGTTTTGATTTAATTGTTTCATCTCTTCACAGAGAGTATGCACATGTTCTGTGCATACTCAAGAAACAAATTGACTGTTACAGATATCGATAGTTTTGTATATTCAGGCAGATTTTTTTTTTTTTTACAAACATATGGTCAGAAGAAGAAATAAAGTACAATAAATAATTAGAAAAAAAAAAAAAAAAACATGCTTGTGGATTTTTTTTTTTTTTTTTTGAGTCAGAAAATGCCTAGAAACAAATATGAAATATCAACAAAAAACAAAATTAACCAAACATAGGCATCCTTTGCCAATCATTTTTTTAACTTATTTTTTTCCATAAAAATTTGAAATAGTAATATCATAAAGCTACTGAGTTAGATTAGATTTATAGCTGACAGTTCCATTAAAAACAAAATTTAAAAATACATATATATGAAAGTCTATATGAAAATATATATATATATTATAAGGCTTTATAAAATATAGATATCTCCAAATTTCATTTAATTAATAAAAGGAAATTGTCAGTAAGGGGTAATATAAATTTTACCATATTATTACATAAAAAAGTTAAAGAAAATTAAAAGGGAAAAAAATGGTTGTATATTTTAAAATCATAAAATGAAAACATTATTTAAGAATTTAAATATTAAAAGTAAAAGGGAAATATAAAATTAAAATTACCAAGCTTTAGTTTCAAAGGAAAATAATATTCAGTAAATTAGATTTTTTTTCCTTTGAAACTTCAATTTGGTATTTTTTAATTTTATATTTTCCTTTTATTTATAATATTCTAATACTTAGTAACATTATGTTGACTTAATACTACAGGTTGTCTACAAAATGAATGCAGTGGTTTCATCACCTTGTAATGTCCATATTCATTGAGCTCTTCTGATCGAGTTTGTTATTAGAAGACAAGCATCTCTTAAAGTTTTGTTTGAATTGCCCAGCAGGCATATGTTACCACCTCCAACCACGAGAGTGATGCAGTTGCAAAATGGCGACGAACAATGAAAAAGTGTGTGTTGTCCTCGAATTCTATCAAGTCAATCTGTCACAATGGTCAGCATCACTTCAGAATGAAGTTCCATAAAGATCCACCAGCCCCAACTCCATTCGACGATGGTATGAACAAGTTACGAGATGCCTCTGTAAAGGAAAATCAACAGGTCATCCTCCTGTGCATGAAGAAACAGTTGAGCACATACAGGCCACTTTCGTGCATGGCCAGACAGCGAAGACAGACAGAACAGACTTTATCTTCCACAAGATGGTGCTCCGACACATTTCTATCATGATGTTCGTGACTTCTTGAACTGTATATTGCGAAACCGATGGATTGGTCGTATCAGAATGATGATCATGCACTGCTGCCATGACCTCCCCGCTCCCCTGACTTAACCCCCTGTAACTTTTGGAAGGGGGGAGGTATGTGAAAGATACAGTGTTTGTGCCACCATTACCAGCTGATCTGCCAGAACTGCAGACTCTCATCTGTAATGCATTTGCTGGAATTTGACAGGAACATGCTACATCGAAGTGTTGGACGAACTTGATTACAGAGATGGTGTGTGCAGAGTCACTAGCAGTGAACATATCGAGCATCTTTGAAATTGAACAAAATCTTGGAGAGTTTTCCTCTGTCTCTGTACAAATTTTTTTGATGATATGTTAAATAATACACCCACAGTACAATATGAAACGAATCTAATCATTTGTAGACACCCTCTATAGTCTCTATTCTACATTCAATACTTCAAAGTTGATATGCTTTTCAAGAAATAAAAAAAATAAATGAAATAGTTGGAAATGAAAGTCTAGCAGATTAAGAGGACAGACCAAAATAGCTGAAAAAAAATAAAAAGATATTATGTATCAGTTGTTAAAACATTTAAGAATTTTCAACTTGCCAAAAAAAAAAAAAATTGACTTACCTAAAATAAAATTTGTGTTTTATGATTATATCCCAACTTAAAATTTTGTTCCTCATTTCACATTTAAAATTGTAATTATCAAAGGTGGAAGAACAAGCATGTATTATTGTTTAGTGGCATAACTTAAAAATAATGGGGAAAATTGAAAAGTATTTCACTGAATTTTATTTATTTATTTATTTATTTACATTTCAGCTTTGATATTTGTAGAAAAACATTATCATAGACATAATTATATTAGCAAAAAGAAAAGAAAAAATTATGTAGCACCTTTATTGAAATAAATAACAATTGTTTACATTTGTAGTGCAAGTCTGGATTAAACTGGATACATGCAATTAAAACTTTGAAATGGTATCATTGATTTTATGAACATTTTTTATATGAAGTTGAAAACATTGCTTTTGAACTTGAAATAAAATATCTATGCCTTACTAATTCATGTTAGGTAATAAATTGCAGTATTTACATCTTTTGTTTAAAATTTTTAAATTAGTTCCCCACAATTATGTAGAAAGTTTGTTTCAACTGCTTCTGGAACAACATTACAAACTACAAAAAGTATAACTGTGAAAGTTTAGTGCAGCATTAGGATGGAAAACTGCTTAATAATTGTTAATTGTTATTCTTGTTTGAGATCCATTATATGGCCTGTTATTAGTTGGAAAAAAGCAAAAGTTTATTTTCATCATCTTCTGTTGTTAAGGATAGCATTCAAAACGAAGGTATTATTCTATTTCACATTGAAACAGAAGTCAAATTTCTTCGTAGCAGTGAATAGGAACAGAAACAGAAATAAGTTTCTATCATATGCTTACGGTTTTAAATCTGGAGTTATAATTCCTAATTAATTTGCTACCCTTTACTATTATTTTAAATTCTCTACTTTGCATTGCAATAAGTAGAAATTTGCTACATACTTCTCATGTAAAAGCAGTAAAAGATAGAGAATTAATTATGAGCCATAAACATATTAAATTTGAGACTTACGATTTATTTTAAATGTATTATTTAAATTTAATCCAGGCAGCACTGCATTATATTCCATAATACAAATATAGTACCTTTGTCCATCTCTTAGACCTTGCACCAAGATCTTTTAAGACAGATTAGAAATATTTACTTTTATACGAATTAATAACCCCTCCCTTTTTTTCTTTTTTTTTCTAGTTCCAATAACTGATGAAAGGAGTTTAATGTTTCAATCTGTCCAATTTTATCGGTAACGGTATGATAGGTATGTATTAAAAATATTTTTAATTGTTAAGATTAATTAGTTGTTTTATTAATTGACTAGCTCAACATTAGTCTTCATCTGTTTGGTTGCTGTTCTCTTAACTTTACAACACATTATAAATCATACTCCATATCTTTGGTATCAAGTAGAAGCCAAGCCAACTCTTTATTCAAAATCATCTTTTATTGTATTCTTTTGATCTTTGGTTGAGATTTTAATTCTCTCGAAGATCTTCTATTTACAATTATTCACCACATGCTGTGATTATTGTAATACTTTCCAAACATTTCAAGAGTAACCATCACAGATTACCTTGTAACATTCCATTTGCCATCAGATTACCTTGTAACTTCTTTGCACACACATAGTATGTTGAATTACCAATTTCAAGTGCTTCCTTTTTTGTTTTATTTCAGTGAATTATTATTATTTAAGGGGGAAATGAAGACAATTGTAAAATATATACCTGAATAATTGGTTCATCTGCTGTCAAATAATGCTCTTTGAATATCTCGCTCTTTTATTTTTTGTTCATTTAAAGTCCATATTGAATAAGAGAAATTGCATCTGAATTCTCAACATTACGTTAATTTAAGAGCTTTCATTTCGGTAGCTGCTGCTATGGTTGTTACAATTAGGCAATGTATTTTAACGTATGTGGATCACAGATATTCTGTTTCTATTTATTAATCTGTGTGTGTTGTGTATACAAGTAAAAAGGAAAATGATCTTCCTTTAAAAACTATTTAAAATCCATAATAGTTTAGATTCCTTTCCAGGATCCTTCTTTATTTAAAATAAGTTACAATATAAAATACTATTTTCAGGGATAGAGATAATGAAGATACTTGTAAATTGAATCACTTAAACCACCTGAATGATTCATTGGTCAACATGATGCAGTTACAATACAAAGTTGGATTGATAAATGGGTTTCTTATAATCAAACTTGAGAGCCTTTACAAAGCACTATTAAAGTTGATATTTAATATTGTACAAATAGATTTCAGCAGAATTTCTGATTTTTATCAAGGATCTCTCATTTATACATTGTAACAGCAGGAACCATTTGTATATAAACCATCTTGAAGTAAAGCCAGAATGTGCAGATGTTAGAAATGACAGTGTCTTGTAAACAAAAGAAGGCCTCTTACTATTTTATGGGAATATATTTCTGAATAGCATTTATATCATAGTTATATTTTCTTTTTGTATTTTAACTAGTAGAATGTGTCTTTTTATGGTACCAATTTGTCCATCAATAATTTTTGTATTCTCTTGATTATTTAATGGACAGATTGTTGCTTATAGATTTTCAGAAGATTGTTTTCTTTATTAAGAATGTGTCTTTTTATTTCAACTAGTTATTTTAATAAATCAAATTATTAATACAAAAGTTTTGGCATTATTCTAACATCCACAAATAAAGGATGTTATAAATATATTAACAGATCAATAATTAATGGTTCTAGTTTCTTAGAAACATTCTTCACTTAGATAATTATTCAATTTAATCCTTTACACTTCTTTTTAAAATTTGACATTTACATAAATTGTTATTATTTGTATTTCAATGTAGATATTGATTGAGATTTCAAAAATTTAATTAATAACGTAAAAATGTAAAATTGGATTTCAAGACATTTTATTTCTCTGCATAGAAAAGATCTTAAATGTTATGTTACTGTCATTTTATGTTTTATTGCAATTAAATTACGTCATTCTCAATGAATATTTATACTTGAATACTATGAACAGAAAAATGATGTCAAAATTATATTAAAAATTTAATGAAAACTTAATTAGAGCTTAATTACACTTTTTGGCATATGACTTACTTGACTTGACTTATTTCCTGTCGCTCCTAGTGGAGCATAGGGCAGCAGTAAAGACCTTCCATCTAGTTCTGTTGACAGCCAAACATTTCACCTCACTCCAGATTTTACCAGCCTCCAAAGCCTCCTCTTCCACTGTCCTTTTCCATGTTTTCCTCGGGCGACCTCGCCTCCGTGTTCCTTGCGGATTCCAATCTAGTGCTGTCCTTTCAACAGCTCCGTGTTGTTTACGCAATGTGTGGCCAATCCACCTCCACTTTCTCTCTTTGATTTGTTCTTCAATCTGCCGTTGATCTGTTGCCTCCCACAAGTCATTATTTGAGATCGTATCCGGCCACCTCACATTTAAAATTTGCCGTAGACATCTATTTACAAAAACCTGCAGCTGATTTACAATTGTTTTTGTTGTCTTCCATGTTTCACAGCTATAGAGGAGGACCGACTTCACATTGCTGTTGAATAATCGAAGCTTGGTTTTCCTTGATAAATTTTTATTTCGCCAGACAGGATATAACTGGACAAAGGCTCCATTTGCCTTCCGAATCCGACTCTTAACATCTTCATCCGCTCCTCCATCTTTCCGGACTATGCTACCCAGGTACACAAAGGAATCAACTTGCTCCAACTCCTCTCCATACACTGCTAGTCGCATGTCTTTATCAGATCGAACTCTCATTTCCTTAGTTTTTTTGGTATTAATCTTTAGCCCTACAATCTCAGCTTCCTTTTGTAGCCTAGACAGCTTACTGTCCATATCCTGAAATCTTTGTGAGAGCAGGCATATATCATCTGCAAAATCCAGGTCTTCAAGCCTATCATTCATTCCCCACTGGATACCTCTTTTCCTGTCATCAACAACCCTTCTCATCACTCTATCCAAAACCAACAAGAACAAGGTAGGTGATAGAATACACCCCTGTCTCACTCCAGCATTTGTCTGGATAGCCTCTGTGAGTTTTCCATTGTGCAGCACTCTACATTCATATCCATCATACATCTCTCTGATAATATTAACAATCTTCGTAGGTATTCCATATTCTTCCACAATACTCCACATAACTCTTCTGTAAACAGAATCGAATGCCTTCTCAAAATCAATAAAGGTAAGATATATTGTATTCTGCCATTCTGCACTCTGTTCAAGTATTATACGAAGTGTGTTGATAAGATCTACACAACTTCGATGTGTTCTAAAGCCTGCTTGTTCTTTCCTTAGTCTAACTTCCACGGTGTTCTTAATTCGGTTCAGGATTATTCTCGAAAGCACTTTACTCGGTACAGACATGAGAGTGATACCACGCCAATTATTGCAGTTAGTTATATTCCCTTTTTTCGGTAACTTAACAATCAATCCCTCTTTCCAACTTTTTGGTAATTTTTCTTCTATCCAGATCTTTTCAAACAAAGGATATAGTATATTTACTGAGGTATCAATGTCTATTTTTAGCACCTCAGGTGCAATATTATCCATTCCAGGAGCTCTTCCATTATTAATCTGTATGAGGGCTACTTTGATTTCAGCCTTAGTTGGTGTGTTTATTCTGATTTTATCATCCACATCTACCACATTCCCATGTCTCATCTCCTCATCAGGTTGTTCTCTATTCAAGATCTCTGAGAAATGTTCCCTCCATCTCTTGAGCTGGTCTTCTTCGGACATCAATAGCTGGCCATCTTTACCCCTCAAAGGTCTACTCTTGTTGAAGCCTTTCCTTGACAACATTTTTGTTATACTATACAGTTCTTTAGCATCCCCTCTTGCTGCCGCTGCCTCAGCTCTCTGGGCTTGTTCATCCACCCACATTCTCTTATCATTCCTCACACTTCTCTTTATTAATCGATCAGTTGTTGTATATTCAGTTTGAATCTGAGCTTTTTGTTGCCTTGTTTTGCTCGTAATTAGTCGTGCTTTAATCTTTTTTCTTTCATTTATCAACTTCCATGTACTCTCAGACATCCACTCTTTCTTCAAACGATTCTTGAAGCCAAGGACATGTTCACTCACAGTACAGTATATGCTCTTAACCTGATTCCATGTAGCTTCAACATCATTTTCCTGTATTTCTTGTAACGCCTCATACCTGTTCTTCAACTCCATACAAAATTCTTCTTTCTTGGCTGGCACCTTCAACTGTCTTATATCATATTGCTTGTTCCGCTGTTCAAACTTTCTTTTTGTAGCCATAATTTTTAATCGAAAGTCAGCAACAACAAGATGGTGGTCACTACTAATGTCTGCTCCACGCTTATTCCTCACATCCATTAAGGACCTTCTAAATTTTTTGCTGAGTGCAATGTGATCAATTTGGTTTTCTGTTTTATGGTCGGGAGATACCCATGTGACCTTATGGCACTTCTTATGTGGGAATATTGTGCCTCCAATCACCAAATCGTGACTGGCACAAAAATTTGTGAACATTTCCCCATTTTCATTTCTATCTCCAATACCATGGCTTCCCATTACATGTTCCATACCATCATTTCTGCTCCCAACCTTTGCATTTAAATCTCCCATAACTATCAATATGTCTTTTTTACTGGTTTTTTGGACAATGTTGTTTATAGAACAATAAAATTCTTCTTTAAGCTTTTCATCTGAAGATTCAGTTGGAGCATAACATTGTATGACAGTGACATTACGGATGTTACCCTTGAAGCGTGCTGTCATCAATCTCTCTGATACAGGTTTCCATTCCAGAAGACTTTTCTTTGCTCCTTTGGTCAACAGAAGTCCAACTCCGTGTGTGTGTTCTGCCTCTTCAGAGGTGTGTCCTGAGTACAGAAAAGTAAGCCCCTCTTGTGTCTGCATTTCTCCAAAGTCTGGCCATCTTACTTCGCTAAGGCCAAGAATATCCAATTTGTAATTCAACATCTCTTTTTCAACCTGTTTTAATCGGCTGATTTCTCTCAAAGTTCTTACATTCCAAAAACCTATTCTCGTAGTTCTTTTCGTTCCAAAGGTCGTCAACATAGAATCCGTCCGGGTATCTTTTTCTGCTGTTTCTTTAATCAGAAATTGTCGGGAGTACAGGTGATTGGCCCATAGCTCCTTAGTCTGGTGGTGGGGCTGCCACCTCAAAGCCTCCAGACTTTGCTCCCTCCCTGTTTCAGAAGATTAAATTCTTCCTACTTCTTGAGACAAGCATAAGCTCCATTCAAGTTACAGGGAGGCCCCTCCTCCTTTCTCAACCGGGCTTGGGACCTGCTATGGCGGAGTTATGGCATATGCAGTTTAATTATTATTTAGTTAGTTGTTGTTGTTGTTTTGTTTTTTTTACTTTTTTTTTTTTGAAAAAAAAAAACTGCTTCTTAAATAAGCAAACTTATTAATTAAATAAATTCATTGTCTTATATATTGAAAAATACAATTGATGTTCATAAACAAAAAGAATAATTTATAGTAATGTAGCTGTAATAATTAAAGTTATCCAAATTGTGACAGTTGATAATGACTGATGAAGCATTTTTCCTTCTTTAAACAGGTGGCACTAATGAAGCTTCAGTATTATTCTCTAGGGGAAAGTTTGCTCATATGATGTATGAAGGTAAACATATTCACTATTCACCAGTGGATAATAAGCCTCTTTGCTCATATAGTGCTAAATTATGTAAGCAGCGACGTCTAAATAATTATGCGTTTTGCATACGCCACATACTTGAAGACAGATCTGCACCATTCAAGCAATGTGCTCATGTTGCCAAGTACAACAATCAAAAATGCACCAATCCTATCCCATCAAATGAAGACAGAGAGTGAGTAAATAGTATTTTTATCATCTTTCTAATAAACTACATCTATCTTGATCTATCTAATATGTATTTGAATTAGATAAATTGGCCACTGGCTGATGTTGTTCTTTCTATTGATATTGCTTCTTTATGCAGTTTCACCCGAGGATTGGAATTCATTATGAATGATAAACACCCAAAAACATTGAATATCCTTCGATTTTAAACTTTTTCTTTTCAGAATATTAATTAAATTTCTTCTATATTTAGAATATAAGAATTTAAGATATTGTTATTAATAACATTTCACTTGTAAAAAAATAATAAAAGTCCTTAAGAATTACACTATGTGATCAAAAATATCCGGACATCGCTCTGCAATAGTGAACTAAAGCATAGATGATATAACGACGCCCCGTACCCGCATAAAAGGAGGCATGGAGTCGTGTATTATTAATTGATATGAAGTAACAGAAGAATGGGTCAATCAGCAGAGCTCAGTGACTTTGAACGTGGACTGATCATTGGCTGCCACTTCAATAATAAGACGGATATTAGGATATTTCAACCCTTCTAAAATTGCCGAAATCAGCTGTTGGCAACTTGATTGTAAAGTGCAACCTCAACAAAATCGTAGCAGGTAGGTCATGTATACTGATAGACTGGGTCTGTCGAGTGTTGAAGAAAATGGTTCGTGCAAATAGTCAAACATCAATTGAAACAATCACCCGCGAGTTTGACAATAGTACTAACACACTAGCCAGCACCATGGCTGTTCGTCAAGAGATCAGGGGAATAGAGTTTCATGATAGAGCATCTGTTCACAAACCAAACATTTCTCCAGGAGAATGCTAAGCGCTGCCTCAAGTGATGTAAAGAGCGATGCCACTGGATAGTGGAATTGTGGAAACGTATGATGTGGAGTGATGAATCATGCTATACCATGTGGCAGTCCGATGTGAGGGTTTAGGTGTGGCAAATGCCAGTGGAATGATGTCTGCCATCATGTCTAGTGCCAACAGTGAAGTTTGGAGAAGTGGCATTGCAGTGTGGGGGGTGTTTCTTCTCCATCTTGTACCAATGCATGGCAGTGCAATTGCGGAAGAGTATAACAACATTTTAATCAGTTACATTCTGCCTACAGTAGAGGACACTTCAGGGAAGGCCATTACCTCTACCAGCATGATAATGCTTCATGTCATAAAGCAAGGTCTGTGAGGGGATGCTTTGTGGACAATAAGGTTCTAGAAATGGACTAGCCTGCCCAAAGTCCTAACCTAAACCCTATTGCACATCTATGGTAGGAATTAGAATGTCGACTTCATTCCAGACTCCAGTGTCCCACATCACGACCTGCTCTGACTATAGCTTTTCAGGAAGAATGGGCTGCCACTTCTCCAAAGATGTTCAGGTACCTAGTAGAAAGTCTATCTGTCAGAGTCACTGCTGTAACAAAGGTGAATGGCAGACCCCCCTCCATTAATGTCCACTACTGAGGAGTGTGTCACAGGGAAAGTCTGACTACCGTTTTCGGGTAGGTGACCGGATATTTTGGATCACATGGTGTATATTAAACACAAGCAAATATTCCTGTTTTGTAGTGTGATGTAGGAACAGTTTGATTACATGTTAATAGGAACTTTATCCACACGGGGGCCTCTGTAAAGGGTGCAAATTGTTTTAACATTTTATCTATACTGGTCAAAACATTTAGGAGCTATTACGGAAATAATAGGAAGGGACAATTAACATCACCATTTCTCAGCATTTTATTAATGAACAATGTAGGATAAGCACATACAAAAAGAATTGAAGTTATCAGAATATGCAAATTAGTAGAGCAAGCCCATTATCACAGAAGATGACATTGCAGTGCAATATGGTTTCATATTGGATTCATTGGATGATAGTCATTCAGTATGAAGTTGCAGTTGCAAGTGCAACAACATTGGACAGTGATGGACAAGTGTCTCTGCAACTTGATTTGTCAGAACAAACAGCTTGGAGAGCAATAAGATGACTTGAAGCTGCACAGACACAGACAACAGTGGCTGCAGCATTTGGAACATCCAAGAGAACTGCATCCAAAAGACCGGGACAGTGAGGAGAAGACCAAGGCAGGATACACCCTCATCCACAACAGCACGAGATGATTGATACTTGCATACCTTGGCATAAAGGAGCTGTTGATCCAATGCAATATAACTATGTGATCAGTTTATTTCGGCCACAGCATGATAGATGTGCACCTATCATCAGTTAGGTGCACATATGAAATCAGTTTCATCATAGTGATTGTGTGCCCAGTGGCCAATGATATCTACAGAACACCAGAGAGCCTGCAAAGCTTGGACTGAAGAGCATAGTCACTGGAACAGGAACCAGTTGTCTTCTGTTCTCTTTTCAGATAGTTGTGGTTTAGCCACCAGAAAATCGTCTCCTGATTTGGTGTGAACAAAGAACATGGGAGAGCCTTGTTTTTCTGCATAAAAGGTACTTCTTCTGTGATGGTGAAGTCGTGGTATAGGCACACATTAGTGTTGGCAGTTGCGCTTACTTACACATCATCTGAAATGGATCTCTGACAGCTATAAGATACCAGGATGAGATTCTGCGACCTGTAGTTTTACCCTAGTAGTACAACAACTAGTGGAGCAGTTAGAGAAAACTTTGTTTTCTTGGATGATAATGCATGCCCCTGCCATGCACAGATAGCAAACAACATGCTCAGGGTGCAGGGTTGAGTACATGGACTCGCTTGCATGCTAACCAGACCTGAATCCCATTGAACATGCTTGGGATCCCTTCAAGATGTATTACGTAACACCAATATCTCCCATGATGCTTTGTCAGCTGCAGATGACCTCACAAGAACTGCTGGACAATCTGGTCTTGTCGATGCCTCATTGCTATCAAATGTATTACTGACCTCAGTTCACCATTCAGCCTCCTGAAGATGTAATATTGGAACAGTTTTTAATATAGACCAATGCAGTTTCACCTCAACCTGTCATTGCGTAGTGGTCCTCGTGATAATGGGCATGCTCTGCTAATATGCATATTCAAATGATATTAATTCTTTTTGTATATGCTGTAGTTGTTAATAAATAGCTGTAAAGTGATGTTGATTGTCTCTTCCTATTATTTTTGCAATATCCCCTAATTGATTTGACCATTGTATTTACCCTGACAAAAGCTTCATATTAATTAAGCACTAAGTATTGAAATCATTTTTACTTATAAATTTTATTGAATACATATTTATTCTAGGTCTAAAGATAACAACATAGAATGGCTCGGTCTAAAAATCAAAATTGCATATTACTTTTATTAATAATTTGTATTAGATTATTCTCAGCTATTTGACTAACATTGGCATCTTGTTCCTTAGTTTTGTTTTTTTCCTGCCTTTTCATTTGTAGTCATTAAGAAAAGAGCAGGATAATAAAAACTGGTAATCTCTATAACTTTGTCAATTTCTTTGTTTTGTTGGCTGAGAAAATTTTCAGGTGTCCATAGGCATAGAAAGTATCTTTTTCAAGATGTATTTCAATGTGAAGAAATGATGCCAGAGTATTGTTAAAGTTAAAGCAGTCCTATTACAGCCCAATGTAGGCCCTTGGGGTCGCAGAAGGTAAGGGCTCCCAGTGCTACTTAACCAATGGGACTAGGTTGAAGTCGGGAAGTTAGCCCGGCACCCGCCCGGCTTTAACTCCCAGGAAAGAAACCCAGTTCCCATTCAACAGAAGGCTGGGTAGACTCTAGAACCCCTTTGGAGGAGAAAGGAACGTGGAAAAATCCCCGCCCTCCGCCAAGGCTGGGAATCCATCCCGCAGCCAAGCGGCAGAGTATTGTATTTCTAAGATATATTCTGCCGATATTTATAACCCTTTTATTCTCAATTGCAAGTTTTCATCTGCATTAGTCATTCGAACTTAACTAGTGACAATGCAAAATAAAGTCTATTGAAGAGAGATAGATTTATTGTATTAACAAATGGTTGTGGAATAGTGTAATACGATGTAACTGGCCTTTACAAAAAGAAATGCAGACTATTTTATTTACATCAATGTGAATGTCCTAAAATTTACACGACTTGAATATTAATGTTTGTCCCTTAACATATCTTTTAATAAACTTAAAACAACATCCTAAACTTTTTATTTGTGGGAAAAAAAAATCATTAATGCTTATTTGCTTTTTTTCTTTTAGATATTGTAACAGCCACATGCAGGTTGCAGGAATGGCTCCAAAAAAGGAGAGGAAGGCCAAAAGGGAGAAGGATTTAAATTTGCTTCCAGATGGAAAATTAAAATTTGCAGATAGGCTTAAAGCTCTTTTAAAGACTGGAAATGATATAATAAATTCTGACGACCAGTCAAGTTTGGATGACCCATATGCCTTTCCAGATCCTGTATCTGAAACAAGTCAAGATAAATCTCCTCCGGCATCCATTATGGGTTCTCCAAAATTGCCCGAACAAGTTACTAAAGTATTCTTAGAAGTGGCCAGTAAACTGGAACAAAATAAAATGAGTCCACACAGTGAAAATAAAGCAAAATCTAACATTACAAAATCATCCAAAACCATGAATAGATTACAAGCTAAAATAGCTCAAAACAAAATTTTAGACAAAATGAAAAAAAATCAAGAATCTAGTCTGACAGTAGCATCTGTTGTGAAATGTAAAGAAAATGTACATTCCATTACAGAAAATTTGAGCAATCATTCTCAGGACTTAAATGCAGAAAATTTATCCAATGCTTCCTTTAATACTGACATTGTTAACGGGGCTGACAAGGTAAAGAATTGTAAAGATAATCAAAGTGATAGCTATTCAGATTTGATCACCAATCATCATAGCACATTATCAGTGAATTCACCATGTACATCAGTATCAGCAACACCTCCCTCCTATCATCAAGCTACATCAGGTATTGTGAATATTCAACCAAAGAAATATCTTCCCAATCAGAAGAGGAGGAACTGCAAAAATTCTACCCCTAAACCTCTGCAGAGGCTTCAGGAAATTTGGGAAAACCATAGTAAATATAAAGCTGATTTATATCCATTAGGTAATTAGTATGTTACTAATTATTAAATGAATTGTGTCTGTGTTAATAAATTGCATAATGAGGATATGATTAGAAGATATATTTAGATCTATGGTAACTTTTCATTTTTAATGCTATTTTTTAAACTATCACTGAATAATTTTCTTTTATGTATGTAGCGGTGAGATTAATTCAATTTGTATGACTTTTTTTTTTTAACTTAGATAATTTTTTGTTGAAATAGTTTATTTTATACATCAAGTCTCCAGAGGAAAAGTTAAAAAATAAAATTTAAAAAAAAACCCCAAAACCTACTATTAAAACGAAATTATTTTAATAAAAATCATACAAAAACATACCAAGATAGTTACTTAAATTTTTAAGATAAATTTTAGTAATTTTTAAAAAAAGAAACAAAACATAATATTAAAACTTCGTAATGGAGAGGCAGATATAAACCATAAAACAAAGGGATATGTAATACAAAAGATGAAGAACTATTTTTTTTTTTT
>JAFIDM010010028.1:3953293-3974542 GCA_023159025.1 Thereuonema tuberculata | reverse complement strand
TATATATATGTAGAGACACACATGCGCTCACACACATTACAGATGTTTTTATTATTTAATTACTTGTCTTATTTAGATGGGATTTATTTTAAATGGAACAGATAGTTTCAAACCAGTAAATTTGTAAAATACAAACTATATAACTGGAAAGATTTTTAATAGCTTTGTATTGAAATTCATTATTGGCATTTTATTGAATAATATTTGGTTGGAGCATGAAAAATTTAAGCTTAGATGAGTTATTCTAACAGACTGATATGATTGAATCAGTTCTAAGTCAATGGTAAATCCTTTCACATATCTAATACAAGTGCTATATTTATTATTTTGCAGATGTACCATCTTCTATGACTATGAGTTTAGAAACTACACAACTAAGTCCAGGCCCTGCTGAATTAAATGCTGAGGATATAACTAAGGATTTGGGAGATCCTCTTGATAGTGAGCTTGGAAATGAATTAGATGGCCATTTATCACCAGGTAAACTTCAATATTTATTTGATATAATTTAAATATTCTTCATAAATGTAATGAAAATAATAAATAATTGAAACAAAAAAATTGTATATTAGCAAGTACTGGGGAAAACCATTGAAAATATAAAAGAGATATTAATTAATAAATAATAATAATAATCATTAAAAATGAAATCAAAAAAAAAAAAAGAAGACACTTGTACCCTACAAGAATTGAACTTACAATCCTTACATCTGGAGACCAACGCTTTAGCCCACTGGACCACAACAACACTTGCTTAGAAAACTAACAGGAAGTTAATAAACCAATACTCGAAAATTGATGAAAACAGTGTCAAATATCTCGAATACGCTTGAGAGTTATCCCCTCAACATATTTATATTTTTTAAATACTCCATGAGTAATTTCATCTCACAAAAGAACATTGATTTTCGTGAAGTAGAGGCCGTGACCTCTCCTTGTAAGTTTAATATTTCTGTTCGGGGGATTGAGTTAATGAACATTTAGAACATACTCTTTCTAAACATAAAATGTTCTTTATATTTTTTGATTATAGGTGATACGTTAATGGTAAAAGAAATAAATTGTTCAAGTTAGTACATTGCAGTACAGTAGTAATGTTTTCTTTTTTACACTGTATTGAGACATCAAGATATTATGAGTTTAGTCAGTATCATATTTGTAGGTGTATACAGTATGTCATGATAAAATTTATTATGATTTCAGTAACAAAATTTAAATTGATGAGAGTTTGATATTATCTCAATAGCGTCAAAAAGGAAATTTGTGAATGAAATGTTAGTTCATAAATAAATATATCTTCATGATAACATTTCTTCATAATCTCCTTTACTCCAAAATAACAATATTTCAAACGATCTTATCGATCATTCTTTTGAACGATAAAGAATGATCGATAAGATCGTTCGAAATATTGTTATTTGGAGTAAAGGAATGAAGATGTATTTATTTATTATCGTAACAGATAAGTATATGTTGAAATGTTAGTTATTTGCTTCTCAGAATAAAGGATCTTTGTATCTTGAATAGCGAGACTATTCAATATTGTATCTTTGTATAGACTGCCAGTCGTTGATAAAACTGTGGGAAACTGTTGTTTTCTTTAATGATGCATTCCTTTTATAGTTTGCTGTAGAATAGTCAAATTGCACTAGCAAAAAGCAACGGAAATGTATTAAATTCTATACAAAGAAAAGCCCCTGTCAGTCATTTCTCTTATATAACATAAGGCTAGCGACTCACTTGCAAATGTTTTCCAGCGATGTCATAAAATCTTCCCCTCTTCTTCCCCTTTTATTGCTGCCTCAAGCAATGCAATAATTGTTCCTATTGTGATTGACCCCCTTGTTGCAGTGGTAAAAATATAGATTTCGCTCTGTATGTACGCGGTGGTTTCAGACCTCAGGCGAATTGAGGGTTCTCTAATGAACCCTTCCCTGCGGAGGGGAGACTCTTGTTTATGACATCGCTGGAAAACATTTGCAAGTGCGTTCCTACGCTAACAGATGATCATCCCGCTATTGCTCTACCACATAACAGTATACTCAATGTCATAAGATTTTAATGCTTAAAATCTTGTGACATAAGGGATAAGGTTTTCGTTACTTGTAATCCACACATTTTATATTTAATGTCTTGTCCTTTGTTTATATTCTCTTCTTCTTCTTTGAGTCGTTTAACACGCGTCTGGATCCGGATTGCCACGGAGCCAGTACGCTGTTGTACGTGTTATGGCTTGTCCAACACCTTGTGTTACATTTTTCCACTTTACTCTGTCAAATGCTAGTTCTTTTCCATCCTTCAGATCTAGTCTAAGATTAGCCAGATCCTCTGTCACATGTGTGAGCCATGTTTTCTTGGGTGCAGATTTTTGGACCTTCCAATCAGTGGGTCGTGGTGACAAGAGTAGTTTGTGTGGTAGGCGGTTTGTATTCATCCTGCATTATATTGTATTATATTGTTTTTATATTCCCTTTTAAGATGGAATTTGTGTAGAGCATCAGACTTTTTTTCCCCCCCAAGAGATGACATATTTAATATAAATGATTAATACAATCATCCATAGAATGATAGTTGAATTTAATCAAATAGACCAACGCTCCTGTCTTGTGATTCTTCTTTCTTCTTGTCTGCTGCTCTACTCTCTCCTGGAGCACTGACAGCATCTTCACTAACTTCTGAACTAATGTTGGTCAACAGATTTCAAAAGCTTTGGCCAAAAGACCTGGCCAGTATGGTTCCACTTTGACTGCTTTCAGGGTGGTATTTATTTTTCTGAATGTCTTGTCCTGCAGAATAATATTTTACGAATATTATTTGTCTTGTCTGTAGAATAAACATATCACAATTCGTCTTTGGATGTCATCATTCCTGTTTCTACTTTAATTTTTTTGATCGATTATAACTTATTTCAGTCCTGAATTTTTATATATCCAATTCTTCTTTACCTTTTTAATCTCTTGTAGACAGATCTTTGAATCATCCTAAAATTATTAATGAAAATTAAGCTGTGTATAAACATTTTTTCTATATAAAACTTAAACATATATATTTTTTTATTTTAAAAAAAGGATCTATTGAAAAATCTTTGGATCTACCCCTTGATGCTGCAGAATTAGCTAATCAAGCAACCCGGTTGTTAGAAGAACATGATTTTACTGAGGTGTTGAACAAAATTCCAGACGATGCTTTTAATGAATTCTTTACAGGTAACTTATTTTAGTTTTTAATTAAATTATTAAAATCTTGTTTGTTATTCAAATTTCAGTTGATTTTTTCTTAATGCTTATACTTCATTTTCATTAGAATTATATGTATATTTTTCTTTTATGGTCAGTTATATTTTGATAATGTAAGTTACGAATATATTATGTTTTAGTTATTAGTTTTAATACAAATATTTTTAAGTTTTCTTATTACTGAATGTTGTCATTTATTTGCAGAATATATTTATGTTCAAAATTCCATTATGGTTTTTCTCATTCTGTTAAAAATAATGGTTGAACAGTAACGATGTATCCAATGATCCCTGGATTCATCTTCATGCAGCCCACATTTGAAAATGTTGTTCCTCCAGTTTTTGGAAATCTCTCAAGAAATTGACTGTTAGGAGAATACTTGTTTACATTTTGGGATTTCTGTTAACTTTTAAATAAGCAGAGTTTGCCCTTTTTTTTTTTGCCTTTACCTTGGTGTATATTCAGTCATAATTATCATATGTATCACGAAAGTTCAGAGGGATGGCATCTCGGTTCTTGCCTGTAAAGGAAACCTCTTTAAACAATGCTTATTAAGTAAAATAGGATAAAAGAAATGAAACAACAGTAAAATGCATTTAATTTTGACTAACAAGGGAAGTGCGTGACCTCGAACGCCAAGAACGGAATGAAAATGTGCTTAGAATATAAATCCCTCATCCCAAAAACAGTGGTACGAGTCATTCCCATGCAAAACTCAGCTGTTGTCTGCTAACGCCATCTGGCAGTGGCATGTTGTACCTGCACTAACAAGTACTTAATTTTTGGCATGAGCTAAGCACATTTTCATGCGGTTCTCAGCGTTTGAGGTCATGCACTTCCCTTGTAAGTACAAGTACCAAGTAGGAACAACAAAACATGAACAGTGGTTATCTGTTCTTGTACTGTCTCACCATATTTACTTTGTCTTGTGTTGTGCTGTCCCCTGATGATGGAACATGCACAGTGTTTTGAATCTGATGGGTTACTACCTTCTATCACTTAATTTTGACCAGGTATCTGTGTTTTATAATTGTTTGCTTTCTTTAATTCATCAACACACATTATGCCTTCTCATAAGTAAAAGGTGGAAAAAGAATTTGTGTGAAATTCTTGATTGGAGATCCTTTATTTCTTGATTTAATTAATAAAAAAATATGATATTTGATCAATTATTTAAATGGAGTAACAGAATGAACTTATAAAATTAAGATTTTTATTTTTGTTTTTATTTTTTAAGAAAAACCAAAAAGTGCTATGGATATAGTTTTCAAGTTTTTAATAATTTTTAATAAGCATTCTACACTGACTGCTCAATTGAAAGTGGACACCTTCCATAGTGGAACAACCCATTCAAATTCAGACAATAATTTGAATATATTCATTATAAAACAACACTATCATGTGTAGTTGGAATCATTTGGTATCTAACCATGTGCTGAGGTAAAATGCAGCTGAGCCATTTTCAATGTGGAGTAGTCATATGCTACCACATTAATGACCAGAGTGTGCGAGCCATAGCAGTGACACTGAACCTGCCAAAGTTGACTGTAGGTGCTATTATCACGAATTGGAAATGTGAAGGAGTGGAAACACGATATCATGGAGGTGGCCGAACCCGCATGCTGACCGATAGAGACCGGAGGGCCCTGAAGTGATTGGTACGGCAGAACAGGGCTGTTCCAGCAGGCAACGGGGATAACTGTCAGTAGCATGACGATTCATCGGGAGCCCCGTGGCTTAGAGTACATCAGTCGGGCTGCTGCCCACAAACCTAACATCACCCCTGTAAACTCCCAGCATCATGTGGCATGGTGTAAAGAGTGATGATCTTGGTCAATGGACCGCTGGAAGAGCATTATGTGGAGCAACGAATCATGCTTCACACTCTACTGATCAGATGGGCCCATCTGGGTGTGGCATTTGCCAGGGGAGCAGCTGTTGCCCGAGTGTGTCATCCCAACAGTGAAGTTTGGCGGTGGTGATGGGATGATATGGTCGTGTTTCTCCTGGTTTGGACATGGTCCGTTGGTTGTGATCGAGGGGAACTTGGCATCCACACAGTATCTGGATGTTCTAGGCAATTCCATGCTTCCTTTGTTGTTGTCGCAGTTCGGTGGAGGGCCATTTGTGTTCAGCACGACAGTGCTCCGTGCCATAATGTACATGTTGTCAGCCTGGTTTCTGGAGAATAATGTTCAGGAACTTCAGTAGCCTGCCCAGAGTCCGGATTTCAACCCTATTGAATATATGTGGGATGAATTAAAGCACTGGATTTTTGAGCGTCCGATGCGACGGCAAACGCGCATCCAACTTGTACAGGCTTTGAAGGAGGAGTGGATAAAAATACTGGTTGTTTGCTATCAGAAACTGGTGGAGAGTAGGCCACGGCGTGTAGATGCTGTGCTTAAGGCAAAAGGCCACAGTACTCAATATTAGACACGCTGTATGTATGTAGTGAATGTGGGTGGCAGAGAAGCCAAGCACTGCGACCGAATGTCTATTGTACTATCCCACAGGAAATAAGGACAGATGGAGAGAAAGACTGAGAAAGTATGGTGAGAGAAGTGCAGGGGAAACGGGAGAACCCCGAGAAAATCTGCCCAGCGCAGATCGTCCACCATCACGAAACCCACATGAGAACCGAACTCAGAGGTGAGAGGCCGATGTCCTAACGACAATGCCAACCGCGCGGCCTAGACACGCTGTAAATAAGTGTCTGTTCCATACCACAGGTGTGTCCACTTTCAATTGAGCAGGCAGTGTATTTAATATTTTTTTTTCATAAATTTATTTGATGGGCTCAATACTGAAAGTGCTAAGACACTTATCTATAGACTGGAGAAGCCTGGTTTAATCCTTACTGAAAGTAAAGCACTTTTTACTTGGTTATTTCTTCTTTAGTTCATTTTGCAAGTGATGACAATATTCTATTTTTATAAGGTTTTTATAGACCTTATAATTTCATGTGTATAGAGGCTGGAAGAATTGGATGTGATTCTCTACAGAGATCATTTTTTTTTTTACTCCCTACCCATATGTACCACAAAAATCCCCTATCAACTATCAAGTGGGTATTGGATGTTTTTTAAAAGTAATTGCAGGGACATCATACCTTTCTGCTTCAACTACATATTGTTTGGCAATACAATCAGAGCCAGCCTCTATTTCCATTGTCCCTACATGTGTTAATGCCTATTACAAGTGTTTCCATTTATAGATTTCACAAAATTTAAAATCTATGTAAAATTTATCTAATGACAAATAATTTTTACATTTTTCATCATTAACAGAAGATTGTTTGATATGATACAAATCAAATGTTATTGATTTATTTGTTTGTTTTTTGTTTCTTAATATTTTTTTTTTCCCCAACAGAAAGTAAAAATGGAGAATTTCTCCCAACAAAAGAGGAAACAGAAGAATTAGAAAGGGCTTTAGCAGCAGTAGATAAAGATGTTAAATCATTACAGAAGCTTTCTGCAGAAAATAATGATATTAGTGAATTAGCTAATTCCATAGATTTACAGGATACGCTTTTAAATGCAGACAATCTTACAAATGCAATAGATGAAAATGCATTATCAGAATTGACCCAAGGGAATATTAACATGGATAATCTGAATGTGATTACAAATAGTTTATCATCCAATGATTTGAATTCAATATCTCAGGTCCTCTCCAATATATCAGCAGAAACATTAGTGCAGAATTCACTTACTGCCAACATAGTTGATGGTGCAATACTTCAGGGGCATCTCCCTGGAGTCCATTTGCTGCCTGAATTACTACAAGGCCAACTTCAACTTCAGGTGCCAGTTGGGACCACACAGACTACAAATTTTGTGCTTGGTCCACAGTTGCTTGGAGCAACTTTCACTACCGAACACACTTCCTCGCAAGGCAGCTTTTCTAACGGGTCAGCCCTCCAATCCATGCCAGGAGGAAGCTTTCCTCAAACTCTTGCTCAGACCTTACCTCTCTCCACCCATGATGGCATCTCCATTAGTCTGCAGTCACAGATCCAAGGGATTCGAACAGGTCAGTTGATAATAAATTCTGCCGATCAGACATTTACACCTATGATCTATCAGAATGGATTCCCAATCAATTCACAGCCATTTACACAGCAAGTTTCAACTATTGGTAGTGTTAAAATACCCTTTCCCACATCAGTGGAAGTGCTCAAACAAAGCACAGAGGAATCTGATCTTTTAAATAACATGGATCAGTCACAAACTTTTAACAGTGTAAATGGCAATGGTACTGGGAGCACTTTAACAGTAGGAACAATTACAAATGCATTCCCAATACAAAATGTAGATTCACCCAAAGAAACAGTATCATAGTATCAGTTCAGTTTTAATTTATAGGACATACCACTTGACAGAGACTGCTTCAGATATGAAGGAATGTGTAAAATATTTGTGTAGTGTAAACATGAAATGATTTCATTTTGTGTACTTTGTACAGTTATTTAATTATTATTATTATTATTATTATTATTGTAAACTCACCATTTTGTAGTATATAAAAAAAAAAAAAGAAAAAAAAAACTTCTAAGAAAGAAAAAAAAAACCCAAGCTGAATAGCCATAAAAATAGATTGTGTTCAGAAACTAATTAATTGAAAGTTTAGGGGGAAAAAATAATAAGATCATAATGGTCAGTACAAAGTATTACTTAAAATGTAGATTGTACCTATCATGATTTATTTTCCATATTCACTGCCGAAAGGTAGCTTTATTTTGTCCTCAAAGAATTTTTTTTATGATTTCTTTTTAAACAAAAAGAAAAAAGGTTTTAATGCTTATTATACAATTTAATGAATACAGTTACTAAAATATGTCCATACGTAAAGTTTGACAACACGACACTTCTATGTACCTAATGCAAGCTGATTAGGATTTATAATCTCCCTGTTAAGAACATACAGGTGTTTTCTTCAAACACAACAAGACATCACACTAACACACATGTATACAGGAAATCATCTACATTTGTTTTTACCTATTTAAATGTTTTTTTGTTTTGTTTTAGACCATTTTCCTAGGAAATGGCCAATAAAGAAACATTTAGGTACTGAGACATATTGAAATTAAGGATAAGTAAATAATGGTATTCTCTTCCTAGTTTCATTACACTATTTAAGAATGTTTTACACATGGGGAAAAAAAAAATACTTTTAAAAGATACTCAAAAATATTGTATAACTTTTCTTCATCTCATATGATTCATAGTATGATGTATTCATTAATATTTTTAAAATGAAGAAAAAAATAATAAAAACCCAACTCATTGACAGTGAATATGGGTGATATTTAAACAATGAAGTTAATGTATATAGTTGTTGTGAGTATGTAAATCATGTAACCCCATGAGTCTCGGGAATTGTAATATTTTTTTAATATAAATAAGTTTATGTTTAAAGCAGTGCATAATGTATTCATATTTTTGTATTTATTAATATTAATTTAAAAAAATAAGTAATTGTCCTTTATCATTTTAATTTGACGGTAAAATGTGGCTAATTGATCCAGTTGCACCATTTTAATTATTTTTTTGTTTCTTTTTATTTTAAATAATTAAAAAAAAAAAAAAATCTTTATTTGCTGTTCAGTACTTTATTGACTAAGTGCTTACAATTTCATATGTTGTTTTTGTTTTGTTTTTTTTGCATTCTCCTATCTTACTAATTTAATTGTATTTTTTCCCTTCAAATATTGGATTTATCTATTTAGTTGTAAATATGTTGGTATACCTTATATGAACTTTTCTAATTATTAGAATCTGACACGTCACATGAATGCCATCAAAAGTTAAACATTCTTTTTACTGTTTTCAGTTCCTTCATTTATTTATATTTTACCTAAATTTTTGCTTAAAAAGTTCATTCAGTGTAAACCTGACTCATGGGGCATTAATGTCCAGAAAAAAAAAAGACTATAAAATAAGGTTAAATTTAAATCCTTGTGCATTTAATAAAGCAAAACTACATTTATTATTATTATTATTATTATTATTTTAATGAAATAAGTAATATATTTTTCTTTTGTGCGGATTCATTAGTAATATATGTTATAAGATTATTCTGAAGCTTGCAAAGAAAGCTATGGCAGCAATAGTAGTTTTGGTTTATAAATTGCACCTGTCTTTGAAAGGATAATTAGTCACATGGCAACATTAAATGAATATGTAACGTATGTTTCACTAACATTTTAATAATAATTCCAGCAATTTATTAATTAGTAACGAAAAAGTTAGTTACAATGAAACCATTGTGGATAATAAGGCTGTTTTTGTAAAAACTATGAAATATATGCACTAGCCAAAAAATACGAACCTGAAAGGGAAGGCTTAACATAAAGCCTTTGTGATAAAATAACGTAAAGTATAAAATGCACTTATTTATAAAAAAGAATCATTGAAATATTGTACCCCAGTATCGCTTATTGTATTAACTGCCGGGTATAAGACCAATGCTTCTGTTTTATTATCAAGTAAATGGGTTTTATATTCTACTTTAAATTAAGAACCTTCAAGGCAAAACTCGGTATTATTAAAGGTTCATAATTTTTTTGGTCAGTGTGTTTAATCATTTGGACTTACTTGAATTGCAGTTACACTTTTTCTGGTAGGGGGGATGTGTCTAGGACCTTTATTTTAAGACCTAGTAAGTGAGAACCTTTATTCTAAGATACATTCTTTTCACTGATCTACTAAAACAGTACAAAGTATTGTAAAGTTATTGAAGTAATCTATCCCTCATCTAAGGTAAATAAAATGATTATAAAAGAATGAATAAATCCGTTTTCATTGGAGTTTAATGTTGTAATAAGTTTGTTCCCCACCCATTTTACCTGTTTCTTATCTACTTTTATTTCTGAAATCTGCATTCGACTGTAAATACTTATGAAATAAGAATCTAGTAATCGCATATTAGATATATTGCCATTATTTAAAATAGAGGAATTGATGGAAAAATACCCAAAACTATGCATATTTTTCCAAAAAACAAAACAAAAACATATTCAGAATTTCTTGAGACTCAGTATCTCTAAATTTAAATAAAAAAGAAAAGCTAATTTAATTTTAAGAGAAAGAAAATTTAGACTTTTTTCCCTTTAATAAATCAGGCATTTTACTTATTTCATTTGATAAAAATTTTGTAGATAATTATAAATTAGTATTTTATTTTAGTTTGGAAATGATTGTTGTTCGATAATTCACTAAATGAGTATTGAAACATTCTGTTAATCTAACACAGCACTACAAAATCTGTATAAGACTGGTCAATTGCTTCTTTCATTTATTTGCATGAATAAAATGGAAATCCTCGTAATTACTACAAAGGTTTAACAAAAAGAAACATTTTAAGTAATAACTTTTTTTTTTTTTTTAACAGAAACATTGTCTTGAGATCCCTTATCTAGCAACGAAAAAAATGCAGTAGTCAATTGGATGCTGGCAATGACTTCAGAAACTTATTAAAAACATTAAATTTTCTTTATACTGAAAACGTATTTTTTCCCCCCCCCCCCCATTTTGTTTATAGTTTGCCATTGTAACATTGAACAAGTATCAGTTGTATTAAGATTGGAATTATTTTTAATTATGTGTAGTTTTCATCCTTCTCTGCTTCTCTCTCTGTTTTGACATTGTGAATCACTTTTTTTTTTCTTCAACTTCTTTTATGTATTACATAATTCTTGCTTTTTTGAATTGCAATAATTGTGCATGAACAGATATCTGACTGTTATGAATAGATCAGTACAGGTCACATATACATTCTTGTTAATTTTGAAGGTAGTTTTTGTTGCTATTAAAAAGATAAAAATAATAAAAAAAAATGTTCAGTATAAATAAAGTGGAAAATTAATATCAGATATTTGAGCAATTTCCAGTTACATTTATTTGTCTACTTAATGCGCTGATTTTTATCAGCAGGTGCATCTATAATGTTGAAATTACAACCCCACTGTTGGTTAATTACTCTAAATATTATCTTCTCTCTCTGCAAATCTTTAAAAATGTTGTGTGATTGTTATATTTACATAAAATTCAAAACCATCTTACGATATTTAAAGTTATCCTTTTTTTTTTTGCTATCCAAATGGTTTCTTTATAAGTAACAATTGGGGAACAAATTATTTACCAAGTGACATCCTGGTTTGGTCACTCATTGGTCTCACCCATTGTTATTTATGAATAATTCAAATGCACAGTTAGAATTTTATGCTTTAAAAAAATTCATTGAGGCCTGCGCACTGCTGACACATGAATTTTCTCACTAATTTCTCATTAGTGAGTTTTTCATTGTGTATTTCTTCCTTTGAGGCACCACTGCACTTTCCGATGGTTTCTTTATAGTTCATTCATTTTTTTATCAATTTTCACTGTCATATTCTCCATCAGACATCATTTTTGTTTAAAATCTAGACTTATTAATATTCATAAAACAGCATTAACCACTAGAATTGTGGTATTTCAAAGAAAAAAAAAAAGCAAGTGCTTGGATTAATATAAATTATTTGGGATTCTTTAAATTTAATTACTGTCTTCATTGTGCAAAATTGTGTTGTGGCATGCATTTTTCTTACTTTGATATTTAGTGTTGTGAGGTTAATTTGCTTATAGTTATTCTTATTATTATATTTGGACAGTGAATGAACGAAAGGCAATAAATATTAAATGCCTATTTTTCTTAACTACAGGAAGCTGAAGAAGAGCAGTTTTTCAGTCATTTCATTTTATTTTGAATAATTCTTCTATAATGGAAATATATATAATATTCTTTGTTCAGTATCTAAACAAACCGAAGCAAATACCTTTGGTATGTTAGTGTAATTATTAGTGAAATAATGACCTTTCAAATGCTCACCTTCAATTTATTGGGATTATAAACATTTAAAAAAAAAAATGTGTTTCCAACAGTTAACAATTGTCTTTTTTTTTATATGGATAAATTATTTAAATACGAATAAATATATTTTGTGTTAGCATATGTAGATATGTGCTTAAAAGAAACCAATTTTGTAAACAGCTTTTTCTTTTTTTTTCTTTTAAATTTGTAATTGAATTGTTTGGAAATTCTTAATATACTAACTTTTATACAAAATATCAAATTTTGAGGTATTTTCGAATTATGAATTATAAAAATTACAGATTCATTTATAGTTAAGCTCAGCACATATCTTTTAAATTTAGTAAAGAATAACATGTATATTATTATTAAATACTGAAATTTTCCAAATATCTGCACAGTTATAATTACAAACAAACTTGAGTATATTTTGTTAGCGCAGTCCCCCCACCCCATCCCCACCATAACAAAGCTAGTAACTAAATCTGTTCTTCAGTTCGATTTTGAAGAATATATTCTATGAAATTCAAATTTTCAGTCTATAAAATAGTATTTATTCCGATTATAAACAAGTAATGAGTTTCCGCCATTCATGAAATCGTTTCTGTTACTTCTTTCTATCTGTGGCTGTATCTTTTTTCATTAATTGTAATGATTTTTTTTTAAATAATATTAATAAATAATAATATTATTTACGTGAGTTAGTATATTAGCTAATCATTGGAACTTTCCCAATAAGAATTTTCATAAATTAAAATTACAATAAAACCCACCAACATTTTTGGATGCTTTAAAATTACTTTTGTTATAAGGAAAAGAAAGAAATTCTGATTAGGTACGAGTCCAGAAATAAATTACATCCCCACCCTTTTTTTTTTTTTAAGTATCCATGATTTTTACAATTCCTTTTTTTATTGTCGCAGTTATATTTATTGGTCAAGCTGTTTATTTATTCCGTCATTTAGTTAGTGAAAACAAAATAATAATCATATCGGTTTGAAAAGTTTTGTAGAAATTTATAAGTTTACCAAAATTAGCCTTGTCAGTCTATTTCTCTTTCAAGTAAGAAGATCAGTTATCTCTTAATATCTAATATTTATATATATTTATTTCAACTGCATTGGACAGCAAATTGCTAGGATCGCTTGGATAGTTGTCTTTTGTTCTTTACAAATACCATTACTTTTTTCTTATTTTGAAGAATTTGTTTCTATTGTTGTTCTAAAAATTAACTTTGGAAATACATTTTAATTCTTGTTAAAAAAAAAAAAAAAAACAAACTACTTGTAACTATATTTTTACTGAAACTTGAAGCAGGTAAATTGGTAATTACCCTTGTTGCCATGTGTCTTAATTAAGCATGTTGAATAAAAAAAGATGGTCTGTATGAATTTTGCAATTCAAGTTATTGCTATCATTTGCTTAAGGAATTAGGCTAAGTTTATCAGCAATATGAATCAAATAGTCACTTTTTTTCCTTTTTTTTTCTTTTTTTAATTTCATTTCATTTTTCTATGTTTATTGTAGTTATTTAAAAAAAAAAAAAATCATGTAATAACACTTTTATCTATAAACATCAATCATGTTTTTACAGTATTGTGATAATGTAAACTCAGTGATTCATCATTACATAAACTAATTATTTCAAGTTTTTATATTTTACCTGAATGTGATTTAATTTCTCACTTTATTTTCTAGAAATTATGAGATATGAAAATGTATGTGTGTGTGTGTATATATATATACATATATACACACCCAGATATATAAAAAAAATATTTAGTTGTTTGTTTATTGAAATAATTTGATACTGTACAATAATTTTTCAATATTAGCTCTGTAAATGAAATGGTATGTGAATGCATTGACTCTAAAGTTTAACTTTTATTAATTAATTAGATAAGGCACAATAACTGGCGTACTAAAGTTTTTATATACATTAAAGCAACTATAAGTATGAATTTCTTTAATAAATATTTACTTTATTAAATAGAATAAACATTTTACTTTAGATATGTCAATTAATCTGCAAGGTATTTGCCACGAAATAGGTCCAAATAAGAATCTATGACCTAATCCTTATTATTCAAATTAATTTGCAACTTATTATTATAAAAAACTTTTTTTTTTATATATAATTCTGCTGATTCACCTATAATTTGAATGATTGCTATAAAGCAGTGGTGTCAAACTCCAAGCTTTTCTAGCTAGATTGCTAATTTAAACACTCATCACAAAAATTGAAGAAAGGTTGAATAAATAGACTTTATTTATATTATAATAGAAAGCTCAGGAGTGTAATTATATATGACAAAGTGTGTGTCAGTGCCTTTCATTCATTGTGTAAGAAAACAAAAATTACCTAATATTATTTAAAAAGATAAACAAAACAAGAAAAACACTTCAACTTAGCCCTTCAGCAAATTTTCAAGGTTTTTGTTCCTATACCTCTTGTCAAGTTAATAAGGTATTCTTCAAAAATATGTGAAATCTAGAGGAATGGCTTATAATTTTTGGGGTTTATACAGAGAAAAGGAAGTATATCCTCTTAAGGATGAATATAAAAGGTGTTCTTTATCTTAATATAAAGATATAAATGTAGAACCCGAATTGGCTAAGAAAATATTTGCCTAAGTTGCTGATGTGGCTAACTGTTAGATACAATTGTCCAAGAATGTCACAGATGTTGTGTTTTTTGGTTAAGGATTTAAACATCAGAAGAATTTGCTGGAAATCCAAATGACCAGATATGTTTGACACTTCTACTGTATAGCAATTAAAAAGTCTTAGTTGCATTTTATATGCTTTTGTTGTCTAAGAAAGAGTTAACTTTTTAAAAAAAAATCTTTTTCTTATTGATACTGATGAAACTTTTTAACATTATTAAGGATTCTGGAACTGAGAACTGACATTCAGAATGCAAAGTGCACCAGAAGCTTGTGATATTCTGAAAATAGATTTGCACATAAGTGATAAAACTTTTTTGTGAATTTACAATATTTGGATAAACAGCCATTGTTTGTCTAAAGATAGGATGAAAGATATATTAACTTTTTGTATTAAGTTAACTTTTATATTAACTTCCAACTAGTATGCCACAGGAAATTGTATTCTGAAAGCATGATGTGACAGTTGATGTTGCCTCTTTAAAATTCCATTAAGTTAATTTTCCAAAGAGAGCAGTGGAAAATGCTTGATTGATTCGGAATGCTTCTTTGACTTGGCAATGCAGTCTCAACACGATTCTTACAAAGGAAATCGTGTATGTAAGGATCAGCTGCAATTATTCTTTAGTTCAGTTCTATTGTTTTGATATTCATCTGAGCTTCTTGCTCAACTTTGTTTAGAATGCTGAATTTTTGGTTGTAGAAGAGAAGAGAATATTCATACATTTGATTATCATAAACCTATTTTTTTTTTTAGAGAAAGTGTTGAAAATTAGAGAAACTGTGTCCAAAGATATATCTGCTTAGTCTGATTTTTCATCCAATGCCTATTAAACCTTTATCCTTAAGCTTTCAGCCTACTCAAGAAGCAATACATGAAGGCTATTTTCCTTTAATAATGATTACTCTGGTATATCATTTGAATCAGTCTTTTATACCCATGTGACTGATATGCCTGAATAATGGGTTCGAACCCTGGCATAAGCTTGGATACTTCATTCTTTCTTTTGTATGCGTTATTCTTCCTTTCAGTATGTGTTCTTAATTTCATAGCTTGTTCCTGATGCAGCTTAGCCTCTGTCGCACTTGCACCATTAAAAATCACACACTGAAATCAATCAAACAAACAAAAATCTATTATACTAAAATAAATAAATAAACAGGGAAAACTAACTGAAACCACTCTGCAAATAGAAGTCAGATCCAAGCATTACAGCTGAATCACTTGATCACCTGTTGAGATTTTCTGAACCATGCCTGCTTAACATTTAGTTAGTTTGTTAATGATTTCTAACAACTAGCCTCAAGTGACTGCTTTTTAAGTGATGCAACAACGCTCTCCCACTTGTGGTTATTTTTTTTTAATTATTATTTTTATCATTTATAGATTTTATACAAACAGATGCCGAGTAATCTTACGCTGCTTTGACCAGGAAGCCCGTGATCTTTAATTTTGATACTGCTTTAGGAGTTCCAAATCCAAAACTATATGTAACATAACTTGGAGGTCATAGGACTGAATCCTAACAGAGATCCTCAACCAATATCTGCCAACATCTTTTTTTCCAGCTAATTTTTACAATTCCATTCCACTACATAGTTAGGTTTCATGAAACAAAATAGAATATGTTATGCAGTTCATTAGCATAAAAATTCTAAAATTTAAAATATTTTAGAACATTCAAGCTAATTAATGTGACTCGGTTAGCACCAATTTCCAACCATCCTTCAACCTGTGGTTTAGGATCTGACAATTGTGATCATTTATTTCATATAAAATGAACAAAAAAATGTTAGAATAAATCTGCAAATTTAAAAATATACAGGACACCAAACTCGATAACCAATATTTCGTCTTTAGTATCTAAAGACTTTCTCAAGGTCTTTTTCTTTGCATAAATAAATAACACAAAAAGAAAAAAGAAAATCTCTTTTCTCATACAAAATTAAATACAACAAAGTAAATATATTAAACGAACAAGACAAGATGTAACAATTAACACAACCTCTGAGATATAACCATATAATAATAAACATAAAAATGAACCTAACAATGATTCATAATAATGATACATAAAACAAACAACAAACAGACTTCAAAAACTCCTTCAAAGGGAGCATGGTAGGGCTTCGAAGGAGCATATACAAGAGCATACTATGGCATTTAGAAATAAAAGGAAAGGTGCTTCAGAATGGGCGGACCATTGTCTCTGTTTAGGCCACGATTTAGATCCTATTATCGATATTATTAATGAGACTCAAAATGAGTCCATAAGGTTGATATTAGAATCATGCATTATCAATTGCTGTGAATGCATGTACAAAGATAAAATTTCATTAGATATATTCAGGAAATTTCTGAAATATTACAAAAGGTTGAACAGATTATTAAAATTGGTGTAAGTCTGTTTGTTGTTTGTTTTATGTATCATTATTACGAATCACTGTTAGGTTCATTTTTATGTTTATTATTATATGGTTATGTCTCAGAGGTTGTAATTGTTACATCTTGTCTTGTTCGTTTAATATATTTGCTTTGTTGTATTTAATTTTGTATGAGAAAAGAGATTTTCTCTTTTCTTTTTGTGTTATTTATTTATGTAAAGAAAAAGACCTTGAGAAAGTCTTTAGATACTAAAGACGTAAATATTGGTTATCGAGTTTGGTGTCCTGTATATTTTTGGATTTGCAGATTTATTCTGATAGAGATTGGGTAAGATGTTTTTAGTATGAAAAAAATAGCTTTAGCTTAGCTAAAGGCATTTAAAGGCATAAAAAGCATTTGCTATCATAATAATTATCTATTGGAAAATGACAATAATCCAACAAAAGCATGTGAAAGTTGATTCAAACAAGGTAAGTAACAGGAATTTTCTATTATTAGGTTGTTCAGAAGATGCAGCTGAAATTCTTCTTTATTTGAAAAAATTGTATTTCGAAAAACTCAGTTTTTCTTCTTCTGATTTGTTTTGCATTTAAAGATCTTGCGTCTTTTTCATTGATTTTCTGAATATTTGAAGATGATTCACAATTTAAACGTGCTGTAGTATCTATCATACATGCTTCATCATATGTAAATATCATTTAAACATTGTTTTGTGTTCATTTCTTTTGCTAAATTATCTATCATTGAAAACCTTGAAAATTTTAATAATCAAAATATTTTTTTTTTCCAACATCTGAGCTCTTAGCATTAAAACTATTGGCCTCAACAAGGGCATTTAGCCGATAACGTTGTATAGCTCATGCTATACCCACAGAAACGGACGAAATGCACAAGGCGAAAGTAACATCCATGCTGATGCCGGAATTCGAATCCAGGTTCTGACACATTGGCTTCATGGCAGACTGCCGTCTAGACCGCTCGGCAATGGCAGAACAGCTAATAACCAAAATATGTTACAGCACTTGAATGTGATTATTATTATATAACTAAATTTGTAGACAGTGATGTCTTCATTAGATATTTTTGTTTTTCATATTATTTAAAACATCATTGTTTTGGATACCTGATATGGTTAATGTTTAGCCCTTTGCTTCTATTAATACATTCAAAATTTTATATATACAGTAGAACCCCGATTATCCGAGTTTCCGCTTTAACCGAGCTACTTCTAGGATTTTTTTGTGGTTCTACATTTTCCATTTTTAAAGCTACCGAAAAAAATTCTGAACTTGATCTCACAAACACTCAGGAAAACGAAAGAGAATTCGCAGAATATTGGTCGCAATTAATCTTTGTTCGTCTAGTCATATGATCCCCCTACCTGGAATCGGGAAATGGTTTCGACTGATCACCTCCCTGGAATCGGGGAATAGTTTCGATTGGTCACATTGTCCAGCGTATCTGAAAAGTACGGTGGTACATTCAGTCAATTCTACAGATTCGAAATGAGTAGCAATAAGAGAAAGCGAGTTGTTGTTTCTATAGAAACAAAATTAGAAGCAATCCAAAGAATAGTTAATGCTATTGAATATATAGAACAACAAGAAGGAGCGACACCAGCAATCCTGTTATCCTTAAAAAAATGGTGAAACATAGCTGCAGAAAAACGCCAAAGTAAAGTAAAACAAAAAACAATTAAGGACTTTTTTAAGTAAAAGAACTCTTTCAATATGAATTGTATGTAGTGATATAACTTTTGTATTTGTTAAAATATACATTTAAACCTATACTATTTATTTTATTTACAATTTTCGCTTTAACCGAGTTTTTCGGTTATCCGAGTTAGGCTTGGTCCACATTAACTCGGATAATCGGGGTTCTACTGTACATCGCTTCTATAAGTAATCTCATATAATCATTATCTTTTATGAAAATTTTGACTTCAGGTGTTGTTTTGTGATACACTACCCTACAGTAATGGACCGGACACCTGCATATTTACATAAAATCAGACGAGATCGTCAATGTGCATGTGCGCACGTGATCAGTGAGTTTCAACAGGCATCAGGGGTTACATTGCGGAATACATCACAATCACAATACATTGCGGAAGGAATTGAATGCCCTTAAAATCCACAAACCACACATCACACCATTCAACAGAACCGCCAGACTCAAGTGGTATTTGCAAAGTCGCAACTGAACTGTAGAGCAGTGGAAAATAATTTTATGGAGTGTAACGTGCCTCATCACCTTACACTCTCTTCCAGTCGGATGGACGTGTTGTGGCGAATGCCAGGCGAACGTCTTTTACCCGAGTGCATCGTTCCAACTGTGAAGATCGGTGGTGGGGGAATCATGCTGTGGGGGTGATTCTCATAGTATGGCCTGGACCATTGCATGTTGTTGCGGGAATCTTGAACTCCGAAGGCGACAAAGACATTTTGGATAATCGGGTTGTTCCTACTCTCTGGCAAATGCTTGGAAATGACGATAGTTACTTTCAGGATGACAATGCTCCATGCCATGTTTCAGCCTCTGTCCAGCAGTGGTATACAGAGATGGCTGTAAAGCGGCTTCCATGTCCTACTCAGAGTCCCGACCTAAACCCTATCGAACATTTATGGGATGAGTTAGAGCATCGATTGAGGGCCAGGGGACCACATCCGACATCTATAGCTGCACTGGCCATGTTCTTGAAGCAGGAATGAACAAAACAAACCCTTAGCTCTGTATCAAAACTTTGTGGAAAGCATGCCCCACAGGGTGGCTAATGTAATTTCTGCAAGTGGGTGTCCATCCCACTCTTAAATCAGTTAAACTTTCACATGTTTCCAATAAAATGCACTGTCCGGTCCATTAGTGTAGGGTAGTGTATATGACAATGGAAAACCCAATCAGATTTTTCTATAGTATTTCTTTTAAATAAAGCTGTTATTCTTTTATTAATCTTAATGTTTATTCAAAATACATGAATTTTTTGGGATAATTATTTAAAATGAATCCTTGTTTCCCAAAATTTTGTTTTGTTAGGGGTTAAGTTAATTTTATGTAAGTAATTCGAAACTATTGTGGTGGTGTTGTTTTTTTTCTTTTTTTATAAATAAGAGTATGTGCTGAATCAAAATTTAAAATATGATTGTTTTTATATAGTTTCTAGTAGAATTCATAATCTAGTTTATTATCTTTTTTTGTTAAATAGAAATCTAAGAACAGTAACTTTTTCTCTTTTCTTCTTTACACATTCATTAAACTTATTGAAAAAATTTTGAATTTGTCTTTTAGTACCAAACGATACCACCAATATGTCTACAAATCAAAAATAAAAGCATTGTCCTTCATTTAGTTTTAAAATGTATTTATGTTCTAAGTAATTAACATAAAAATTCTACAGAATACCTGAAATGGGACTGAAATTTTAATAAAAGAAGATAATTATTATTTGAGATTACTTATAGAAGCCATGCCGTGCTGGCGTGGCCGTGCGGTCTAGACGGTAGGTCTGCCGTTGCGGCCAGTGTGCCATTTCCAGGGTTCGAATCCCGGTCGTGGCATGGATGTTTCTTTCTTCTTCTGTTTCTCCTTCTGTCCGTTCCCGTTTCTTTACCCTGGCAGTTAGGGTTAAACTGCATCTCCCAACCCGCAGTTCAAAGTCAGCGTGGGAGATTAGACTTTCATCCCCCGAGACAGTGAGCTGTCTGAGGGAGGCCTTTGTCCAGCAGTGGGCTGTTAAAGGCTGATAGATAGATAGATAGAAGCCATATACATACAAAATTTCAAATGTATTAATAGAAGCAAAGGGTTAAATGTTAACCAAGAAATTTTTAGACTAGTGAGAAAATATATCAAATTAAGTTAAAATTTATTTAACCATAACAATGATGTCTTAAATAACATGAAAAACAAAAATTACAAAATCAGACATTCCTATCTATAAATTTATTGTTTAACAACCAAAATATGTTACAACATATGAATATGCTTCTTATTATGATTGATAATATAACATAATAAGAAGCATATTTGCATGTTGTAACATATTTTGGTTGTTGAAAGGTTTGAAATAGAATCTTAATTTAGCAAAAGAATGTTTAAATAATAT
>JAFIDM010010028.1:3926151-3944351 GCA_023159025.1 Thereuonema tuberculata | reverse complement strand
TTTTTTTTCCTCGAATTGCTTTTTAACTTCTCTTCCATTTTTAATAAAGGATAATTCTGCAAAATTTTATATTAATCTTAAATTGGGATTTAAGAAATTCAATCATCATTTTGCCTTTAATTAATATTTTCACTATGTATTTTCTTTCTTGTTACAATCCCATTGAACATTGTTTCCTTTGATTCTAATCTACAAAGATTTGGATTTACCATTAACCAGAATTTTTTTGACTTTCATATATTTCCTGTTCTAAGTTTGTAGATATTCTTCCCTATAAAAAGATGACTCAGTATTGGAATAGAAATAATAAGAACCATCAATGTGGGATAACAAAAGTTTGGAACATTTGTTACATCTAGAATTAAAAATCGTGTTATAAATAATTTCTGTTTAACTTCTATAATTTTTCTCAAATTATTCTCTATTATGCAATGTTATTCTCTATTCTACAACATAAATCGGTGAATTTTTCTAAATCAAAATTTATCCCGACTTTTTCATGTTTTTTTTTTTTTTTTTTTTTTTTAATAATACTATTGAGCCATTTTTTTTGCACTTCTTGGTTCTATATCAATTCTCTGAAATATTCAGTGGATATCTATTCTCGCTATAATTTAGTAGTCTTTCTGCATATCCAAATGCTCTTTTAATAGTGTCAAATTCAAAGTTATAACACAACCTGACATTTATCTTTCTAATTTAAAAAAATAACTTAACAAACAGGTATCACAAAGGATACAATTCCTTCCCTAACATCACCATCTAATTCCATCCCTACAATACTACACTTATTTATCATACTGTAAAGTAAGCATTTTACCTTATTCTAGTTTTTTATATGCATTTTGTCACACAATTAATTCCCATGTGGCTGTAATTTTTCTTTCTTTATTTTTCTAGTCTTTAAATTTTCCTTATGTGTACTGCCTGATGAAAATATTGATAAATATTACAAATTTCTGAACTAGAATTGACTATCATTACTAAATTTTTAAGTGATTTTATCACATTAGTTAATTGTGTCATTGCCGAGCCAAGGGGTAGAAACCATGCCGTTAAAAAATATAAAATGGTTTCAATAAGAAAAATCTTTACGACCAGGTTGTTCTTTATAATGTTCTTAAGCCCATCACTAGTGATGTGGGTGGAAAATTTTCTGGTTCAAAAACTTTACATAATTTGTTAATAATATTATTAACGTCATAATGTGTTCAAAGGACAATCAAATTGTTTTGTATATATTCCTGGCCTTGCCAGTAGCCTTACTTTCTTCAATTTCCTTTGTTCCTGACAGATTCGCAGGCCAGGAATTGGAGCTTTTTCTTTTGTTTTATTGGAAACTCACTGGCAGGTGCGTTGGTGGATTTCCTCCATCAAAATGCCCCAAAAAGGCACTAAAGATTTAGTAGTACAGTAAAACCTCGTTAAGTCGTCACTCAAGGGACCGAACATTTTTGATGACTTAAGCGGAGTGACGACTTAAGCAGAGTGGGCATTTTTAAAAAAAAAAAAACACTGAAATATAATATTTTTATGAATTGCTGTAGGATTCGGTGAGAAAAACAAGATTTTCAAAAATCAATACATGTAAAAGAATGAGTGGGAAAAAAAAAAACCACATTTTATACTTACCACATTTTATTTTATTTTACTGGCATTAAAATAATCCAACAGTGTTGATTGATGAAGGTGCCGATTACTGGTAACAATTCGAAACACTTTGTAATGAAACGGAACTCCAACTTTTGTGCACATAGTTAATCGTATCTAAAACCGAAACTTCTAGCTTTTCGTTCCTATCCAAGGCTTTTATCATGTCCTTTACAAGCATTTTTTTGTACTTTCGTTTAAAGTCAAGAATTATCCCTTGATCTAAAGGCTGAAGAAGTGCAGTTACATTTGGAGGAAGAAAAACAATTTCGATCGCTTTTAAATTTTTGGGGCTTACTCACTATGAAATAAAATCACACTCAGTAGCGGTCAAGAAAAACGTCTATTCTTGACAAGAGTCGCAGCGAGAAGTGTGTAATTTCCCAACTGAATTTCCCACGTGAAAATTCCCCGTAAAGGCTAGGCTTTCTTAGAGTGAAGGGGCGGGGCTGAAAAGATAGCAGGCAAAATTGAGAATAAAGATGCTTTTCGACATTTTTGAGGGTGACGAGTTATCTGGAGTAGAATTAAATTTGGTGACGAGTAAAAGAGGGTTATTTTACATTATTGTCTATGAGACCTTGTCGGGACCAAAGGAAAACGACGACTTAAGGGGAGTGATGACTTATCCGGGTGACGACTTAACAAGGTTTTACTGTATTTAAAAAAGGTTATTCCTCTATATTTTTTTGGAAGTTGTTTATCTTCTTACAATAAAAATTTAATGTGCCTGTTATAAAATAAACAACAAACCAAGAAGGCACCAAAGGTAAACAAAAGATTTCGCCTCTGAGCTATCAACAGTGGGAGTGTGAGACGACCGTTTCCTCTTTATGGACTCATCAGCCCTACAAACCCCTTGTTGAAAGCAGATCGCGAAACCAGGTTAGGGATTCCACTCACTCACCTGCCATTGGATTCCCAATAAAATAAAAGCACAAAACCAAATCAAAACAAAAGAAAAAAGCTTCAATTCCTGGCCTGCGAATCCATCGGCACAGAGGAAATTGAAGAAAGCAAAGGCTGATGGCAAGCCATAAAAATTACAGTAAAAATTTAATATATATATTAAATATAATATAATATATATTTGCAAAATATTCAAAATTCTTGTATACCACCAATTAACCTGCATATATTTTTATTGTTTACTGCTACTGTCAAATATTTTTCTAGTATTTTTACTAATACTTTTACTTTACTAAAAACTGGGAGTGCTAATTGATAGTTATATTTTTTTGATTATGTGTGTAGGCTTCTTCTCTTCTATTAATACATCCACACGTTAAAACATTCTCTCATCACGGAATTCTTTTATTTCAAATGCAAGTTCTATATATTTGCTTGTTTCATCTGCATAAGATATTATTATTATTATATTGAAATGTTTTACAGATCTTTGGAGTGAAATACCCAGCTTTTTAAAGCCAGCCTTAAAGAATCAGATTAACAGTTACCATGTGATACCTCTCCTTATTTCAAGTTTGAACAAAGGCCTACTGAATTTACCCAATGATTGGAAAATTGGTGTTGCATTAGTGGACTTTATCAGGTAAAATAAATTTTTGTTGTTGTTTGTAATTTGATATTTCTCTTCTGTTTTAATTTTTATTTGTTACATCGCATCATAACTAATATATAGTAAGTCAGTTTTTAAGTATATTTACAATTTTTTTATGCAAGTTAGGAACTCTGTTTGTCATAAAGGAAACAATATTCATTCTCATTATAACAGTTGTATCAGTTGATTAAAATGAAACAATGTCATAATTTCTCACTACCACACAAAAAATGCACGAAAGCTTTGCAGATACTATATTGATTAATAAATAAAAAAAATAAATGTTAGGTGAAAAAGACAATATTTTTACTGATCGGTAAAAAATGTTTTCAGATGTTGAAATGAACATAGTGTTTGAACTGCCATTGTTGAATGAATCTTCTTGAGTGGCTGTCTTCTTTGCTGACATTTCGTCTCTAGATGTTAGACACATCTTCAGAGCTTGAGATCTAAGTTGAGAAGAAGGAAATTCTCTTTCAAGACACTGTGACATCCAAATGGCTACGAAGATTTATGTTTTCATCTGAATCGACTTTTCAATAAGATAATAGTCCTTTAGAGAATAGGAGTTGCTGAAACTCAAAACTTGTAATTGCTGTTAGTCATTGTATGTTAAATCAAATTATGGTGAAAATTGACCTCACTCATTAAAATTTGCATATTTTAATGAAATTCCATACTGTTAAGTTTGGTGAAAGAAAGTGGTAAAATATGAACTTTTTCTTTCCTAGATGGATTAGTTCCTGAATTATAGGAATTTGGAGTTTTATGAACTTTTGACTGTTTTTGTTTTATAAAAGCACTTTTAATCTGCTCCTTATTGACACAGGAGGGTCATTCTAGCATTAAACTCTTGAATGAGCTTTTCAGATGATACACAATGCTTGAACTGGTTAATGAAATTGAAAATTTGACCTTATATTGCAACAAAAAAATCTATCCTTTAGATTTCATTGAAATGATGGTATGATATTGTTGTTCGTATTAACAAAAGCTTGATGATGTGAAGTTCATAGGAATTATCCTGTCTCCCACTTTCATTTAAAAATTTAGATTACGAAATCCAAATTTGTAAATGAAAGTGGGAGACAAGAGTTTTTACTTTTCTGCAATAGAAAATAACATTTTCAAATACAAAGATACCTGTTATTTTTAATGATTATAGATGTAGTTAATAGTTATTCTATAGTTGATCAAGTGTAAATTTAATTGAGTTGAATATTTGAAAACAATTTTATTGGTCACAAAATTGTCTTTGAATATAGAGTTGGTCTCTTAAAAACAGCTCAGAAAAACCATATAATTCACTTCACATTCATAGGTTCTTTATTAGGATTATCCCATTGGTCTCCCACTCTGAATTTCAGCCTATTGAGATCAGTCTTTGTATAAGGCAAGTTAATAAATAGCTTGCAGTTCATATTAGTTAAATAGATTAAAAATTTAATATACTATTGTCTGTTGATTATAATTCCAAATAATAGCAATGTATTAGTAATGTAGGTAGTGATTAAGCATTTGGTGGCTGACTGGATAATTCAACATCAGTGTCAAATATAGTGTTGCATCTTGATAAAAACAATTCATATGCTGATGTTAATAGAAATAGTATGATATACTAATCAATATTAAAGTAATCTGTTTATAAAGTTTATTGTAATTTTAAAATATTGTTTTTTGTGAAGTTTTCTTGAAGCTTTCCTTCATTTTATATATACACAGTCATATCAGAATAATATGATCACCCTGATATCACCTTGAATCCATCCATGCCCACACACAGAGTGCACCTGACACAGTTGAGCATATGGATATATAAGCAGTGGTTGAGGACAGATTGCCTGTAGTGAGTAATGCAATTGCAATGGACAGAGGAAGTGATTTGATGGACTTGCAAAAAGAAATTATCATAGGCTAGAGATCGAAGGTTGGAAGTATCTTAGAAGCAGCGCAGTTAGTGAGCTGTTCTTGATCTGCCATACTAAAGATGTACCAAGATTAGAGCGATGGCAAGCCAAGTAACTCCAATCGTCAGAACTGTGGAGCACAAAGGCAATTGATCCCCTAGGAGAACATTGCCTTCATCAACTGGTAAAGGCCAATCAACATGCAACAGTACAGCAGTTGATGACTCAAATGAATACTAGGGCACTCAGGTGTGTGCCTGAGATAACAATATAGCGAACACTGTTGTGCATGGGTCTCCCGGGTAGATGCTACATGAAGACGCCAATGTTAACCAAGGTCCATTTGCATGGGAATGCTATCATTGGACAGTAGAGAGTAGAAGAAGGAGCTTTCTTCCACATGTCATAGTTTATACTATACTAGACTGACTGCCGGTGGAGGATATGTCGTGAGGCACATGAGAAACAGCACACTCACAGGCATGCTATGGCAGGGTGCATGTCTGGGGTATGTTTTCATGGTATAATCTGGATCATGGTATGATCTGGTTGGTATCAGTGGATGGGTGACAGTGAACACCAATAGCTACCTATCCATTGTCAGTGATCACATGCTTCTTATTTCACTTTTACCCTGATGGTGATGGTGTGAACCAACAGGACTGTGCTCCTTGCCACGTTGCTCAGGTGGTTTGTGAATGGTTCCGGGAGCACGACAATGGATCACTACCTGACTCAGCTACTGAGTGGCCATGATTGTTTTCTAGCGTACCAGAGGTGCTTCGGAATTGTCGACAATGCGTCATGTCCGACTTGCCAGTTCTTGGACGAGGACGTGGAGCATATCTTCTTTGTCTGCCCACGCTTCCACGAAGATAGAAGTGAGCTGGAGAAATCCCTTCGACAGCGTGTGACTCCAGAGAACATCGTTGGCTTGATGAATATCTCCCAGGCTAATTGGACGGCAGTGGCTGACTATGCTGCCACTGTTATACGGAAACTTCTATATATATCATCATTTTCAACCATTTTCAGTCCACTGCAGGATGAAGGTCTCTTAAGTTTTTCCCAGTTCTTTTCAGTTAAAAGCTTTTCTCTTTCAATTGAGTCCAAGAAACTTCATTTGCAATCTACCTTGTGGATGCTTTCTTGGCATTCCTCAGATTCCAGTTTAGTATTACTGTTGCCCATCATTATCATCTATTATCTAATTTATTGTCCAAGATAATACTTAGCTGCTAACCTCCTCTAAATCAGAATTAACAACTTTAATTGATTGCCTCTTAATAAGCTTATTAAACATAATCTTTGTTTTCTTTGAGTTTAGCTTTAATCCAACTTTTAAATTTTCATTGGCAAGTTCTTATATCATCAGTTACAATTCCGTAGCATCTTTAGCTAGAACAACTACATCTGTAAACTGAAAGTGGATTAAATAGTGATGCTTCTTTTGTCCCAGTCTGCTTCAGTTTTGAACACTTCCTGAAGTACTGCTATAAATAATTTAGGAGAGATAGTATCTCCCTGTCGACCTTTTCCTATCCTGATTTTTTTCTGTAACTTTGTGCAAATGAATTATTGCCATCGCGTCCTTATGAATATTTTTGATAAGTTCTACATAGCTAGTGTCGATATCGTGAATTTTCCAAAACAACAATAACAGCAGACATAATAACTATAAGCCTTGTCAAAGTCAGTAAATCCAATGCAGAATAGCATCTCATATTCATTGGTTCTCTCAATGACTTCTCTTAAAACATGAATGTGATCAATCATGTGTTCTCTTAGTTGGTCAGAATCTTAAAAGTTTTTGGCAAGCAATTAGTACTAACTTTTATAACTATTTTAAATAAAACTGGCAAGAAGCCAATAGGCCTACAAGTACCAGTATCTTCTTTCTCTCCTTTTTTAGATAGTAATATTACTACATGATTCCAATATTCTGGTACATCCCTAAGGTTCAAACATTTAGTAAATAGCGTAGCTAACATTCCTTCCATTTCTTCCGCTTCTTTCAGAATATCTGCTGTGATTCCATCATATCCTGGTGCTTTTCCTTTCGTCATGTATTTGATAGCGTTCTTGACTTACTGGAGATACTTCTGATGCAGTCTTACATATCATTTCAGATAAGTAAGAAATTTAACGTGCTTAATTATATATAATAAAAATTAACTAGTGCAATTTTTAAAAGCACATAGGTTTATATATAATGTTAAAAGATTACAAAAATATATATTTACATGAATTTACGGTGCTCAGGAAGCTTTTCAGGCATTTTTGCAATGCCCTTCGTCAACTGTCATCCTCATCCTCTCTCTCTTTCATCGTTTCACTTCTTTGTTTACATTCCTTCACCCATCTCTCCCTCTGTGTTCTAATTGTTGCTCTTTTATTGGCTTTGCTGTTCCCTTATTTTTGAATTTTCCTCCAGTGCCCTCTCGGAGGGGTTGTGCAGAACTGTCCGTTGGTCGCTCCTTGCATCTTTCGAGTGTCTATACCTTTTTTGTTTTTGATTTCTTTGATTTTTCTTTCCATTGTTTCTATCTTCTTTTGCCTTTGTACTTGGAATCTGAAATTCTCCGTGTATCGTTTAATGTTATTAGTTGGAGAAATTATAGTTGTAGGGGTTTAGGAGGGAGATGTAGTAAGCTTCTTTCATTTCTCTTTTTTGTTTATTTTTTCCTTTGGATAAGATTACAGTGTTTTCAAAGTTTATATTGTGGTTGTATTTATACGTGTGCTGTGCAATGAATGAACCGTTGGTGTTTCCTGTTTTTATGCAACTTTTGTGGTTTGTAATCTTTTAACTTTATATATAAACCTATGTGCTTTTAAAAGTTGTACTAGTTAATTTTTATTAACATATCATTTCACCTAAGTCTTCACTATTTTCATATAAATTGCTATAATTCATAATTTTCTCATGATTTCTAATAGTGATGCCAATCGTACTTCCTGATATAACGGTTTACGAACTGTTTTACAAAGCTCAGCAAATGCTTTTCACATCACAGGATAATCCTTGTTTATCTTCATCTGTTGATCGTTAGCTGTTTTGTATTCTTAGATAGTTTAGTGAGCCATTTGGGAGCTATTGTAATAGCAACCAAAATCTGTAGCTATTGCATTTGCCCTGTCCATCTGTGTCTGTCCACCCCGAACAACTCCTAAACGGAAGATCGGATCACAAACAGATTTAATCATCGTGTTCAGAGGCCCAAGCAACATAGAAATAAGAGTATTTTTAGAGGCCAACACTTGCCCCATGTTGGAGAGATTTGGCATTGTTTTCATGCTATTAGCTGAAATGTCAGAAATGCAACCTTCTCATTTCAGTTGTCAGCTATAGTGTGATCGGTGAGTTCTCAGACTCCTAAGCTGAATGTTGTCGGTTTGCATCTGTGCATCTACTTTTTTTCTTCTTTTTAATCTTTTTTTTCTCAATGTCCACGTTGATTTTTTTTTTTCTTGTTTTTCTAACTTTCTTTCTATTTTTTTTTCCTTTCATTAATGTACTTCCTTTTTTTGATTATTATTTTTAATTTTTTTTATTTTTATGCATATAATTTATGCATAACTTATGCTTTAGCACACAATTATATTCACTTGTTTTCCCAGATTTTTGCTTTTCAGATACTCCAATAGTTATATCTGTTTCGATAATGGTTTCAGTTAACTTAGCATTTAATTCATTCAAGATTGTCTTCTTCAGCAATGTTTTGCAGTGCAGTGAAATGATTTCTCAACTATAATTTAAATTCCGATCATTAAGTTCCCTCATTACATTAATTCCTTGGTTCCTTGGATTTCTAACTAATTTCTGTCTTTTCAGCTTGACGTTTAGGTGCTACTTGCATCTACTAATCAATGTTCACCTCCAGTATTAAATTGATTAAGCACAGAGCAATCCTCTATGGCATACTTTTTGTTAGCCATAATGTAGTCCAGTTCTTCCAGGCTCCCAGAAGAATTTCTCCATGTCTACTTTGTATTAGGTTTTTTCTTAAAGAAGGAGTTCATAAAGAAAAGATTCTCATTTTCATCAAATTCAACTATAACCTACTTCTTCGTTCGTTTCTTTCTCCATATCCAAACCTACCAATTGCACTTTCGTCGTTCTGTTGTTTACCAATTCTTGCATTAAAATCCTCATAATAATAGTGTTTTTTACCTTTCTCGTTAGCTTTTTGTATCTCTTCATAAAAATCTTCAACTTCGTCTTTGGAATGACTAGTTCTTAGAGCATAAACTTCAGTTATCTTAAGCTGACATCTGTTTGATAGACTGACAACATTTGTTTTACAACTATCTGAATTACTGTCAATTGACAGCACATTATTTTTATCCTTTTATTAATTATAAAACCATCTCCACTATTTCTTCCATTTTTTGTGCCCCTATAATAGAACAATGTCCAGTCCTTAGTTCCAATAACTCTTCTCATTTTCTACTAAGTCCCACGACATCCCATTTGATGTTGCTAAGCTGTTCTTCCAACTCCTGCAGTTTTCCTTCACTGGAAAGCATTCGACAGTTATACATAGCCAAGATCACCAACGAATGGCAGCCTAGTCCTGTAACCCAGTGATTCTTTGCACCCTCTGCCTTCAAGTACCATTGACAGCTGCCATGGTCAGTAACCTTCCAGCCTCTGGGGAATGAGGGCCTTGGTTTTTTGTTTGGACACATACTACAATCCTAGGAGGTGTTGGGCATTGCTCACCAGGCTGAACAGTGCTTGGTGGTGAGTAGCTCTTCGCTGTTTGTTCACCGTGTTCTCACATGGCCACTAATAACTACATCTCGTGAAGGCAGAGAATGGACTTTAGGCTAATGTCCCAGTCGGTTCCTATAACTCTTAAAAATGATTTAAAGAATCTCCTCCAGTTAACACAAAGTCATTACACAGCCATATATATATATATATGCACGAAACATTAATAGTAGGTTTAGATTATCTTACATGAGTTTCAGTTTATCTTGATATAAATTTGGCTTCAAAAGAAGGGACACTGATTTTTTTTTTTTATTAATTCAAAAAATTTTGATACAACAGATCTCATTTAAAAAAACAATATTTGTTTGTTTGTTTATTTGTAAATTTTCAATAATTTTTGTTAGATTAGCATTTGTTATTTATTTTTATTTTTTTAATTTTTTTTTAGACAAATATTAGACATCATTGAAGATCAGGATAGAACAGAGCTGGTCCTTGCAGCAGTAGATTGCTCATTCTTATTGGCCATTAATTTTGCAGAAATCTATGAAGAAGTGCCTGAGATTGAAGAAGGGATTCAGCTAATATTGAAAGTTATTAAGAATATTTTGGAAAGTTATCCTTTTATTATAAAAGAAGGTATTTAAAAATTAAATTTTTATATACTGTATATATAAATTTGTATGTATTTCTATGTCTGTGTCAGAGAGTGTAAATATAGTGTAATATGCAGTGGATATTACAATGGTGTCTTTGTGATTTGGGAACAATCACAAAAATTCTGAAATGTGCAACAAAGTTAAAGTGATGAAACCAATTGGCATGAAATAGATTTACAATACCAGACACATAATTTTCATTATTCATAACACTTCTGAAACCTTTTCCTGTCTCCTACCCTTAATGGCTTGGCTGCCTGAAGGCTGTCAGACTTTCTAAAAATCCTTCAGATTTTGTGATATACCCTATAGCTGTCTTTGCTGCCATCAAAATTATCCTGTAATACCATCTGTGCAGTTAGACATGATGTTTTTCTCTCAGATTCATGAGCTGTATTTGCTTGGCATATTTCTGCTTGTCTTTAATTTCCCTTTTCACTCCAGATTCTTCCTTTCATTATTTGACTACTGTTCATCTCACATGGAATACCAGGCATTTCAACTCTGGCTGTTCCATCCATTATGCTTCTTTCTGTTCTTTTAGCTTCAGGTCAGTTTTACAGGGAAAGTTCTTGTTTTATTATTATAGAAAAAAGGAAAATTATACAGGGTATCCTAGATCAACTGTATTTGCATCCCACCTTGGAATTCGATATTAAATGTGCTTCAAAAAAGTAAATATAAATTTTTTGATTGGACTTATACTTTTTGAGATAATTGAGGTTCTGTACATAGGAAGGGGTCATCAAAAAGTATTCCTACACATATAAGAAAATTAAAAAGAACAAAAGAATTTAAAAACTAAATCAAGCTAAGACTAAAAATAACAATGTTTTATAAAAGGTAATTAATTTTAATTTTGAATGTATAATAACGAATTATGGAGGAAGAAGAAAGTTTTCTTGTCCACAAATGACCTGAAGAAGTTTTCTATTCTTTGAAAACAAAATATTGTGAATAAAGACCGTTAAGAAGAACTTTCGTTGTATATCACGATTTTATAAAAGGTGTTTAAAAATGTGCATCCTCCATTTCAACACATGCTGTCAGCCTGTTCAATAAGCTGTTCTATACTCTTGCTACCATAATCAGTCTTTTATGACAGCAACAGCTGTCTGCAACTTTGCTAAGATCTTATGCTCATCATGGGGAACATTATTATAAATGACATCTTTCAAATATCGCCCCAAAAAGTAATCCAACTGATTGAGGTCGTGTGACCTGGGACGCCAATTTACAGGCCCCTCCCCCTTGCCAATTCAAGTTCCTGGATACAGTTAATCGATAGTGTCTTGTTTTAGTTCAAGCATAATGTTCTGAAGCACCATCATCCTGGTACCAAATCCTCCTCTGAATTTGAAGTGGGACATTCTCAAGCAGTACACCCAAGACATGCCGTAGAAAGACGTTATCATTTTATATTAAAAAATAGGTATGCTCCCATCAGGAAACACATGGTCACTTCTGATTGGCTGAATTCAAAAACGAGGGGATGAAGATTATCAATGACATAACAGTGCACATCTTGTAAAACATTACAATTTGTAGCTTATTACATAAAAAAAAAACTTATCAGTGAATCACCTGTTGAGAAAAATAATAATGTTTTTTATGTGGGAACACTTTTTTGATGAGCCGTTCTCGATGCATAAAACCTCGATTATCTCAAAAAATATAAGTCTGATCGGTACTTATACTAAGTTATACTAACTTTTTTGAAGCATACTTGTTGGGAAGCAAATACGGTTGATCTGGGACACTTTATATATAAATCTGTATCAGTACTACAGATAGATAATACAGGAGAAATAATTTTTGGCAGAAGTTCACTCTAACTTCAGATGAGTTTCTTTTCTTGAAACCCTGATCTATAATTTTTCTTACACCTCTTTTTTATGTTTCAATTCCATTCTGAAGTATTGATGACCTTTTTCTCTCTTTCCATTTGTGATACAGCTTTCTCCTCCTTCAGTGCCTTTGTAGCCAGATTATTGGAATTAAACTAATATAGTCTCTTCCAACCTGATTTGTACAGATATTCTATAAGTATATGCAAACCAAAAAAAATATATATATATAAATACACATACACGTTTGTAAAAATTGCAACAGCATGAAGGAACCATCAGAATAGAAGGAAATTTATTACACATATTACTAATAGTGATACAAACAAATGATTTAAAAGTTTCAGAGCAGTGAAACAATCTTCTTCTTTTCTGGCGCTACAACCCTGGGTGGGTTTTGGCCTCTAGGACAACACCTCTCCACTTCAATCTGTCCATCGCTTTACTTTTCCATCCTCTTAATTCCCATCACAACAAGGTCTGTGGACACATTGTCCAACCATCTTATTTTCGGACGTCCTTTCTTCCTTCTCGAATACAGTCTTCCTTTCAACATCCTCTTGGGCATCCGAGTCTCTGCCATTCTCTCTAGGTGTCCCAGCCAATTTATTCTTTGTGCTTTTATGAACTTCACCAGATCTCGTCCTTCAATCAGGTCATTGAGCTCGTGGTTGCTCATTGCTCGTGGTCATTGAGCTCATTGAGCGTATCCTCCATCTATCTTCTTCTTTGACAGGTCCATATATGCGCCGTAATATTTTCCGTTCAAAACATCTCAAAGCATTTTCATCACACTGTGTTAGCGTCCATGTCTCTGAGCCATATGTAACCACTGGGTGGATCAATGTCCTGTAAATCTTCAACTTAGTAGCTCGTGAAATAAGTTGATTCCTAAACATCTGAACATTAGCATAATATGCTCTGTTTCCAGCTTGTATTCTGTCTTTTATACAACTGCTCATTTCGCACTGGCTATTAATAAGGACTCCTAGATACCTGAATTGGTTCACACTTTCGAAAATCTGCTGCCTATATTTATATTTGGAGAGGCTCTTCTAACATTTGAGGTGGACATTACCATATACTTAAGTCTTACTCTCATTTACTAATAGTCCCATTTCTTCAGCTTCTTTTACCATTTCTATAAATACTTTTTTAAGTATTGAAATGTCTCTTGATACAATAACGACATCATCTGCGTAGGCACATATCTGACTAGATTTGAAAAAGATTGTACCTTTCTGATCCACTTTACTGATAGCTTTGTGCAGTGCGAGATTAAAAAGCACTGCTGATAGGCCATCTCCTTGTCTTACACCCATATTAACATCAAAGAAGTTACTCAATTTATTTCCATTTTTAACACAGGCTCTAGTATTATCCATGGTCATTTGTATCAGTCTGATTAATTTTCCTGGTATAGCCATTTCTTCCAGTACTTTATAAAGTCCTTGTCTGTATACACTGTCGAAGGCTTGTTTAAAGTCTACGAAGAGCATGTATAAGTCAGTATCATGTTCGTGGAACTTTTCCATCATTTGCCTACTTACAAATATCTGGTCTGTTGTACTTCTTCTATTTCTGTGATCTATTTCCTTAACATTTCTTTTTTCTTTTTTCTACGTAATCTAAGAGCTCGTAATCTCAACTGTTTATATTTTTCACAATTACTTCTTGTTTCCCTTTGTATCATTTTTGCTCTTGCCACATTTTTTTCTTCCATTGCTTCTTTACATTCTTGATCAAACCATTCATTTCGTAATCTTTCTTTCTTTCCAATTTTTTCTTCTGCTCCCTGTTTTACTGCTTCTTTTATTCGCTTCCACTCATCGGTAATATTATTTCTTTCACTTCCTTCTTCTAGCTTTTTTTCCACTTCCTCTTGATATTCTTGTCTAATATCATCATTCTTTAGCCTTTCTACATTTATGACTTTTTTTGTGACAGTAGATGTTACTTGTGCTTTAGTCAGCCTTTCTCTGAACACAACTTTCACTAAATAATGATCTGAATCACAATTCGGTCCTCTACAACTTCTCACATCAATAACTGAAGAGGGTCATTCCACAGAAAACGTACCTTTTAAGAGACAAAAATGTTAAAAAAAATATATTGACAAACAAATCTGAAATTTATTTTCTAAGCAGTATTATTGCTTCTATGAATTATAAAATGAATTGTTACATTGTTTCTTCCTTTTTCATGAAATAAGGAATAAAATAAAATTTTGGTATGGACGGAGGATACACAACTGTAACAGAGTATAAGATACAGTAATGAAATCTACCATATTTTAAAAGCATAACTCATAATTTAAGTAAAATTTCAATTTATTCTGAAGCTGAGTGGTTAAACAGAACATTAACTTATCACAAAATAGCAGAAAAGAAATTTACCGATAATAATAAACAAATATTCCAATATCTTAAATATTTTAAATTAATTATAAAGATAATGATAATAAACAATATAGTACATACACTAAATCAATTATTGAGACTCATAGTATTTAAATAAATGATTTTGTACCCTCTGTTACGAAATTAATATCCTCCATTCAATGTTAATGTAACGGAGGATACGTCTACGGAGGATACATTCCGGCAAAATTTCCCTAGTTTGTCATGCTTATTGCGAGATTAGCTCGTGAACATCCTCTAAAATGTAATTGAATCGTATTTAAGAATAACTTCAACAAGTTCTATGTATTTTCTCAATGTTATTTATTTGTCTTAAGTTGAGAACGGAGGATACACAAAGATTAGAACCGTCTTGAGAATCCTGAAGAAACTGTTAGATAGAATGTAGTTAAACCATACTATTTTACTCCAAACACAAGACAGAGCTAAAACAAAGTGGCGTCTTTTCCTCCTTCATCCACTCTTTGTGAATACCATTGCCATCTAATGGGAATTTGCTAAAATATCTTCAGAACGGAGGATACAGGGAAAGTCTGTGACAAACTTTCAAACCTGAAAACATATGTTCAAGCTAACATTTTCTCATTTTTTTTTATGTCGAACTGCAGTTCACCTTTTAATATAAGAAATACAATGTGACTCACTTATTCAATATTTCCTTAAATTCATGTAATAATTAACCGCCCTTCTGACGAAGCACTTATGACACGTAACGGAAGTATACATATCTTCACTGTTGTTTAAAAATTTAATAGAAATAAAATGAAAGAGCAAAGAATACCAATGTTCATATCTTCCTTGGTTTGTATTGCTGTTTATAACCACTGAAAGAAGAACTTTGAATATTTCTTAAGTAAATAAGTGCCTTGAACGTAAAAAGGTACGTTTTCTGTGGAATGGCTCAAGAGGAATATCTGGCATTAATGAGTACATGATCTATCTGGTTTATAGTCAAAGAATCTGGTGATTTCCATGTACCTAGATTTATTCGTTTATGTGGAAAACATGTACTTTTAATTACCAAGTTATTACTGGCAGCAAACTGCCCAAGCATCATTCCATTTTGATTGCTCGTGTCATGTAGTGTATGTTTACCTGCAATTCCTTTCAGAAAGTCTTCTGTTCCTATTTTTGCATTAAAATCACCCATGATAATTAAGGTATCATATTTCTGTATTCCTCTGCAAATCTGCTCTAGGTGTTCGTAGAATTCTTCTTTCTCTTCTTCCCCATTCTCTTCAGTTGGTGCATATGTGGATATGATTGACACATTTCTAAATCTTCCTTTCAAACGTAATTTACAGAGTCTTTCATTAATAGCTTCAAATTCTAGAACACTGTTTCTCACTCTCTTAGATATCATAAATCCAGTTCCACACTGGCCTGTTCTCGTATTAGGTCCTACATCGGTGAATATTCTCTTTTATCAATTCTACCTTGTCCTTTCCATCTAATCTCTTGCAGAGCTACTATATCTAGTTTAAATTTGATGATTTAATTTTCAACTTCATTCATCTTTCCTGGTCTTAGCATTGTTCTGACGTTCCAAGTCGCAATATTCAAATCATTTTTCCGGGATCCATGCCAATGTCATACTCCAGTAAATCCATCCGAGGCAATTGTCCTTGTTTCGTAACATGTTTGTTTTACTGTGTGGACAAACCCCCAACCTGGAGGACCAGGGTATCCCATTTCGTCTGGACCATCACCTTTGACCTGTCCGGCAAGGGAGACCCTACCAGTAGCTAATCTACCACCGGCATAGCTCTCAGGATCATGTGACCACGCAAGCCCCACCACCACGACAAGGTAAGGATACCAATGGGGGGGTAGTGCAAGCCTCCAGGAGTTGCAATAAGCTGCTATATGCTGTGGCATCGAATCAAACAGGCTTTGGATGTGTTTCTGGGATATCACCTGCCAGGCTGCTTCTATCCGAGTTCACAGTTCATCGGTATTGGCTGCTGGATGACAATGACGGGCTAGTTCTTAAGTGACAACATCCAAGACATATTCACCAGTGACATATCGAGTGAACATGCAGGCCAGGGAGGGATTACAACAGTCCTCTACTTATACGTTCTTACATGACAGTTAAGAGCGTGCTGCTGAGTCTAAGCATGCCCAATCATTCCCAAATTTTAATCATTTCATATTATAGCCTGCTTTACATTTCCTGTCAGTTTCACTTCATTTGCATGTTCCTTTATGATGTTGCATTTTTACAAACATGAGTGTATATATACACCACAATCTTCTGTAAAAATTAAACACGCTTTTATTTTCCGTCTATATTTCATTTTTCTGTACGAAAGACTTCTTCAGGACATTAGTGGAGGAGAAGAAATTCTATTCTCCCTCCTCTAAATTCGTTATGAATACATTTCAATACATTTTGAAAAATAACAATAAACACAAGAAAGATTAGATATCATCTATTACAATACTTTTGATTCATTTTAAACCAACCATAAGATATTGTCTATTACAAAGAAATAGATATCATTTGCCCTAAATAATGATTCATCTATTACAAATAATTACAATAATCTTTTTTCTCTTTTTTTTTCTGTGTTTTCCATATAATGTACAAAGTAACTAAAAGCAATTTTGTTGACTTTTAAGCTTCTTTATTTATGCATGGCTTCCAATTTATATAGCAAGATTCTTCCACTTAGGCGAGAACTTTCATCTTCAGTTTGGTGTATTATATCTACTATGGAGTCAGGATTATGTCCTTCTTCTTCGCTATGGTCAGCCCAATTTGATATCCTTCATCTCTTTCTTTTGTTTAGAATCTAAACTTTAGATAGATAGATTTATTGACAAAATAATCAATACATATTTCACAAATGGAAGGAAATTGAATAAGAAACATAAAACAGTCAATAACAAAATTATAAAACTACCCATAGGCATGGTCATAAATAAATAAATTACAAGCAGTTGCAACGATAATCAGATCAAGTTTACTTTTTATAAAGGCAATAAACTAATTAAAAAGAGAAAGGAAAATAAGGAGGATAGTATGAAAAAAATGGGTGTTGTATACAGTTTAAAATGTAGGGACTGCGGTCTAATCTACAATGGAAGTACAGGCAGGATGTTACAGAAGTGGCTAGAAGAACATCTTAAGAATCTAACAAAGAAAGAGACGAAGGATATCAGGGCTGACCATAGCGAAGAAGAAGGCTATAATCCTGACCCCATAGTAGATATAGTACATCAAGCTTAAGTTGAAAATTCTCGCTTAATGGTAGAATCTTGCTATATAAATTGGAAGCCGTGCATAAATAAATAAAGAAGCTTAAAGGTCAACAAAATTGCTTTTAGTTACTTTATACATTATATGGAAAACGGAGAAAAAAGATTATTTTAATTGTTTAATGTTATCTAATTATTTGTAATAGATGAATCATTATTTAGGGCAAATGAT
>JAFIDM010010028.1:3904441-3926141 GCA_023159025.1 Thereuonema tuberculata | reverse complement strand
TTATCTAATTATTTGTAATAGATGAATCATTATTTAGGGCAAATGATATCTGTTTCTTTGTAATAGAGGATATCTAATGATTGGTTTAAAATTAATCAAAAGTATTGTAATAGATGATATCTAATGAATCTTTTTTGTGTTTATTGTTATTTTTCAAAATGTATTCATAACGAATTTAGAGGAGGGAGAATAGAATTTCTTCTCCTCCATTAATGTCCTGAAGAAGTCTTTTGCACAGAAAAATGAAATACAGACGGAAAATAAAGAAGTTTTTAATTTTTACAGAAGATTGTGGTGTATGTATTTGATATTTCAGTTGGTATTATGAGTGTATATATATTATTTGGTCTGTGTGTACAGCTCAATGTTATCTTCGAAAGTTAAAGTGTAAGCTTTCTTGACCTATTACTCCATTTTATGATCTTGTCACAGATTGTCAACTGCTGGCAGCATTGCATTGTTTTTCAGTTCCTGCCCTCATTGAAGTTATGTTTGAAAATGTATTTGGCATAGTCCATATCCATTCAGGCAAGCAAAGAAAAAAATCTTACCTTCATAGTCTCAGATTTTTTTTTGAATTTAACATATGTTAAAATTCAGGAAAAAGTAGACACCCATATTTTCATTCATTTCATGAGGCCAATATGTGAGCATGTGGTAACGGAAACTGGTTTAATGTATGACTAAATTTTCAATTGTTTATAAAAAATGTTAAACTCAAAAGTGGAAATTCCCCTTTTCAGGAAATATAGAACTCTGTTACTAATCAACAGTCAAAAAATTAAAAATTTTGGGATTCGCATTTTTGAAAAAAAAAATATTTTTGATTTTCCCAAAAAAAATTCAGAAGGCTTCAGCAAGAGAACTTGAGCACATATTTTCAAACGAAGTATATCATTTTTGTTAGACAAATATTATCTTTCAAATAAAAAAACAACAACAAAATATCTTGAACCGTTCTAGAGATAGAGCATTTCGAAAATTTGCCGAAAATCACAAGTGAGAAATGACGCCCGAGGTGCTATCTTTGGCGCCCTGTATCTCTGGCCAGGAATTTTTTTTGAATAAAACAAATAAATACGGGTGTCTACTTTTTCATGAATTTTAACATACGTTAAATTCAAAAACATCTGCGACTATGAAGGTAACCACCCGTTCCTGAATGCGAGTGGGAAGGAAATCTGAATAATTCTGTGTATTCACTTACATCCTTAGGCTTTCCCAATATCAGAATGCTATACAAAGGAGTTTTTTTTTTTCCATTTATTGTTTTTGCGGTTTCTAAGATTTATAAGAGCTCAGGGCAATTTTATAGCTTACATGCAGGACTGCTTCGTCTGACATAGATCTCTTATTCATTTTTTCTGTAACCTTTTTTTACTTATGAATAGAGACCTTTTTCATTTTTGAATTCCTTTCCACTACAGGAATTGCCCCTTGTATTAAGATTTCTACATAGAAATTTCATTCCTCCTGTGTCTTTTCATCCTCTTCTTGTCATTAAACTTCATAAAACTGCAGTTCACATGGCCTCCAAGAGTGTTAAGCTTCAAAAGTTCCACTTAAATTATTAAGTATATTTTTTGCAAACACTTAAAGACTTTTTAAATACAGGTCGACCGTTTCTAATTTGACAATAATTTCGGCTACTGTAATTTCAAATTTCCTCAGGTCACCCTACCAACCTGTCGCTACTGTTTTGTGATTTTGCTTGCTGCATAAACACTGTTGCAGTCACTTCCAAAAACAGTCAAGTCATTCCAATTTGCTTTTCTTCATTTATTGTTATAACCAGGACTGTATTAACCCATGGCCGGTCCCCTAGGCTTTCAGGTATTTTAGGCCCCCTTCGGCACTTCAATCTTTCACGCCCACTACACCTTACAGCCTTACACTGGTGCGCTAGGCACTAGACCGTAATACATAGCCATATATCCATTTCAAGGGTCTATTTTTTTCTAATTTTTTCTATTAAAAAAAATTGGCAGGTCCCTAATCCCTGCTGGGTTCCTAAGCTTCAGCCTAGTCAGTCTTATGAATAATACAGCCTTGGTTATTAACCTGCTCACTTTTAGCCTAGTCATGGTTCCAATGAATAAAGGAATGCTACTTCACTGTGGAAGAGGCAGTGATGAACTTTTTTTGTGGAAGTCAACAGAATTACCTGTAACATTTATTTTGTCTGAGCTTCATTAAAATTTAACTTGATTTTCATTTAATGTTTCTTTTTTCTTTAAAACAAACACTTGTACTTATTTACGGGGTATTTTAAAGGTAGGATGAGGACTGTTTAATTAAAGGTGTATTTTAACCTAACCTCCTGTGACCCTGCAAAATCACTAATCTGGCACCCTACCAGTCCCAATGTTGCCAGTTTAGCGATGGTCGACCTGTAATAAGTTTTCATCTACAAAACTGGTTTATGCTTTTAATTTTCTTTAAATTAATAACGTCTTATGCCTTTTACAATTTTATTTATTCTTATATTAAAGTATCAGTTTGGAATTTAAATGGATCTATCTTTTTTATTTCAGTTCTTCGGTCTCAACGGTTTTTACAAATCCTGTTAACTGACATTCCAACTGTTGTTCTCAGTATCTTCTCCATTGTCCATTATATTTTCCAGCACAACCTCGAAAATTTTTTTCAAACAAATGAAGGACCATTATTGTGCATATTGGATGAAATTGTATATAAATTGTCATTTAGTAACGATCAGAGAATCACTAGGTAAGTTAATTAATAAGCACCAAATTTTATTGCATCATTATTAGTTTTTAAAAAAAATTAAATCTGATTTAGTGGCAATGGCTATGATTTTGAACCATGGAAACTTGTAATGATGCCAAAACATCTTTAAAACCTTATAGTGCAGTTTTTGTATTGAAAATGCATACCTCCATATTATGATGAGTTTTTACATTTATACTTATATTTATTTTTATTTAGCCTGTGTTCTAATTTAACTTATTCATTTATTTATCTAATCAGAATCACTTGTACAATTTCAAATTCCATCCGTTAACGGTTATTTCTGTTTTGTTTACTTTTAAATCCCAACGGCTGGAAGGGTTCCCATCATGCACCTTAATTTAAATCCTTCTGTTAATTTCAGTTTTTATTTAAACCTTCCAATCATCTGTTAAAGCCCTCCAGCCAATCAGCAATCACTGTAAATAAAACTATAAAAACCCTTGCGTTCAGATAAATTTTGAACCCTTTGCGTTCAGATATAGATTTATAAAAACCTATAAATGAGAACCCGTTCAGATCCAGCATCAGTCTCGTTCTACCTTATTCCACGAACCAGGACACCAACAAAATCACCACAATATTCTTTTTATTGCAGTTTATAATTAATTAAACTGACAGTCTCAGAGCAATGTAGAGAAGGATCTACTCCACAGATCACAACAAAAATTGATGGGTACCTTAATAAGAAAATGAGGAAAAGAATTTACGAATAAATACAATTTAGTTATTTTGAGTGCCAGCAGGTGGTATTGGTGCGCTAAAGAAGAGAGAATACCAAGTTGAACAGACACAACCTTTAATTGAAATCAAGTCGCTCAAAATGTGAACCATTCGTATGGAAAATGTGCTGGAAACATAATATGGCAAGGTCCACAGTTGCTTGAAGCATGTCTCAGGAAAGGGCTGCAACATGTTATGTTATTATTGCCTTCAGTTCAGCAACCGATTCAACATTACCTTGGTAAACTTGGCTTTTCAAATACTCCAATGACAGCAGATAGCATGGGCTAAGGTCAGGGGATAATGGCCAGCCATTGGAAAATGTTTGAGAAATTACTCTGTCGTCACCAAATGTGGTAAGCAACAATTGCAGAGCCATATGTAAAAAATGTGATGGTGCTCCATCCTGCATGAAAGTTATGGAGTCTAAGCAATTATGTTCTTCAAAGCCAGAATCTTCTTGCAGAGGGAAAGATCTGTAATGTAATCCATTCACCAATCGACATACAGTGCCATGAGGCATTATCTGCTCAAAGAAAAATGATCAAATTATAAAGTTTGCGGTAAATCCACACCATACAGTTATGTAGTCAGAGTGTAGTGGCTCAGCAAGCACAGCATTCAGATGTGTCAGACCTCATATTTTGCAGTTCTGTGTATTCTTGTAGAGAAAAATGGGCCTCATCGATCAATAAGACTTTTGAAGCCCACATGGCATTGAGCTGCATCCTTGAAAGAAATCACAGAATGAAGTTGGTGCACTGTGTAAGTGTGACATCTTCTACACTGCCTTCTGCAACAGGCCGCTGGCCTCTATCCGGAGCTGCATCCAATTCGCTTGTTTTTCGTATTATCATATATTCTTCAATCCATTTAACAACACAAGTGCTTTCCTTATTTCTTTTAAATGACAATATCGACTTAATGCAGTAGTGGCATTACTGCATTAAGGTAAATGAATTTTACTAGCAAAGCTCGATCCTTCTTGCAAGATGCCTACGGTTACTTCTAATGATTATAGGAAGACATCACCTATGGTTGGCTGCAATATCACGAGAAATTAGCATGTTCTAACACTGGTCTTTTTTGTGCACCAATGCTATCTGGTGGCACTCAAAATAACTAATTTTTTTAAACTCAAATTCTTTTGCCCATGTTTTTATCCTTCTCTATATCACACTTTGAGTACTATCAGTTTAATTATAACCACCCGGTACTTTTTCTGTAACTGAAATTAAATATAGCATTCTGATGTAGACTTTGAGTTTAAAATAGACGGAAGCTATAAAAACAATGGAATTAGAAGGATATTTTTACTCTCGATGTATAGTTTAGGGTCATTCCATGTCATTTCACCTAGTTGAAAAAAAAAGAAAAGGTTCACCTCCCCATCACAGATTCTTAAAAATTTTTTTACTGAAAGAGAGGTTGGAAAAAATATGCCTGTGAAATATGCCTGCAGTAGGACAGATAGTTTCAGAGAAATTAATTTTTGAAATTTGTGGATTTTTTTTAGCGTGCAGTGACTTATTATTTGGGGGTTTTCTTAATAGCTACTATAATACTCAACCAAACTTCACAAAAATTGGTACCCTAAGGTAACTTTTCATGCTGAACTTGAAAACACCAACAAAAAATTTCTATTTGCAGTAGTTTTTGATGCACAGTTAATATGTAAGCCTCGAAGAAAGAATTAAAACGAGCATGTGTTTAACTTTAATTAACTTTAGCCAATTGAATTTTTTTCTCAAGATCAGTAAAGGGTTGCCCTATTTGCACAAAAAATTTCATTCTCGCCTTTGACTCCATAACAGAGAAAAAAAATTCCTGCAGTTGAGCGTTTATGTACCATGCGGTAATTTTGTTAATTACAATTAGTTATTTGATTACAATTAAAATTTGAACAAGTTCAAATAACCTTGTGGACCTAGATCATCGAAAGAAAATAACATGCTGTCAATTCATTTTGTACACTCACACACAAACACACACATACTTACACATTTTGAATTTGCTGCAGGAGTCAGTAATGATTTTTAAAGTGTCATACTCTAACTTATACTGCCTTCCACTGCTTCCTTGCACTGAAGGGTCTCGAATTATGCAAAGGATATCAACAAATGGAATGAAGCCCTGATCTTCTCTTGCCGGCTATGACAGCATATTCGTTGATTGATTATACTTTATAAAGTAATCGAAATATCTCCTTCTTCGTGGCTTCTCTCCATTACGCAACCGATAAACCAGTTTTCAGCATACACAGCAGCGATGTATACACTTGTTTGTAACTCTTTGAAAGTTAATATTGTTTGTTGCAGTTGCGCCGGTAACACTAACTTTTCTGCACAACGTTTCACCATCTGATGACAGATGATAAATAGCCATTTCTTCATTGCCAATAGGAAGAAACCTATGATGGCTGCGAGTCCCTTGGATGAATTTTGCACTATTTAAACAGTTTTTTAGCTCACTTGCATGTTGCTGCATAGTTTGAGAAACAAAAACAAAATTGATGCCAAGCACATTTTTCTCGGCCTAGTTGTACAACTGAAAAGCTGTAAAAATATGATTACTTTCTGTTGCTTGTAGAATCATATGAGCAGCTAGACGTTTTACAGTTCCAACAATTCATCACATGGGCTCTTGCTATGTGAAATAACAAAAAAATGCCATTCGGCCTTTAGATTAAAGTCGTCTTCATGAAAGTATAGGTTAAGGAGGTTTTTACAGTTCTTATATTGGGCACTTGGTCCATCAGTGAAGTATTGTACTTATATTAAATTTATTATTTGCTTCAAATGTCTTAGCACTACTTGAATTAAGACATGGACAATTGCCTTAAGGTGTTAATGCTCATCATTTATGACACATATGCTTAGACACTGTAATTCATCATTTGCCTCTTGCCTGTAATACACAACGAATAGGTGAAGTGTTGCTTGTGAAGTGTCCCAATGAAAACCTTGGATGGCATCTTAACAGACAAAGGAATAATTTTTCTCAAAATCAAGCAACACAATATTTTGTGTTTGTTGTTGGATGGTTTCTTTAAATTCCTCAAGTATGCTGACTGGGCTTTTGGCAGTGTAGTGATAACTCTTGTTTCATTATCAGCAGCTTTGCACATCATTCTGCATCATCATAGAAAGCAATTTACCTTGGCCATTGTGGAGTCACTACCTACACACTATTGTGTCTTCAGGGTCCATTTCATTTTGTACAAAAATAGCTTTTTTTTTCTGAAGCTTTCAGACCTGGACATTTGTCACAATGATGAAGCATACATTCTGGCGACTCCAATGAGATGTTGGAACAGACTTTTGTATTCTGTCTTCTTCAGCAGAGCAGCTGCCAATAGTTTTAGATTTGGTGCATTTTGCATGCACACAGTTTGCATTGCTCTTGTTGTGATAGTAACACACCAAGATGGTGTTAATGAACAGAATTTTGAAATACCAATCTTCAACTGGGACTTTACCTTGAATGCCAAATAAGGTTCTTTTAGGCTTATCAGTAGAAGCCGTTTCTATTTGTGGATATGTTTACCACCTTCAATTTTTAGTGAGATGAATTCTTTTTTTTCCTGGGCACATTCTTAACAATTTTCATACTTGTAAAATTCTTTTACTTTTTGAACTACTTCATTGGGAAGTATTTTTCTGACAGTTTTCCCTAAACTAGCTCTTTCATTAGGTGGGTTTTCCCCCTGATTCAACTCTTTCATTAGTTTAACTTACTGTTTAAGAAGGACTATCCATTAAGCATTATTTTGCAGTGGGGAGTAAATATTTCTTTAGAATTGCTGTAGAAAAGCTCCATGAAATATAGTAAGAAATCTAATTTAATGCATGATATATATTACATAGTAAGAAATCTAATTAAACTAAATTAGATTTCTTACTATATTTCATGGAGCTTTTCTACAGCAATTCTAAAGAAATATTTACTCCCCACTGCAAAATAATGCTTAATGGATAGTCCTTCTTAAACAGTAAGTTAAACTAATGAAAGAGTTGAATCAGGGGGAAAACCCACCTAATGAAAGAGCTAGTTTAGGGAATACTGTCAGAAAAATACTTCCCAATGAAGTTCAAAAAGTAAAAGAATTTTAGAAGTATGAAAATTGCTAAGAATGTGCCCAGGAAAAAAAGAATTCATGTCACTAAAAATTGAAGGTGGTAAACGTATCCACAAACAGAAAGGGCTTCTACTGAAAAGCCTAAAAGAACCTTATTTGGCATTCAAGGTAAAGTCCCAGTTGAAGATTGGTATATATATATATATATATATCAGTACTAGAAGTGAAATTATTTCTGAGTTGCTTGGGCAATTCGGCCATTATCAATATGTCGCGTGATCGCTCAAGTTCAGGAATTTTTTTCTCTGTTATATAGTCGAATGCCAAAATGAAATTTTTTGTGCAAATAGGGCAACCCTTTACTGTTTTGTGAAAAAAAAATTCAAATGCCTAAAGTTAATCCCACATGCCTGTTTTAATTCTTTGTTGGAGGCTTACATATTAACTGTGCACCAAAAACTACTGCAAATAGAGTATTTTTGTTGGTATTTTCGGATTCAGCACAAAAAGTTACCTATAGGTACCAATTTTTGTGAATTTGGTTGAGTATTAAGAAAAAAAACCCAAAAATAAGCCATGGCATGCTGAAAAGCCTCAAATTTCAAAAAATAATTTCTCTGAAACTAACTGTCCGACAGCGGGCATATTTCACAAGAGTTATTTTTTCAAACCCCTCTTTCAGTAAAAAAAAAAAATTATAAGAATCCGTAATGGAATGGTGAACTTCGTTGGGTGATCTGACATAGAATGGCCCTTTAGATTAATGTAAGAGAAATTTGATTTCCCAGTTTAAGTCTTTAAGCAAAGCCATTTCCTTATTAATATTATTATTTTTATGTATGGCTAATTTGTAACTTTTTAAATTATATCAAAACTATCAGAAATGTAAAAAACTTATTTTAATCCCTTGGTTCAACAATTATTACTTTTTGTGAGATTAAATTCAGCTATAATTACAATTGCTGTTAAATTAATTTTTTTTAACAATTATAATTATAATTTTAGTGTGGTAAACATACTACTTACCATATTTTACACTGTTTTTCTTGAGAGATGTGCTTTAGTAATTTTAATTGTTTATTTCACTCAGAAAAATTTGGTTTTCTTTAATTATGTTCTTTTTTATTGCTTGAGAGTCAATCAGAAAAAACACTTTTCTCTTTATGCAATTAGTAATAAGAAGCTTTTGTGCAGCTTGATGGACTGTCATAGTTGCTAGCATTCTCCGTGTGGTGGCCGGAGTAAGAATAGCCCCAACGTAGTTCATGCGTGTCGTAAAAGGCGACTTAAATGATCACCCAGTGCCTGAGGGTATAGCCGGGCCACCCTGACTCCGGGGTTTTAAATAGGAGTCCTGGTCCTCCAGGTTGGGGGTTGGACGTAGGACTAGCTATTTTACTCTGTAAAACCTTCTTGCTACGAGACCTTACAATATTAATAGCCGGATTGATTTTTGTAGACCTAGGAGCGATAAACGAAGAAATGATTTTTGGATCGCTACATGGAATGTATTAAGCCTTTTTAGAGTCGGGGCTTTGAAACAACTGCTCGATGAATTGAAGAAGTATAAGATTGGAGTGACAGCTATACAAGAAGTGAGGTGGAAAGCTAATGGGTGTAATATGTTAGACACAAAGAATTTTTGCTTGTTCTATAGTAGTAGTAATGATAGGAATATGTTTGGTACGGGATTTGTGGTCGATAGAAACCTTAAATCTTCTATTATTAGCTTTGAGCCTGTTAGCGAGCGTATGTGTTCATTAAGGATGAGAGCTTCTTTGTTTAATATTTCTTTTCTGTGTGTGCATGCACCAACTGAAGATGCAGAGGAGGAAGAAAAGGATGATTTCTATTATCAACTGGATAAGCTCTATGAGTCACAACCCAAAAATGACGTAAAAATCATTCTGGGGGATCTGAATGCCAAAATTGGTAAGGAAATTGTTTTTTGACCCACTATTGGTCCTTTTAGTTTGCATGATGTCTGTAATGATAATGGTATCAGGCTGGTTGATTTTGCTATCGGTAGAAATATGACTATATGTAGTACATACTTTCAACGGAAGGATATTCACAAAGCTACTTGGATTTCTGCGGATGGTATTACTAGGAACCAGATTGATCATGTTTTGATTGATAGGAGACACGGATCTAATGTGTTGGTTGTGAAGACATGTAGAGGGGCAGATTGTGATTTGGATCATATGTTGGTGAGAATTAAATTCAGACAAAGGATAAGCAATTCCAGAAAGGTCAGGGGAACAGTTCAAAATAGGTTCGACATGGGAAGACTGAGAGATGATGAAGTGAAGAAATGTTATACTAATAAAATTGAAGAATACAGGAACTCTAGTAAGGAAGATGAGAAGGATGGAGTGGAAGATAAATGGAAAAGAATAAAGGATTTTATTTTGAGTGCTGCTGATATTATTGGAAAAGAAAAACGAGAATTAAGAAATGGATGATTTAATGCAGTATGTAGGGCTCTTGTAAAGGAAAGAAATGAGGCAAGGATGAAAATGCTTACAAGAGGAACCCGTTCAGCTTCAAGAGTTTACAAAGAGAAAAGCAAAGCTGCAAAGAAGGAGTGTAGGAAAATTAAAAGAATTTATGAAAGGAGTAGGATTGAAGAAATAGAGGAATTTGCAGAAAAGAAAGAAATAAGATCAATGTATACAAGAATTAAGGAGATTAAGAAGGGATTTCAACCACGATCTACGTTTTGTTATGATAAGAATGGTAATCTTATTGTTAACGAAGTGAAAGGTCTCGAGCGTTGGGCGGAATATTTCCGAGATTTATTAATGGAACCAGTTATTGTAGATTCTAGTCAAAATGAGGATGTAATTCTTTGGAATCTGAGACCTGAAGTACTTGTTGAGGAGCCTTTAAGATCGGAGGTTGATAAGGCAATTCTTGAACTTAAGAGTAATAGATCTCCTGGAGTTGACGGTATCCCTGCAGAACTGTTGAAACATGGTGGCATTGTGCTAGTGGATATGATCCATGACTTAATTGGTACGGTGTGGAGGAATGAAGTAATGCCAGAGGAATGGAAAACTGCGATTATTTGCCCTATTCTTAAGAAAGGGACTGTTAAACTATGCAGTAATTATAGAGGTATATCCCTTCTGTCTACCATATATAAGGTTTTTGGCAAGGTTTTGGCTGGCAGGCTAAAGGTCTACACTGAAGAAATTATTGGTGATTATCAATTATTATTATTGGGTTTAGACCAAATCGAAGCACCACTGACCAAATTTTTTATATTAGAAGTGCCCTTGAAAAATGCTATGAATTTAATATTAGCATCCACCAGTTGTTCATTGACTATAAACAGGCTTACGACAGTGTGTATCATGAGGCTCTATTTAAAATTGTTAGAATTTGGTATACCACCTAAACTAACTAGACTTACCAAAATGACACTCATGGACAATGTTAGTAGGGTGAAGGTCTGTGGAAAGTTGTCACAGGAATTTCCAGTGATTCGGGGTCTAAGACAGGGAGATGTACTCTCTACTTTACTATTTAATATCGTTCTTGAAAAAGTAGTTAGAAGCATTGAAAGTAATCCTGGTGGAACTATCTACAACCGTACTACGCAGTGTTTGGCATATGCTGATGACCTTAATCTTATCGGTAGAAATGGGAGTGGAATTACTGAATCATTTAAGCAAATTATCAGTGCTTCCAAGGAGGTTGGATTATCCATTAATCAAATGAAGACTAAATATATGATTACTGACAGGAGCGATAGGTTTAGTAACATACAAGATCTGAAAGTGGATGAGTACTCTTTTGAGAAAGTTAACCATTTTACCTATCTTGGATCTTTGATTACGGAATGTAATGAGATACATCTTGACATAAAAATAGAATTGCTGCTGGTAACAGAAGTTATTTCGCCCTGCTACCCCTTTTGAAGTCATCGGTATTGTCTAGAAGGACCAAATCCAGGATTTATAAAACCATGATCAGACCTGTTGTTTTGTATGGGGCCGAAGCATGGACTTTATCATGTAAGGATATTTCCATTCTTGGTATATGGGAAAGGAAAATTCTGAGGAAGATTTATGGAGCTATTTGTGACCAAGGTTTGTGGCGAATCCGCACTAATAAAGAACTAATGGAATTATTTCAGGGGCCAAGCTTGGTTTCAATTGTTAAAAGTAAAAGGATCCAATGGGTAGGCCATTTCCAAAGGATGAATTTGAACCGTGAAGTTAAGAAACTTTTCATTGGAAACCCTGGTGGTAGAAGATTAAAAGGAAGACCACGACTTAGATGGCTTGATGATGTGGAACGCGATTTGAAAAAGCTCCAGGTACGAGGATGGAGGAGAAAGGCGCAAGATAGAAAAGAGTGGGCTCATATTGTTAAGGAGGCCAAGGCCCTACATGGGCTGTAGTGCCATGGAGTTAGTTAGTTGCTAGCATTGGATCCTACTGGAAAAGTGATCCAAGAGGAAAAGTGAGATTCATGAAATCAGTCTGTATGTGCCAGTGTGTGTATTCCCTAATAACTTTTGAACCTCTGTCTAGAGGAATGTTCTTGTAACTCAGTTATTTGCGGACTAGGGATGAACTAACTTTTATATTTCCAAATGGGTCCTTGTTGATAAATCAATAGGAGATTCCCATAGAAAAGTATTGGAATCTAAACAAGGATTTAAACTAATTTTGTTAATATGTCTTAAACATTGAATTTTAGCTAATCCATTGTAAGTGGATTTCATAGGATTAATAAAATATAAATAATAAATAAATAATCGGGATTTACTTCATTTTTTTTTTCAGAACAGTTTCCACTGTTTATAGAAACTAATAAATAACATTTTAAGGAAAGTAGGCTTTAACTTCTTTTGAACTACTTATATGTTTTGAGTTTTGTTTTATTTTATCTATTTTAAATAAGCTTTGTTAGAATTCAAAAATGTTGCAGATTTTACTTTAAAAATGTTTTATCTTAAAAATCGAACAACAAATAAAAATATTGCGCACATTTAAAAAAATAACAAAAAACATATTACCATAAGCCAGGATATTTCGTTCTGTGGAAAACTGTATGATTATCTTCAGCTGGAAAACCGCCAAGCAAATACCTGTTCTTGTTTATTTGTGTTCTTTGTTTGGCACTTTTCAGCTGAAGATGATCATGAAGTTTTCCGCAGCTCATGGAAATATCTTTTTTGTTATTTTTTAAATGTGTGCTATATTTTTAATTGTTGTTTGATTTTTAATACATATTCATTCCACACATTAAAGTTGAATTTAAATGTTATATCTTTTCATTATATAGGATTGCGATATTAATTCTTCTGACTCTTCTTCAATCTCAACCTGATATGATTGCTGTTGTGAATCAAAGATTTCAAGGTCTTTCGTATTTGCTGGATAAATGGAAACATGACCTAGAAGCTAAAAAGTTATCAAGATTACTTAAAACATCATTGCATCCCTCAAAGGTATCTATGAAATCTCTTAGTTTCTGGATGTCGTTTAATAAATTATGTCATCTTTCAGGCCAGCTTGAAAACCATCATTCATAAAAATGTATGCTTGTCACACAAAGGCCAAATCACACAGAAGAACTTTACATTGTTTGATTAAATTATTGATTTCAAATTAGACTATCAAAGAAACCTAAAGAATTGCTTCATTTGCTTTTTAAAACCAAAGAACCAGTCAGCTAAAGATTTTAGACTTTCAATTTTTTTACAGATTAAAGCTGCCTTTACAGTGCAGTTCTGTGGAATATTAAGCTAATTTTAGCATGTTGTTAACCCGCTCCAAAGTGCATTGAACATTGTATTTTAGAAACATTATTATTTATGCAGAAGTGGAGTTCATGTGAAAGCAAGTTGTGAATTTGAAAGGGCGACAAATAATTCCATGGTCCTTTCGAATCCAGTGTTGCTTCAACAAGCAATGAAAAATCTCTTTTGAAACCGACTTCTGAAATATTAGTAAAAACTGCTTCTGTAAGTAAAATTGCTTATTTTTGAAAGATAATCTCTGGACTGTTACACACACACTAACCTTGGATTCACTGGATTTCTTCTCTTTGTTTGCTACTACATCACTACTCCACTGTGCTGCACTAACTAATAATTCTTCACTGAAATTTAGAGCAAGTTCTAAATGCTGTTCTGTGTTGAACTAATGATTGGGTCAGTAATGAAAATTGTGATGAAACTTGTACAGTGGAAAATAAGAAATGCTGTAAACCAGAAGAAAAACAAAACAAATTATAGTTGCAACATTCATTCTATTTTAACTCGTAATTGCTCTACAAACTTAAAAAAAGTATGGGGCACTTTACATTCATATTCCCAGCATTAAGACTGGAACAGTGTCCTCCAAAAAATAAAAATATTTCGCATTGTCATTGTTATCAGATGTTCATTTCAGCTTTTTTTTTTTTGGTATTAATCTGAGCATATGAAGAGTTCACTGAAAAAAATGAATTAAAGGTTGATGATATATGGCAGGAGTTGCTAAACCACAGTGCACGAGTCTCGTGCAGCTCTTTGACATATAATGTGCAGTCCACTGAAATAGGTTGGCTGAGCTGCTTTGTGTATCACAATTAATATAAAAGGTAAATTTAAAATTTTCAAGGTTTGTACTCCTTTATCTGGTATAAACTAAGAGTTCAGTGGATTAAAATATAACTTAAATATTCATGGTAAGTAATATATTTAATTTTAATTCTAATGCTAGGTTTGAGTCGGGGATTAAAGAAATTTTGGATCTGCAAAGATTATAGAGGAAATGTACTAGAGAATCAGTAGTCAAGCCAATGCTGATAATGTTAGTTTTAGTGGACGTGGCATGCAATCGCGTGGCTAGTGTTTGTGGCTGTGTTGGGGCAGTGAAATTATCAAGTATTACTGTTTATCTAGTTGCTGTAAAGTTTAGTTGTGTTGCACATGTTGGAGTTTGTTTCTTTTCCCTTTTATTTTTTTTAGAAGAATCTGTAAAAATTTTGTGAAAGAGGATGATATCATCAAATTGTAAGAAATAAAAGTATGAAGATGAAAATAGAAAAATTTAAGCCTGAATAGAAGGAAGATATTGCATTTTCCAAAGGATAAATTCGTCAGTGTTGTAATAGATGGAGGACCTGCAATTGTGGGGGAAAATGCAGGATGAATTCCATTGAGAAAGTTATCCCAGCTTTCTGAAGTTTTATCTCTGTTCATTGCATTATTCATTGTGAATACCTGGCAGCCAGATACTGAAGCTGTTACGAAATCTGTTCTTGAAATTGTCAGTTTTGTATACTTAAATGGAAAGACTTGCTGACAGTTCAAAAAATTTATTGAAGAACTGGATCTTGAAGTTCTCGAAGATCCAATGATGTCTCTGTCTACTGTATTGTGAGATGACTTTTAACCAGCAGCGTCTTAAGTATGTTTGTGAATCTATTGGAGCCTATTCCTTTTCTTAGAGAAAATAAAAGATCTATCTTCAACTGAATGATGAATGGACGCTAGATTAAATGTTACTTACTGATATAATGAATCATCTATAAACCTGCAACTTAGCACTCCAAGAGAAGAATAAACTTGTTTCCAATTTTACTCAGACAATTTTCAGCTTTCAGAAGAAAATGATACTTTTTCAAAGAGACTTATTATCATGAAACTTCCGTTACTTTTCTAATCTTAAAATGAGAGTAAATACATTCCCTGATATTGAAATAAAATACCACAAACTGGAGAATACAAAGATAAATTACAAGACTGCTTGATAATTTCCTGATAGGTTTAAGGAATTGCTGAAGCTGCTTTGCCTTTCTTGTAAATCCATTCATGGTTGATAAGATCCATAAAGGAATGTTCAATTCTTGAATCTCTAGTTACAGACTTAGGTGGAAAAAGAATTAATAGAATTACAGGAGGACCTGGATCTAAAGATTATCCATAAATCCCAGACTTAATTGAGTTCCAGAAGTAAGTTGCAGAAATAAAATATTCTGTCAACCCCTAACAACTCCCGAACAGAAGGTCGGATCGACTAACGGATTTCACCATCGTGTTCAGAGGCCATTAACTGTAGGAATGGGGTATTTTCAGGGCCCCATCCATGTTTGAGATATTTGTCATTGTTGTCATTGTACCCTCTTAACAACACCTGAACGGAAGGCCAAACGGATTTCATCATCGTGTTCAGAGGCCCAAACAACAAAGATTTACGATATTTTTAGGTGCCAATCCCCCCCCCCCCCCCAATGTTTGAGATATTTGGATTTCCGCTATTAGCTTAAATGTCAGAAATGCAAACATTTCATTTCAGTTGTCAACTGTGGCGTAATCGATAAGTTTTTGGATTCATATGGTGAATGTTGTCGGTTCAAATCTGTGTATCTACTGTCTTTATTTTTTGTTTTTTCCTTTTGATCTTTTTTTTCTGAATGTCTGCATGGATTTTTTTGTTCTTGTTTTTCTTGTTTTCCAAACTTTCATTTTGTTAATGTACTTCCTTTTTTTTTTGTTATTTTTAAATTTTGTTATTATTATGGATCACCTTTAAATTTATGCTTTAGCACAAAATTATATTCACTTGTTTTTTCTGTTTGTTTTTTTTTTCCCCTCTCCTTACCACCCGCTTTGTTTATGGATTTGACTTTTAGTCTAGTTATTTACACCACTTTTCAATTAGTTGACTCAACCAATGTGTATCAAATATTTTTACACACATACATATATATAGGGCGATTCAAAATTCCCTGTACAAATTTTAAAGGTAGGTCAGGAATACAAAAACAAACTCTATTCATAGTGGAACGTACGCATATGTCTGCACTGTTTGGCAGCACATTATTAGTTGGGCCATCGTCATTTAAGATTTGTACGAGCAGGATGTATTTCACTGATGCTGAGAGGTCAGATATGCACCTACCCTATGGGGCAGAATAGAAACTGACCAGCCGCTGCATGATTGTATTGTGAATGGTTCCCCAACAGACGTCTGCCCAATCATGAAATGTTTGCACCAGAGATTGTTAGTGGAAGGAACTTTGAGCACCTATTGTGAATGTGGAAGTGTACACCTTACTGTCATGTTTATTAGCCTTAACTTTACAACATGTTGTCTACCTTACTTGCTGTCTTTTATTTCAGAACCTTAGTACACCTAGCACATTTGGGTGGCGTTCTGCCAATTTATCTTTGCTTCATCAGTGGCACAAAATGGAAATTAAAGCAACTAAAAATTGAAAAACAGTTTAGACAATAAAAATGCAATACTCTAAGACTTTGCTCTTTTTTATTCATTTATTTAAAAATTATCTATAAATCTTAAAATAATTAGTCATTAATATTAGTATTTTAATATTTAAGTTTTATAACACAATTATCAAATCAAACTGAAAACTTCCTATAATTAAAGAATTTAATGCCGTTCATGCATTGCTGAGCGTTCTAGACGGCGGTCTGCCATGCGGCCGGTGTGTCGGAACATGGGTTCGAATCCCAGCATCAGCATGGCTTTTTCTTTCTTTCTTTCTTCTGTGTTTCATCCATTTCCACCTGGGACTTACTATCTCCTGCTGAAACCCTCAGTAGAGGGTACATAGCTTGTACCACAGCCTATTGGGACTTACTATCTCAGTGTCATTCTGGACTTTGTGAATCTCGTCTCCCTTCTCGTACTTTACTAGCTCCACCATGACGGTTGTCATACGGGGCTGTTGTTCTTAGTTGTCCCAAATCAACGTAAAGGAGAAGAAAGGATTTAATTTTAAATTGTCATAAGATAACTTAAATGATTATTAATTTTTGTTTGTTTAATTTTCGTATCGGTTGCTAATGAAGTGAAGTTAAATTGGCCAGGTGTTTGCAGAAACAGTGATATTGTTTTTATATTGTTTTTTTTGTTTTTTTTTTCAAAATTCCACATCATTGTCTGGCTTTATATTGTTTAATATTGTAAGTTAATTAATTTGTTATTTTTATTCTTATATTCTATACTAATCGAAATTGGAAATGATTGATTGAAATGTTGCTTCACAAAACTCATAGGGCCGTCTATGAGTTTTGCCTTTTTCAATATACATATATCGAAAATCTATGAATACACTCAAATATATCTACATATATGTTGGTGTGTGATTGTGTGTATATATATATATATATATAATTACCTACATGTATTTTTTAATATTTATATAAAATTTCTGTAACAAAACGTGCATATAACAATAAAAACTAAACTAGTGTTTAATATTTGTTCATGTCTTGCAGTTCTCAAACATTAGAAGCTTATCATATGGGCTCATATTCTAAACAAGTTTGGTTACCCCTAATATATGGTGTGCAGGAGTTAAAAAACAAAACAAAACGCACACGATTCAGAAACTGAGGACAAAGCTTAAAAAAATCAAGGCACAATATTTATTTATTTAATTTTCCACATTATGAAAACATTATACTACTTGGAAATTTAATAAATGAATGTAATACAAAATGAAACAAATTTAATATGTTTCAACTACCATGTTTTTTGTAAGTCTTTCCATGTCATATCACCACATAGGATATCCATTCAATCCATTCATCCTACTTTATAGGGAGTAACAGAAGAAGATAAATGCAAAAAAATATATTGAGATATGCATTGGTAGAGGAATTCAATGTCCTGTGATTAACTGTATGGTACTCCTTTGCATGGAAAATATTAAAACCAACTAAGATCATTGGTGCTAAGGATTGCTTTCATCAGTGTTTTATATAAGAGTGGCTAATAAGAAGAAATTCAAATTGACTTTCATTTATAATGTTTCTTTTGTAAATTCTAATTTTGATTTTTGTTGTAAAAATCCATGCTTCAGATTCAGTTTAATTATGTTACAAACTGATTAATGTTAATGACAATTTTTTTTATAACATATCTGGATGAGTTTTTATGTATTTCCCACCCAGCTGTTTATTTTTAATTTGTTTTAAAACCAATTAGAATCCATCAAATATATTGGAATTATGCAATTCATCTCCACTTATTATTATAGTTATTGCAGAATAATGTTGAATGTTTCTGTATTGATAGGGAATTCACCAAGCTGCTACAGTTATTCAAGCTTTCTGGCGTGGTTATTGTATTAGGAAACAAGTAAAAGATTTGAAAAGCGTTGCGATAAAGATTCAGCAACACTACAGGTATGCTATTCAGATATACTGCACAGATCTTTAAACATTATCATTTAAGTAGTACAGTCGGACCTCTATTTAACGAAGTCACTAAATCCCGAAAAAAAGTTCGTTATATGGAAAATTCGTTAAATAGAGATTCACCTTTTAAAATGACTTTAAACTACATAAAACAGATTTAAAATACATAAACAATAAATATTATTAAAAGAAAGTAATTATTTTAATGACATAAAGCATACATTACCACATGCGTACTTAAATTTTACTAATAAAGTCTGTTAATTTTGTCTTGAGTTTTTTTTTTTTTTTTTTTTTGAAAAAGTGTTTTTGCTCATAGTACGTCACGCATCTTTGCAATACACCAAAAACCCCTTCAGTATTTTCTTCAAATTGTAATCCGCATTGGATTGTTTCAAATGACTTTAGCATTTCATCATACGAAGGTTTTTGTTTTTTTGATTTCTGCATCATGATCATTTCCATTTTCATCATCTTCATCGCAATTCATAGCTGTATTGTTTTTATTTTTCACACTGTCCAAAATATCATATTCAGTTAATGATTCCGAGGTCTCGGCTTCAAAACCAAGTGAAAGATAATCATCTATCAGTACACCATCGTTAATTTCTTCTTTTTCCCACAGCTGTATCCAAATTTCATTCATTTCCTCTAAGGGAATATTAATAATAAAAACATTTCAAGGAGGAAAAGAAAAATAGATACCACGAAAAAGTTCGTTAAATAGAAAATGCACTTCGCTATTTGGAGGTTATTTTACAAAGAAATTAGCAAAATGTTCTTGGTTCCAAAGAAAAGTTCGCAAAATAGAGGTTCGTTAAATAGAGGTCCGACTGTATTAGTGCATTTCTTTTCAGGAAAATATGACGTAAGACATAATGCAATGTCTCAGAATGTTTTTTTCATGAACATATTCTAAAATAATTTTTCCTATCTTGGAAAAACCCCTTTGAGTTATGCAATTTAATTTCAGCTCAGTTATTGTACATGAAATTTGTTTGGAAATTTTTTTGTTAATCCATGTTTCTTTTCTTTGAGCCATAGCTGTAGAATCTGGTTGGGAATCACTGCATTATTAAATTATTCTTCATTTTTAAAAACACATTAGCTTCTTGAAGCTTCAAGATCAAGAAGCTCTAGGAGCCTTACCTAGCACGACCCCAAGGGCCTGGATAGGCCTATAGTGGGATACTTTAACTTTTAACATTAGCTTCTTCTAACCATCATGATGATCTTAGTCAAGTAACTACTTATGGTAACTGGTCTATTTGTTATTGATCCACATAATACTCGTATGAATTCAGTATCAGTGACAAAGAGTACTGTTATTTTCTTTGTTAGGTTTAGCATTGAATAGAAGTTCTGAAAATCACAGAATCAAATGAGATTTAAAAAAAACCTGAAAAATTTATTACAGTTTTATTTGTCAGTTCATCATCAGCTATATAAAGATTAAAATCAATTTTTTAGTTAATTTAATTTGAATGTATTTTTTCAGGGAACTTAAATGTCCATATTGTTAAAGTTCAAGTCATAATACAGTCAAACTTGGATAATTCGAACTTGTTTAATTCGAAATTCTGGATAATTCGAATTTTTTGCTCGGTCCCCAGAATTCTGTATCAAAATAATGTTAAAAAAACGTAGATAATTCGAGTTTTTCATACAATTGTGCTTAAAATATTAAGGTAAAAATTGTTCCTGAGACTTTTCTCAGCTAAGGTGCATTATTTATTTTAACGGTCTTTCTAAGGAAAACAAAAAGCGAGAGATATTTTTCTATTTTTGTATCGATTGATAGGTTGAAATCATGTGCTATGACTCAACGATTGCATTCAATGAAGCAATTAAAAATATCTGCCTTTTTTTTAAAAAGTGATGAATAATTAAGCTAGTAAAAAAATGTTTGATTTAATGAAAAAAAAAAAAAAGTAGCAGTATTCTTACTTAGATAAAGTTAATGTGTATGTCTGATTGTGGAGTTATTTTTTTTTATTTATCTCTTCTGTTTGAGAGAATATATGTAATTCGAATTTTTGGATATTTCAAACTTTTTCTCTGGTCCCTTCAACTTCGAATTATCCAAGTTTGACTGTAATAATTTTTGTGACAAAAAAAAAAAAAAAAAAAAATGAAAAAGGATTTTGACATTAATAACATATTATAGGTATTTATTCTATTCAATATTTACCTTTACCTGGATAATAAACATCACTAATAAACAATAGTAATGTGTGTTTTATTAAAGGATCAATATTTTATGCTGGCAAATCATTTAACTAAGCTCATTTATTTATTTATCTTTTGACTTGTATTTCAAAGCTTATATAAATTTGTATCAAAGCTAATTTCAACAGATTTTTCTGTTGAAATTCTTTTGATTTTTGACAAGATACGTTCATAGTTTAACACCTGCATACACACAAATTGTCTCTTGAGTCTATCTTTCCTTTAGAAAACAGACTAGAAAGGATTTCCGAAGTCATGTTGCTGTGACTTAATAGATTTAAACCTTTTCTATCTTAGCAGTGTCTACTGGAATCAACTTGAATTGATACTTCATAAATTTCCTTAAATCATTTGCAGGTTTATTTTTTAGTTTCAAATGTCAAGGAAACCTGTTATGTCTTCTTTTATGTATATATAGCAACCTGCACAATTTTTAATGGCTTCCGTGATGACTGAGAAAATGATCTCAGAATCCTAGGTTACATGCCCGTCGTGCGTGTGTGGCTTGGAACGGTTTAGCCTTTGTCTTTACCTCACGTGATTTACTATTGACCCACTTGGATGAAAAGTGAAATGTAAGATCCTCAATAGTATACCTAACATTTGACATCTTATTTGCATTTCAGTGTCTTATGATTTTGAAGGAGTTTTTCTTAAGCTTTTATAAGAGATGCATTCAAGTTATAACACCTCCGATTTTTTTTTCTCAGCACTGGAAACAGATAGAAACATGCGGTTTGTTT
>JAFIDM010010028.1:3827617-3904041 GCA_023159025.1 Thereuonema tuberculata | reverse complement strand
AAACAAACCGCATGTTTCTATCTGTTTCCAGTGCTGAGAAAAAAAAAATCGGAGGTGTTATAACTTGAATGCACCTCGTATATATATATATGGTTGAGGTGCTACAGGATGGATGGTACACTACTTCACGTGCTGTGTTTTTGAGTGAAATGTTGTTTAAAATTTGTCAATTATTACTTTGAAACCGTTTAGGTCTGTAAGTTTTTCCATTTTGATATATTACATTAGTCTACTCATGATTTTAATTTACGCCAGATTTTAATTTTCTAATCCATTTTGTCACCCATTCCCTGGTGTAGATTGAGGTTTTCTATAATTGATATTTCATAGGTTCTTGCAAGTTATAAAGAAAGATTTTGAATCAATCTAATCTTTGTAAATAAGATTTCTTTAGTCCACTTTTTACCTTTCCTTAAACTACCATGTTGTTGAATTCCACTTTAGTAGTTTTTGCATGATCTTGTCATTAGAAAGTGTTTTATTATTTATCAGCTTTTATTCTTTCTCCCTACTATTTTTTTTCCCTTCACAATTCTTCAAGAATTTCAAAGAGAACAAAAAACAAAACAAAACAGATAGCAATTACATAGCATTTATCGTTAAGTTATAAATGATTAGTGACAGGAAATATGACTTAGCAGCAGATTCAGATGTTGTCTGTGAATTCAATTCAGTCCAGATAGATTCTTTTTAGGAATTTGATCTGTTAAATTCAGGTTATATTTTCCTTTAAAAGTAAGCATCATCCAAATTGCCTAACGTTCTAGGGTTTTGTTTAAAATACAGATTTAAAAACATTTAATCAGTTTAGTTTAAGATTTAAGAGATCTTGTAAAGAAAAATTAATAGGAGAAAATTTTGCAAATTGATTGAATTCCTCCTCTTTCAGAATGCGTAAGCACAAGAAGTTAACTGGATATCCAAAGGAACACCTGCCAACCAATAATTATGTAAAAGAACTCAAGCTTAAACAAGCATATCGACAGGTGAAGGAGAAAAGGCTTCGACTTCTTGAGATTCTTCCTGCAGGTAGATTTAGTCAATTATATATCCTTTTGCAATGAAATTTCAGTTAATCAGTTTTATATCATAATTTATTGTTCAATGTAAAAAATAATTTCATTAAAAAGCATGGCTTTTGGTTGCTAATTTTTGATTTAATATTTTTAGAACAATATCATCAGTATCTGAGTTATCTTGAAAATTATGCAGCTACTGTCATACAGAAGACTTGGAGAGGATATTACAGCAGAATTACGAATAACAAGGATAATCTCAGGAGAGAAAAAGCAGCGTACACTATTCAGAAATGGGTATTTTGAAAATTCTCATTTGATAAGAAAAACCTAAATAGTGCTTGGAAGGAATAAGTTCTTTAATTTATGACTGAAATTTGAAGTTATTAGTTAATGATATCAACATAAGGAATTAATAATAAACAATAGTGTTAAGTGGCTTTAATCATTATGTTCGTAAAAAATAATAATTTATAAAGTCAACATGTTGTTCTTAATTTTGAACTAATGCTATTTCAGTTGTCTATAAATAGTTTTTATATAAAAGTTGATGTAATTTCTTGAGGAATGAATTTGTAAGTTAAATTTGAAATATCTTGATTGAGATATATACTTTTGTTTCCTTTTGTCAAAAATTTAGTTCAGGAGATGTTTGCAGCATGAAAAGCAAAAGAAACATAAAAAAGAGTTATGGAAAGATATTAAGATCACTGAAGAAAAATGGAAGATGCTTCAACGGGACATTGAATTATGGCAAAAAAGTAATAAGGTATATTTTTATAATCATACTTTAAATTTTCCTATTATGTAGTTATAAAGTTATTAAATTCTATATTGTGATAATTTTTTTTTATTCCTTCATTATTTCCCCTTCTTTTAGCTTCTGAAAGAGCCTTATATCCCCGGTGGACACATATCCCACAATGCTTTGCAACAGCTTCTGTTAGCTCAGTTGTAGGTGACCTGAATGTTGAATGTTGTAGGTGGCCTGTTAGCTCAGTTGGTTAGTGTCGTGCTAATAACGTGAAGATCGTGGGTTCGATCCCCTCATGGGCAATTCTTATTATTCATTTTTTTCTCTCCATTTTAAATCTTTTCACACTTAAGTTGTGTTTTTTTTAAAATCAGTATTAGGAATTCAGTGTATTAATAAGGTTTGAGTTAAGAATGATGATTATTCCACATAAATAGGGATGGGTAAGATAGCATGGGGTCGCAAACAGACTGATGCGAGCATTTTCTAGCCCACCCCGGCGCAGTCTATTCTAAAGTAAAGGTGACTCAGAAGCTGTTGCGAAGCACTGTGATTGGTTTACTAATCTCTATCCCTACCTGTTTCATTTTGAGTATTCATTTCTTTATGCAGTCAGTTAAACTCGACTTCTGTTTCCCTTTCCTTTGTTCAGTTGTCAGTACAGATGCATTATAGCAATACCCATTCCAATTATTCCAGGCAATTTATCTTCACTTTAGTAAATTGAAGGAAAAAATTGAAGCCTTATATGTGTAACATAAAAAAACGCTTTATTTATTTAGCAAATTAATATCGAGATCGGAGAATATACTACTTCCCAGTCCTTTGTGGCCTTCTCCACACCCCTATCACTTCCGCATTTGGTAAAAAAGCATGTAATCATTAGAAATTAATGTTAAATACTAAACTAGCGAAAAGACCCGTTCTTCGCTCGGGTTACAAAAAACAAATGTCCAAATGTGGATGATAAAGAAATTGCAATTGCGAGATCATTTCGAAATTTTCCCGGTTGGTATAAAAACAAAACAAAAAACAACAACTCAAAAAGGTCTGATCTCATTACAAATCTATAGCTATCCCGAATCCCTCGTAGAAGTATCTTTGAACCATGTTTGCTCATCCACTCACCATCCTTCCAGTGTACAGTCCTAATTCCATGTTATTTGAATTTTGTAACTCGACATTCATAGAACTGAAAATAATATAGAGATCGGAAAATATAAGATTTCCCACCCCTTTCTCTGTCCCGTTTATACCCCTAGTTCGAGATTATTTGAATTTTGTAACATCATAATCCTATCATGTCAAACCTTTTCTAGTTCGTAAAAATTCATCTGATTATTATTATTATTATTATTCATTATGTCGCTATTATGCACAATCATAGTTTAGGTCCAATTGTTGCACAACAATAGTTTCGTGCCAATTGTTGCCCTACACTATGGGTATAGTTGTCATTGTCGCCGGGCTCCAATTGTTGCATAACAATATTTGTGTGGAATTCACTCCTTTTCAACCCCTTGGGGTGGTGTTTCCAGTTTCTAAGGTAGCCTATCTTTTCCGCAGGGTCCTAAAGAATAATTCTGCAAAGTTTGGTCCAGATAGGTCAAAGGGTCTTGGAGTGTATAAAGGACAAAGAAAGAAAGATACATTCATTTTTCTATATAAAGATTAAAGTTTAAATTATAAACTGTATCCTACATGTCAATTACCCGTATTGTATATTTATCATCGCAGTCATCGCCTAATAGAATTATCAGGTCAGTTGTGAGTTAATTGTGTTCCACGCCTGCAAAGAATCTTCTTAAACACACTCAATTAAAACTGTGGTGCTCTTTGTGGCCTTCTCCACGCCCCTATCACTTGAAACCTTCCACAGTTGGTAATAAAACACGGATCATTAGAAATTAATGTTATATTCGAATCAGAGGACTAGAGGCAGCGAAGAGCAGCCATTTCCAAAAGCGATCTAGGTCCGTGCTTTTCTTCAGGTTGGCCGGCGATCCAGCTTTGAGAATTTTGATGCATTCTTGATATTCCTACTGATGAAGATGCTAGATTGACTAATGGTTGTAGGATTATCCCAATTAAAACAGTGACCGGATAGAGAATGGACGACAGTGGTAGTTTATTTCTTATTTTTAACATCGATCTGATCTTCAGAGAGGCATTGGTTTAAACAGCGTTTAATTTGTCAAATGTATTTGCAAATTACATACCATGTCTTTCACCAATGGGAATAGGATCTTAATGGTGGGAAACAATATCCTTGATTTTTATGAGAGGAAGGAAGATGGGTTGTACATATTACAACTCTAAAATGCAGCTGATTTTTAAGTTATTTAGATTTGGGCCTTCCTTATTTTACTGAAGCTATATTCAATAACAATCAAAAGTATCCCGCTGAACCTACTGTTTTGAAATTACTTCAATTTATTTTCAGTTACCTTTTTTGTTATTGCGAAGAAATGGAATTTTGTCTTCAGTTGAGTAGTATGAGAACTGTCTTGGTGATTGTCTGCAATGTTGATCTGATAGTAAACATTGACCTACTACTACTGGAGTTAAGTTAAATCAGTGTTAAAAGGAAAATAAACCATGTTGGAGTTGTCCTGGCATAGCCAAATGGTCATCAGACAGCTGCTTAGGATCGGGATTCAATTCTGAGTGAGGTTTGACTGCAAAATCTTTCTCTGTATTCTTGTGATCCCTTCAGAGACACAGAATTATATTCATGCTTCATAATGAAAATATCCTGTGGATATTTGAATTACAGGGCTGCCACTGACTCACTTTTTTCACTTTTTTTTTGGAAAATTGACTGTGAAGTTAAGGGATTTCAAGCATTAACCCAGCATTCATCCACCTCTAAACATAAAAACAATGCGAGTGTTAAACTGAATAAACTTCAGCTACAGCTCACTAGTTGAATCAAACAGATCCTGTAACAGTACAGTGTTTAAATTCTACAGATAAAGCATATAATGAAGACTATCATGTGAAACATGTCAGCTTCATCATATGATAACATTGCAAATGTTTCAGTGAAGTGTTCCCTGAAGGTGACCAATGGTTTTTCTCTTGGGAGAACAAAAGTTTCCTATTTAATCACAGAGGCTCTTGGTCCACATTTTCAAAAGTTGATGCTGAAAGACTGCAGGGCACATACGATTCAACTTTTTGCCTAGTTGTATGGACAACTAGTTGTTAAGAGCGCTTTTTGAGCACAGTTGGTAGCGACTTTCCACCAATTTCAGTTGGCCAACTCGAGTTAATGGCATGGGAACAACTCTTGAGTTGTTCGAAAATTAGCCAATCACAGGGCAGCATTGGAACACGTCAGTCGTGATGTCACACCCATGGAAAACATGGCGTTTAAAAAGATTTTCCCTGCTTTAGATTGGCCGAGAGCGATTACTCAGTGAATATCAGAGTATTGGGGTTTTTTTTTTCACACATAAATAAAGTTTATACAGCAGAATTTATCAGAGAGTTTTGAAAACTTTGATTTTTTCGGATTTTGCGTAGCAGCGGCTATGTTCGCATGGAATTATGGGATAGCCACTCACTCGTTAGTGAAGAATTGACGACGTCACCAATCACAGAAAAGGGCTGTTATTGGCTGTTGGTCGTTCGTTATTCTTGTATCGCGTTATTGCCATCAGTTCCGACTACATACCGGCTAATAATATTCAAACAATATTTCTCATATGTTGAATATCAATGACACATATAAGTGCTATGCTTTGTTGGTTGTCCGCATGGCGGTGCATTCACTGTCGTCTCGTGTGCGCCCCAGATTGTCACATCCAACCTTAGTTGGCCAACTCAAGTAGTGTCGTGTGCGCCTAGCATTACACAATGACTACTATACCTTAATGTATGATGAGACTACTAATGCAGAAGGGATGAAAGAGCTGCAAGTTGCCTTCAGATTTTGGTCTCAGTCTCCATGTGTTGTACCACCACTTCATCTATAGACACTTTTCTTGGGTTAGGCAAAAGCAAATGACATTTTGTCTCACTTGTTGAAGGCCATAGCAAATGCAGATCTTCCACTGTCAAAATTATGGATGATGCCCTTTGATGGACCCAACGTCAAGAAAAAAGTGTTCCATTTAATAAGTAGGCAGTTATCTATTAATGAGAAGGATCTAGTGGATGTGGGATTTGTTTGCAGTGCATAATTCTTTCTGGAAAGGACTGAAAGTGTTTGGTATGGAAGTTCATGAACTTATAATCATGCTTTACCATTTTTCAGTGGTTGGCCCAACTGCTGGGAAGATTTCACTACCATTCAGAGAGGCATGGGTATACCTTCACATCACTTCAATAAACACCTCAGCACAAAAGATGACCCTGGGAAAAGTAGCATAGAGGCTTCTAAAACAATGGAGTGTCTTGAAAAGATACTTTTTTGCAGTATATACCATCCCGAGGGAAGCAGCTTCAGGACAAGACAATTATCAAAGACTTTCAGAGGAGCTCAAGAAGTGGAGTAATCAAATTTGCTGAGAGAAATCAAATTTGTTTTAGAAAGTGCTGATGTGTTCACAAAATGCAGTTTGCTATTTAAAAAAAAAATGAACCACTCATTAATGTCCTTCATGAAGAGTTGGAAGAATTAATCATCACTCTTGTGGGTCTAGATATTAAAGACACTCTTGTTGAACTTTCTCAAAAAGAAAAACTTGTCTTTTATGATGGTGCTCAAAAAACTTATTAAATTGATGGACAGTACGTATTGACGAAGAGTCCTATGGCTGGCAAATCACCGACTACCTTTCAATGCCTGAAGATCGATAATGTGGCAAGTTTAAGTGATAGACACATTGCAATATAGCCTGCCTGCGGCTTAAGGAAGTTGAGTTCACAGGAGGCATTTCATAAAAGTGACAATCAAAAGAGAATTGACCACTTTTGGAGAAACATTTTCAACCAAAAGAACAACACAGGTGGAAACAAGTAGCCAAACCTCTCCAAGGTGATTAAAGCAAGCCTTTGTTTGTCACACGGAAGTGCTGATGTAGAACATGGATTCTCATATTCAGGAAGAATGTTGATGGATGATAAAGCTGCCATGTCCGTAAGAACTCTTAAATGCTCATCTTAATATCAAAGAAAGTATGAAGAAATTTCAACGTAGGCCAGACTTAGTGCTTACAACTATAACTTGCTCAGATGGCTCGTCAAAAGTTTGATTCTGACTAGAGATCATCTCAAAAAAAAAGAGGGAGAAGTTTGAGAAGTTCAAAGCCAAAAAAAAAAAAAAGGGAAGAGAAGGAACAAGAGAGGTTAAGGAGTGAAGACTTGAAGAAACTGGAAGAAAAAAAGAAGCACTATTAACAGTCTTGAGGAAGAACTGTAGATCACTAAGAAGAATGAAAATGAAACAAGGAAAGTATCAGATAAAATGTTGGATGAGACTAGCGAAAGGCTCAAAAGTGTCTTAAAATCCAAAAACTTTACTGAAGTCGAGTTCACTCAAGAATAGCTCGAATACAGTGCATATACTTTAAGCAAACAGAAACGTGAGGAGGAGTCAAAGACAGCACATTTGCAGAAAAACCTTGAAAAGAGAAAATCAAGTTTGATAACCACATTTTTTTCAAAAAAAAAAAAAAAATTTTTAAATATGATCTTTATTCTTTGCTGTGTGTACTGTTGAAATCAGAATAAGTGATGGGTTCTTTTGAAAAATAATTGATAGTTAAAGAGAAAGTAAAAATCAATAAAACACATTTACTTACAAATATGATGAAGAGAGAATAAAAAAGATGGCAATAAACCTACAGTTTCGGAATACTCAGCATATTCCATCATCAGGGACGGCACAAAAAACCATTTAAGATGACACGAGGTGGGAATGCATGATGAGAGTGAGGAAGTCTTTCCTTACTTTCACCATACATTCCCATCTTCTTAAATGTTTTTTGTGATGTCTTACATGTTTGTGCCGTCCCTGTTGATGGAACACGCAGAGTATTCTGAAACTGTAGATTTATTGCCATCTTTTTTATTCTCTCTTCATCACATTTGCAAGTAAATGCATTTTATTTATTTTCACTTTATTTTAATACACGCACGTTAAGCCTCCTTGTAATTCATAGTTATTCAGTTCTGTTAATTGTAAAGGCTTTTATTGCTGTATTATTATTTTTTTTTTAAAACTAGATATAAATGGTATAATAAGCACATTTACGATAATGATAAGTTCTTTAAAACAATTTCAAAGTGCTTAGACCAGAGATTTGTTTGTCCATTAAAGTGGTGGATCGAGGCAAAGGCAGGGGTAATTATAGCCAAGCACAAAAGTGTTTTGTTGTTTTACATTAGGCTGTATTACTCTTAGCATTTTTAGTGCTGCAGCATTGACATTGGGGTGATGGGTGGCCTTTGCTTATAACAGAATTATAATTCTGATTTAATTCATAGGTCTAAAGATACCTGACTAAACTGTCCTAAATTTTTACAATGTTCTGCTGGGAGGATTTCAGTTTTATGTGACTTTGTCTTGGAAAAATAAAAAGATTTACTAATAGGTCAATATAGTTTGATTATTTGCTTACAAGTTAGTCAGGAACTTTTTATTGATCTGCATTATAATTACCAAATACAGTGAAACTTGGATAATTCGAAGCTGAAGGGACCAAAGAAAAAGTTTGAAATATCCAAAAATTCGAATTACATATATTCTCTCAAACAGAAGAGATAAATAAAAAAGATTAACTCCGCGATCAAAGATTTAACAGACAAACTTTATCTAAGAATACTGCTACTTTTTTTTTTCATTAAATCAAACATTTTTTACTAGCTTAAGTATTCATCACTTTCAAAAAAAAAAAAAAAAAAAAAAAAAAGGCAGATATTTTTAATTGCTTCATTGAATGCAATCTTTGTGTCCTAGCATATGATTGTCCTCTCGTTCTTTTTCTGTTTTTCCTATTGCTATTTTTGCTGCTCAATATTTTATCTTTGTTCTTCAAATATGTCGATAACGTGTTGGATGGAATTCCAAATTCCTTGGCGATTTCCGATTTCTTTTTAAGGTCTTTTTCACTTCCTTAATCACCGCTACCTTTTCAGCTAATGTGAATGACTTATAAGGAGCTTTAGCTTTTGACAATGGCATAGTAAGAGCATATAAACAATACTTAAAGCACAAGCACAAAAACTACAAGATGTACAACTTTGCTTCCGCCGTTTTTTCTCCAACATTTGAGGCTTTAATGAAACAAATTGATTACACATGTATCATTCAAAGTATTGTCCATCACTGGCCACTACTTTCTCCCATCTTTCGGGCAGTGTATGAATCCCGCGTCGAAAAAATTGTTCATCTTTTGAAGCGATCCACGAATCGATCCAATTTGTGACTTCTTCATGAGATCGGAAGTGTTGGTCAGCCAGGCCATGCGCCATTGATCGAAACAGGTGATAGTCAGAGGGATCAATGTCTGGAGAATACGGCAGGTGCGATAGGACTTCCGATTTTAACGTTCGCAAGTACGTTTTGACCTCTTTTGCAACGTGGGATCGAGCGTTGTCGTGCTGCAAAATCACTTTATCGTGCCTCTCGCTGTATTGCGGCCATTTGTCTTTTATTGCTCTGCTCAAACACATTAATTGCGTTCGATAACGAGCACCTGTGATTGTTTCATTTCGTTTTAACACCTCATAGTACACGACGTCGAGCTGGTCCCACCAAATGCAGAGCAGGATCCTGGAGCTGTGAATATTCGGTTTGGGCGTCAACGTGGAAGCATGGCCGGGATATCTCCATGATTTCTTGCGTTTAGGGTTATCGTAATGAACCCATTTTTTGTCCCCGGTCACAATGCGATGCAGAAATCCCTTCCGTTGTTGTCTCTGAAGCAACTGTTCACAAACACACAAATGCCGTTCAACGTCTCTTGATTTCAACTCATACGGGACCCAAGTTCCTTCTTTCTGAATCATGCCCATGGCCTTGAGACGTTTTGAAATGGCTTGCTGTGTTACTCCCAGTGATCGTGCCAATTCTTCTTGAGTTTGACGCAAGTCTTCACTCAGCAATGTCTCCAATTCTGCATCTTCGAAAACTTTCTCTCTTCCACCACTATGCCGGTCTTTGTCGTTAAAATCACCGTTCTTGAAGCGTTGAAACCACTCACGACACGTTCTTTCACTAATAGCGTCCTCACCATACGTACTGGAGAGCATTCAATGAGACTCAGCCACTGTTTTCTTCATATTGAAACACAACAGTAACACCTCCCGCAAATGACGAGAATTTGGCTCGTAAACCGACATTTTCAATCGAGAACAACTTTATGATGCAGACACAAATCGACTAATGTTTGAATGGGGTTCTGTTGACCGAGGTCCAAGCTAACTGCCTGACGTCTGCGATCTGTTTCTTTCGACCACTACTTTGTCGCCACTTATCGGCAAACGGCGGAAGCAAAGTTGTACACCTTGTAAAAATGTATATAACCACATTAAATCATTCACAGGAAGCGCACGTGAAAGGGGTATGGGAGGGGGAGGGTAACAACAGAGGGTGTGGACAGAAAAATCCTCGGAAATCCTGACATAGTGACATTCCAACCCTTGCTTTTGTTTTCCTGAGAAAGACCGTTAAAATAAATAATGTATCTTATAGCTGAGAAAAGTCTCGGGGACAATTTTTACCGTAATATTTTAAGGACAATCGTACGAAAAATTCGAATTATCCAAAATAAAATACGAATTATCCACGATTTTTTAACATTATTTTAATACAGAATTCTAGGGACCGAGCAAAAAATTCGAATTATCCAGAATTTCGAATTAAACAAGTTCTAATTTTTATCCAAGTTTCACTGTATTTAAAAAGTAGCAATGCACTTTTTTAAAAGGTGTGTTTTTACATCTTCATTGAATAATACAAGCATTTACTATTATTCACTTTTTTCATTTCCTTTACTCACTTTTAGCAACTATTTCACAAAACTACTCACTTTTTTCACTGTTTCATGCCACTAGTCAGTGGCAGCCCTGAGATTATACAATATAACAATTCTTCCTGTTACTGAATATCTGAATAATACAAAGTTTATTCCATGATCTAAATTATAAGTGTGTGGTTGTTTTTTTTATTTATTCTGCTTCCCTCCCATCAGCAGTTATGGCAAACAGCAGTTATTCCATTTTTTCAAACCGAATCTTTCATAATGATTGGAAGGAGAAAGGCATAAATTGAATAAATATTTCTGTTCAGCTTAAATATGCTAATGTCCTGTGGCACTGATGTTAGAATTCAGGCTACTTGAAATCAACAGTATTGTAGAGGGAAATCAAACTATTAAAGAGTCTTAGCACCTTTGTTCAAATGAGGAGAACATTGATAGGATATTATTTAAACATCTAAATGTTTTCAGTAAACAATTGGACAATCTTATAAGATAAATGTTTTGAATGCTGTATAACCACAAAATATATGATTACGTTAGTGTCACTGGAATGTATGTGAAATATCAAACTGATCGATTGTAATGCCTTTACCAGATTGCAAGGTCATTTGAAACTAACACAATTGAGATGTGGGAAAAAGCTAAAGCTTTTAGATTTTACTGCTGTAGTGATAATTGAGCAGCTTGAGCTTTTCCTTATTGTAGCATTCAGGTGTTTTCATAATTATTGTGGACAGTGACATTAATAAAATTAAACAGTCTTCAGTTAACAAAATGACATTACAGAATTAAGTAATCACTGAGTAAAAGATAGTTTTAGTTTGATTTAATGTATTTAATTATGACTGAACATTCTGACACTAGATTTGGCTCTCTTTATATTTAATAATAAATAGATGGGGCTTTTCATTGATGAACTTCTCCATAGAAGACTTGCTTGAAGAAAAACCTTCATGTGATTCATTGGTTTTGATGGTAATTTACTTTTTCTGCTTCCAGATAAAAGTGGGCAATAGACAAGAAGAAGAAGCCAGACACAGGGTGACCCAAGAGATGCTTTCCCACTATTATCTAATGGAATTTACCTACAGGGAACAGGAAAACCATCAGCAACTGATGTTAGCTGAATTGAATTATGATGCTGATATGCTGCTAGGTAAAAATACCATATTATAATTTAAGCTTAAGAATGCTACAATACAAATGAGTAATTATGTATTAGAATATTTCCTCAAACATAAAAGCATCCCAAATTATTTCTGTGCTATAATTTTGGCCATACTTTAAGTTCTGTTGTTGAGAAAGTTTCCAATTCCTGGATGAATGATGAAACCATAAAACAGCAGCAGCTTTGAAATTCTTAATAGTCTTGGTGAAAATTGTACATTAAACTGGACTTGATTTCTTTAAAAATATTTTAAAATAGATTATTTAAATTCACTTTCTAATTTGTATCTTATCAAGTCAAATTTAAGCCATATGGTTTGCACCTCAGCAATCAAATATCTTCGAGCCCTGTATCAGAATTGGTTCTCTGTCTTATTTGTTTATCCCAAATTGCAGGAATGCTACTGGCTGCTTTTTGATAATGTTGTTATAAATTATTAAAACAGATTTATGTCTTCGCACATTATAGGTTGAAATTAAATAACTTTATGTACAAAATAACAACTACATAAGCATTTATGAGTGAATAATTGCAATAAGTTTCAGAGTAAGAGAAAACAGAGTTGGGCTTGTGACCTTGGAAGAACCCATTGCTATGGCAGAGGTGGCAGGTTCTTGGATGGGCAGTTAAGGGGAAGGGTACTGGAACACTCGACGGCATAAACTGACATCATGTAAAATTAAATTGATTTCAAAAGGAAATGTAAAGAGTCTTTTTTATCTTAAGTGATGAAAGATGCTTTAACGATAATGTATCTGTTGTCACTATTTCTTAGTATGATTTTCACAAATAAAAAATATTTTCTTATCACCTGACAAGTTGCACTTCTAACATTTATAACTGATCCGCTTTAATTTCACTTAGCACATTGCCACTTTCATCTTTTCTCATAAAACTACAATATTTTAAAGGTTCATGTAAATTACACTTATAATTTACCAGCCGGTTCATATATCTTTTAGGCAATATCAGCCTTGTCATCTTTCCAAAATCCCCTTCGCTTCCTTTTTCAAATCTTGATGTATTGAATATTTTTATTTATTTTTATATAATGTCATTTTCTGTCGTCAAGTGTTCCAACACCCCTCCCCTTAATTGCTCATCTGAAGAGGGTCAGAGGTGATGAGAACCTGCCACCCCTGCCGTAGCAATATGTTCTTCCAAGATCACAAGCCCAAGTCTGTTTTCTCTTTTTCTGAAACTTATTTTTTTTATTAATATTCACTTGTAAACGAAACGCTGATCATTTTGAAAGTGCTTGTGTAGTTGTTATTTTGTACATAGTTATTTAATTTCAACCTACAATGTGTGGAGGCCTAAATCTGTTTTAATATTGATATAAGACATACGTTGAATACTTATTTAATTTTGTTATAAATTAGTAATATATAATTGCTTTCCCTTAAAGATGGATTAACATTATTTCCACCGGACACCAGAAAGGGAGAATTGAAAATAGATTCTGATTTTTATCTTGCTGTTTTCTGAAATAATTGACAAGCAAAAAATTCATTTATTATCTGACTTATTATAAAATGAGTTACTATTTGTTCCTTGTTACTACAAACTCTGATGAAGAATGTGCTAACTAGAAGTTTTTATTTTTTTATACCTAACATTTGTAACATTTCTTAAAATCCATGTCTGTCCATCTCTGTTTAAGAGAACTCACACAGTATACTTTCTAGTAAGCTGAAATTTTGGTGGTCAATATAGTTTGTTACAAGAAAGATCCCATTGTTTTTAGTACATATTCAACCAATAAGGACAAAAACATGCATTTCTGTTAAAGGACAATAATTGCAGTAACTCAGAAGTTAGCTAAAACTGTAATGCTACATAAATTATAGCAAATGTGTTAAAGATCATATGTTTCATATGTTCAGTGTACAATAAAAGCAACAGCTACCTAAATTAGGAATACTCTCGGATATCCATCACAAAGTGGGCACTGATCATGCAAGTGATTAGGGGTGGGTGGTAGGTTAGAGGCCAAAGTAATTGTGCTCATATTTTAAGTGAACCATAACTAAGCATCACATCAAATTTTATTGAGGATTTCGAGGCCATATTTTGAGGGAAAGGGGGATTGGGCTCCTATTTTAATTTTGATCATAACTAAGCAAAGCACCAGATTTGTAGAAAATCTGAGTCTAGTCACATTCTTATGCAGACAAAGGAAAAAAAAAACTTCCAGTGAAATAGTAAACTTCGCATGCTTTCCCTGAATTAACCTAAGATGTTCAGTCTTTAGACCATCAAACATTTGTGTTTCAAGAGAATTTGTTCTCTATAAACAATCTTTTAATCTTGTAAACAGAAACAACATATTTGAATGAATTTTAAAGTTACAGAAATGTAACTTTACATAAATATCAGACTGTTGTCTTAATGATTTTCTACAAAATTAAATGTGGTTGTGTCTGCAGCTTTAAGTTTGGATATTAGCTTTTTAGCATTCGTGAAAATGAAATGTCAATAATTGTCGATGAACAACAAAAATTCCATTTTCTAGCCCCCTTGGAATATTTTTATTTTGTAATACCTTAATAAGGGTAAGAATATAAAAATAATAAGGGTAAGAATAACAGTATTAGAATGGAATCTGAGAGAAAATATAGACAGTCCCGACCTATGCAGATCCAGCTTTACATAGAAAATCCTCAGAAATTAATAATAAAAAATATGGTAGTGTTTGTTTAATTTATTATTAACAGTGGCTGGTTAATACTTTCATAAAAGACAATTCATTCAAAATTTAAAATGCAACATCACAAAAAACACAAAAGGCTTTTGCTTTATTTTTAGTTTATTGTTTCAATGTTTTCCGTGTTATGAAAAGTAAATTCATGTGTAGCATTTTTCTACTGATAGATAGTCACAGTACTATATTTCTTAAAACCTTGGAAAGAGGCTAAAATCAAGATCTCGCATTTCGCGTGAATGTCGAGACTGATCTCACAGACTATATCTTGCCAATTTCAAGGAATTAAAATATAGATTTGAGAATAACAACAATATGAAAACAATATTTATTTTTCCTGAGTAGCCTCTTAACAAGTGTGACAGATGACCAAATGATTTATGATAAAAACAATGCATCCCTTAATGGCCCAGGGAGCAAAGAATGAGGCAAGTAATTGGAATCTAGTAACAGCCACTTTTTGCAATGTTTTATCTTTATTATTTTATTGTCTTTTTAATTGATGTTTAATGAGCATTGTTTTGTTTTGTTTTTTTTTTAAATTCTAATATAAATGGTCAACAAATAGATGAATTTTTAATTATAAATTAATATACATTTAAATCAGTTACAATAACATTAGTCAGATTGCACCAGAGCTTTTCTGTAATTAATATACTCAAGGCACAGCTGAATCAGCTAGAAATGCTAAAAAAAACAAAAAAACAAACATTAGAGTAGCAAGCAACCTTAAGTAATGCAGGCCTAAGGATAAACTTAGAAACCAAAGTCATGGTCAGCAAAAGAGAAGAACAGGGAGAGCATACAATACTAAATGGGAAAGGAATAAAGGAGGTCAAACAATTAAGAAGCTTCAGCTCAATACTGCAAAATGATGGCAGTTTCAAGAAAGCATCAATGCAAGCTGGAATAAATAGAGGGAGATGTCTGAGCAGCCAACTCCCAGATTAAATGGATTACACTGCTTAGGAGAAAAAGAAGAACATGAGTAAGATTTTTTAAAAAAAAAGAGCAAAAAGCAGCTGTTACTGGAATCTAACTTGCAACCTTGGATTACTTAATTCGTGATTAAGCTACTAAAGGTTGTTTGATTTTTTTTTTTTTCAAAATTCTGATATTTATTTTTAATATAAAACCTTTGGTCATCTATCACACTTGACCAGTGGCTATTCAGGAAAAATTAATATTGTTTTCGTGTTTTTTATTCTCAAGTCTTTAATTGTTTCAACAAAATTGGCAAAATATAGATTGTGAACTTCTCTAATAAGTCAAAATATACGTGTCCATCCATCTGTCTGTAACAAGGAGAAAATTCAAGCCCTACACGTCCTAGATCAGTGGTATTAAACCTTAACCAAAAACTTTTTAATCATTCATGATATTTCGTCTCTTCTAATCGAAGAAACTTCTTCAGATGACTTATGATAGGGATATAAACATATCCTCTATCCGTAGAATTCATTACTTAAAGGAATCATAAAAACAATATTTTTGTTTCTTGACATATAATAAATGATTACAAACACAATACTTTTAAAATTCGTGAAATACAATAAGTAATTATAATAATCAGTATTTTTGAATAATAATAATATAATAGTTTGCCGTGCTGGCGTGGCCGTGCGGTTTAGCCAGCGGGCTGCCGTTGTGGCCGATGCGCCAGCACCCGGGTTCGAATCCCGGTGGTGGCATGGCTGTTTCTTTCTTCTTCTCGTCCGTTTCCCACCTAGGACTTACTATCTCAGGGTTATCCTGGACGGGATATAATTCTCGTCCCCCCTTTCTTGAATTTCACTAGCCTCGCCCTGATGTCAGGTTGAGCTAGTTACGTGGTCCCTAGTTGGCCAAATTCGATAAAAGGAAGGAATATAATAGTTTGTTTATAATGAGAAAAAATTGAGTTCTACGAGAACATTTTTGTGTTTTTTAAACATTTTTTAAATTTACTAAGGGTAAACCTACTGACTTTTAAGAATCTATCCTTATTAATACAAGGAAAAGTATTAATCACACAAGATTCAACCATAAATCTATCAATTTCTTTAGGAATATGAAACAATATATTATCTAAAGGATCCGGGTCATGATTATTATCTTGGCAGTGATCTGCCCAGTCAGATATACCATGTTTATTGTTTTTAAAAGCCCTGACATGTTCTAAAGCTCTATCTTTTAATGTTCGTCCGGTGCTCCCAAAATAAACCTTATTACAATCTCTGCATTTCAATTTGTAAATGACATCCACAGTATTCATAATATTAGGAGGAAATTCATTTTTCTTTTTCTTTATCAACTGGTTTTCTTTGTAAAATATAATTTGTCTAATTTTATACCTAAAGGTAATTTCAATAAGTTTCTGTATACAGTATCTTACTTTGTTATGGCTTTGTTTACCTTTCAATCTGAATTTTAAAAAAATATTAACAGTTTTGTTAATAAAATTTTTTTAATAGTCATTAAGTTCAAAGATGTATTTCATTTTATTACTTTAGAATTCCATAAGTTTTATCTAATATCCTTTTCAAATAATTTTGAATTATTGCTTTTTTAGTATGGATGCTATGATCTGAATAGAAATTAAGCACATGATTGCTTTTCAAATCTTTTTCATAATGTTCATATGATAAGCTATTATCTTTATTTAATAAAAGTAAATCAAGAAACGGTAATTTTCCATTTTTCTCGTCTTCCAAGGTAAATGTTAAGTTATTATTTGTTGAATTTATGAGTTGATGGAACTTAGTAAATTGTCTTACTGTACCATGCCATATGATTAGAATGTCATCTGCATATCTAAGGTATCTGTATGGTGTTTTATTCCATTTCAAAACTTCCATACTAAAAAAGCAATAATTCAAAATTATTTGAAAAGGATATTAGAAAACACTGAAAATAGAAACTTATGGAATGCTAAAGTTAATTCAAAGTTGGAATGCCAACTGTATCCTTTTTATTAATTTATTTTAATCAATACTAGAACATTAAGTAACAATGAATGGTTTTTATAATTTTTTAGGAGCTCCATCATTAGAAGATGTAACTTCAAAAGACATTGCTTTGTGTAGAAATACATCACAGGAAAACCATTGCCAGGCAAAACGACTTCATAAAAATGAGCTCAGAATGTTAGAAGAAAGTTGGAGAAAGACATTCAGTGTTGGCGAAAATGATTAAGTAAGAAATATTTATTATTTACCTCACACAAAAATAATAATAATCTATGAAGTTTTGTTTTTTGTTTTGTCTTTTTAATGTAATTTGCAGTTTTTCTATATTTCACAGAAACTTCACATTCTTGTGAATTATCAAAAATCTCTATATCATAATATTTTTATTTTGATAAATCTTTCAGAAATTGAAAATGAAGGAAATTATTAATCATAAGTTCTTGGTGTAAACTTTAAACATTTACTAAATTCAAGCAGTTGTTATTAGCTGGTGTAATGAAAAAAAAAATTCCTTTAAATAATTCCTAATCTTCATTTAAAAAAAAAAAAAAAGTGCCACAATTCAAAGATATGAGTTAATTGCTTTTTTATTTTCTATAAATTTTATCTGCCCCCAAATGTAATTTGCTATCCATCTTATGAAGCACATTTCCACATAGTCATGAATCCTATTTCAATTCAATATTTTACTTTTAACATTTGGATGTTCTAAGTGGTTAATGTTGTAGGTTCCTAAGTCTTGGATCAAGTCTGCAGTAATGCACACACTCCAACTTATTTCCTTATTCAAACAATGATCACCAATACAAACGTATAACAGAAAACACCTACTAGAACAAAGGCAGCGAGTGCATTTGCGGTCATCGCCAGATGGAGAACAACTCAACTCCTGTGCATTACAATTCTTAATAGTTTCATCTCCCTGAAATCTGTCCGCCTACAAATTTAAATGAGTGAAAAGACTTCACTCTTTTACTTGTGTGGACAGCACATTCAGAAAAAGTAGGAACGGACTTTGGAGAAGAGCAGCAATTTACATTTTCAGTTGAAGAATTATCAATTGTATGATTAATTGGTATAGAAAAGTTATCAGCAACCTCTTTTCCCCTCGAAATAACCTCCTTCAAAGTCTGTCAACAATTCAAACTCTTAATGTTACTATCAGACATGGTATTATTTAAATTTTTGTTTTCAACGGGCAACCCTACATTAAATGAACTCTGATCATTATACATTTTATTGGAAACATTATTGTAATTATTCATCTGGTCGTGGCCCAATCTTTTTTTATCTGGTTGATATAATTTTCCAAGGTTTTTTGATACCTTCCTTAATTTCCATTTTTCATGATCTGTAAGGGTCAGTCATTTAAAAACCGAACATGTGTGATTGTAGAAATGTGTCTGTGATCCTTGCGAGTTATATCCCATATAAAGGAAGTGAGTACATCGGAGAACCTAGCTTACCTTCACCCATGACGTCATGCGTCACATGACGCATAGTGAATGCGCTGAACACCACTGGTGGCAGTGTAGTCACTGTCCAACCGTAAAAGTGGAAGCGAGCAAAGAGGAGCAGCGCGGTGTTGTGTGTTTTTTAACAATGGAAGGCGTGGACAGAAAGCAGATGCATACGCGGATGAAAGCAGTGTACGATGATTACTGCATGAGCATCACACAAGTGCACATTTGGCAAAAACGGTTCCTAGAGGGCTGCACATCCCTCCGTGACAACGAATGGCCAGGACAACCACAAAAAGTGACTGACAGTGTTGTAGCGCATGTGGATGAGTTGATTAGAGGTAACCGGCGCCTGACTGTGGATGATATCGCGGTACTGGTGAGTCTGAGTCACGGTACCACCCATCAAATCATCACCGATAGGCTCTGGTACCGGAAAATCTGTGCTCAATGGGTTCCCCATAACCTTAATGAAGGTCAAACGGGCTATCGCCTGGCAATTGCTGTGTAGCATCTGCAGCGATATCAGCAACAAAATGACCTGTTTTTCTCGCAGGTGATGAGACATGGTGTCATGATTACCAACCTGAGACAAAGAGGCAGAACCGACAGGGGAAACATTCTGCCTCCCCTCCACGAAAGAAGTCCAAGGCCATACAGAACAGTAAGGGTAAGGCAATGATGACATTGTTCTTTAATCAACCTGGCACACTCCTCATCGAGTTTATGTAGAAAGGGGCAACTGTGAATGTTGTGCGCTATGTCGACACGCTCACGAAGTTGAGGCGAACGATAAAGGCAAAATGTTCTGGACTGATCTCAGAGGTGTCATTTTGCTCCACGACAATGCCTGTCCACATACTGCCGATGTTGTCTGTGCCGCAATGCAGAAATTCATGTGGGAGATGCTAATGTATCCCCCCCCAACACACACACACACACACACAGTCCTGACATGTCCCCTGTGATTTTTAAGTGTTCGGAGAATTGAAATGTGCCCTCAGAGGCAAATGATTCAGATCGGACGATGACATGAAGTTGAACAATGGTTCCAGCAGCAACCCAAAGACTTCTTCCACAGAGGCATTCAGCGTCTCATTTCATAGTGGGATAAGAGTCTCAACAGGTGTTGCGACTACTTGTAGCTGACTCAAAGTTAATGTGCTTTTCCACCAAGTGTGCGGTTTTTAAATGACTGATCCTTATAAATAATTACATGCGATGACTCTCATCATTCACATATCAGAGAAAATCTAGAATTTACCTTATAATTGAAGCTCCTGCTGATTTCGTTATGGTATGATTCTATATTGTTACAGTTCTGTTGTTTGTCTTAAACACCTCAGTTTGTTTAATTCCATGACTTTTCAGTTAACTCCAAAATTTTGGATTGACAAACTGTACCGTTATCACTTGTGGATACCCAAATGTAGTATAAATCTTTTCCAATGTTGTAATTGTAGTGTCATAGTATCTGGCCATTTTTCAAAAAACATCAACTATAATCAAGTAATGAAATCCCAAAAATTTACCACCAAAATTAATATGTACCCTTTGAAATGGAGTTGAAGGATACTCCCAACAATAACTGCAAGCATGTGTTAGAGCAACAGCCTTTGGATTCCTTTTATTTAAATACTAGACACAATTCATTACCAAATCCTTAACCTGTTTGTCCACCAACAATAACTGTGAGCATGTGTTAGCATCTTATTAACCCCTTGTCCTACGATTTAAGTTCCAACAGTGTGGGCCCGAAATGAAAACAAGACTGCCCAGCCTTTCAGCCATTCGACAGTTCAGCAAATCTCTCCTAAGTTGTACCAATCACACACGACTTACGGAATGTAAATACTTGTGTAAGGTACAACTGATTTAATTTTGTAAGATATTTAATAAATAATTACAAACAAATCATCAGTGAACAAGAAAGGTGTCGTACCTATTAGAAAATTATATTTCGAAATAAGTGTTTATTTGTTTGTGGAGCATACTCTTGTAAAATTTGAGTATTAAAACTTTAGTTAGGTTTAATTTAATAAATTACAAAAATAGAAATGAAAAATTAAAAACAAACAATAAAGGTTAATAACTGTGGTAGATATACCACAAAAGGTTTATTATCTTGAAATAAATCAACAATATTTAAGTCCAATTTCTGAATAAATTCATCACATTATTAATTTTTTTGTAAAAACGCTAATCTTCAGTCCTATGATATCTTTCGAAGCATACTGGTACATGTAATGGAACTTTGCATATTTTGCACTCCCACGTTGTTTCACTATTTTTTTTATTTTACGTACAAACTTTAAAGAGTCTTGATGGTGTTGGATCAATATGCTTAGGAAAATGACCCCAATGTTTCGCGTGCAGTCTCTGTGGTAAATCTCCTTTCGATAATCGTCCTCGTTCTTTATAGTCTGGTTTTGGTATATTCTTCAGTAAAGATTCATTTATTTCAATCCTGTATTTAACGTAACTCTTTGTTTAGCAAGATAAATACTTGAAAAAAACAATGTAAGAGTTAAAAAGTGCAATTCGAAAACATAAAAGAAAATTTTTCCTTTGTTGTACTCAATATAAACATCTCGTTTATCTTTCCATTTTAAAGCCAGTATTCCATTGCAGCTTCTCATTTTGTATTCTCCCTTTTTAATTTGCTTTACAGAAATCTTTTGGCATATTCTTTCTATTCGAACATACAGTGCCAATGACATTAGTTTTATTGTGATGCGATAGTGTCATAAATAATTTTGGTGAAGAGTACCAATTATCTACGTATAAAGTGTGTCCTCTGTCTAACACTGACTGTGATAGCTCTTTGACAACACTTTCAGAAGTGCTATCATCACAATTTATTTTATCACGGCCTGTATATATTTTAAAGTTATAGCAATAACCTGTTTCTGACTCACATAATTTGTAAAATTTAATTCCGAATCTTGTCCTTTTTGATGGATTAAATTGTTTATAAGATATAAGCCCCTTATATTTCATGAGCAATTCATCGATAGCAATGTCCTTTTCCATTGTATACACTTCTTTAAATTTTTCATTCAAAAAACCGGTCACAGGTTTTATTTTGCTTAATTTATCTGTATTGCCAACCATTTTATTATTTGCAAAATGCAAACATCTTGTAATTTGCAGAAATCTTTTTAACGGCCCTTTTAGACCAATTCATTTGAATTGTTGGTTTTTTTCCACCTTAGCCAATATTATGGATAATGCCAAATATATTTTATTTTCAATATAATCCACAGGAATCCAAGTGTTGTCGATTGTTCGTAGTTTGTTTGTTCTGCGTACAGATTAGTCTCCGTTATAATATTTTCCCAGAACAAATTATCAAATATTATATTAAATATATATAATTTTTTTTTATTTACTCCTAACTGATGTAAGGTTGTCTCTTTTATGCCAGGAGTCTCCGTATAGTTCCAGATTTTTTGATTATTTCTTACTTCTTTCCAAATCCATGCTCTGGTAGTTGATGATTAATGCCATCATGATCATCGGTATCATCCTCAATAACTATTCACTTCCGACTTTTTCGTACAGAATGTACAATGTCACTACTGTCACTGTCGCTAATTGAAGTATCTAACAAATGTTGGTATGAAATGTCAGCACAATTCTCACTGTCCTCATCACAAAATTTTCTTTCTGAAGACATTTTGTAGGGATACTTTTCTAATATTTTTCAAAAAGTATATTTCAATGTGTGAACGTAGCCAAGAATAACACATAACTGAGACAAAATGATGATAAGAATCTACGTGATCTTTACATTTGGCCCGACCGATGTACCACGGGCCAGGCTCGTGATAATCAGTTTTGTCTTGAATACCTGACCAGCAGTCTCACATGTGGTTGTAGGGCAAAGGGTTAATACCAAAATATGCAGTATGTAAATCCTTCAGTACAATATGTCTGTATTTTGTGGTATCACCACTTTGAAACCTCTGATAATACAATTGCTTTGTAATGGAAATTCAGATTGATTAAACATAAATCTATCTTTATTAGCAATAAGTTTGCTTTTTTGTAAACCTTGAAGTAATGACTTCAATGACTCATCTCTACTCTAATCAGCGAAACATTCATTAGTTCAATTTGAAATATATCTGCCTCTTCCATTTCAAGTGGTAACCTAGATAGTGCATCCACATTTGCATTCGCTTAAGAATTGTTATACTTGATCTCATAGTTAACAGCTTGCAGTAATGTACAGTATGGCCCAAAAAAACAACACTGAACCATTTTAAACAGAAAACGCTGGTTGTTGACAAATACATGTTCAATGTGATCTCCTTGGCACTAAGCAGTACTCGTAGTGGTTGCGAAGGTTGTCCTATTCCCCTAAGAGTTGTCAATCTTTTGCCGCAGCTTTCCTTGAAAATGCATTTCCTTCAGCATTCCCCAAACGTACGCATCAGGGGAATGTGAGGAATATGGAATGTTTGCTCCACGGGATATCACATGATTTCCAAAAATGTCACGAAGTAGCCGTACGACATGTAGCCCCATCCTGTTGTAACCACTGGGAATGAAGACATAGGTGTTGTGCCATCTTTCATGTCTTCATTTAATTCGTTTTTGGCCATACTGTATTATGTCGGATTTGGGAGTTACAGAGAGGACAATCTGCATCCATTAAGAGGAGCGTTGAGAACTGAATTTGACCCACGTAGGCGATTGTTGTATTTGGAACAGGAATGATTGTGGATGTGAGATTAACCCTTCAGGCCGGTGAGTTTCCTCTCTGCATATGTCACACAGGCGGTAATTGTTTTTACCCCTTCCTTTCATTTTGTTATTCTTATTCTATAATTTATTTCCTTTTAATTTTAGAACTTTGATATTTTTTAAATATATAAATAATGACTTGATATACAATATAAACTATTTTACTTTCATTTTTTACAAATATTTACGTGGGATAAAAATTGTAAATCACCAAAATTTATTTTTTTGTGGCAAATTTTAAAGCAATCCACTAAAAAATTTAATGTTGGCTTTTGAATTATTGCCATAAGCTTACATAATCCAAAATAAACAAGCAGCTCATTCTTGTTTGTCGATGTGAATCTATAAAATGTTGAGCATAACGATTTGTCTCTGTGATAATACTATCCAAAAGCATATCATTGAAAAATAGTAAAAAACTTTCTAAAATAGTACTAACTGTTTTTTAGGATCCATTTTCGCCAGTAAAGTTGGACTTTCGTGTGTCTGTATTGAGGCGTTACCGGGTTCCAGTTGGGAATTATCCGCGCCTTTTTCGGTAGGCAACTGAACACTAGTTTTTCCATCAGACATAATTTCATATTGACTATTTTCAGTCTCTCATTCACTAAAGTAATTGCTGGAATCGCTATCTCTGTTTATAATAATGTCTTGAACATCAGAATCGTCCGTGAGAGTGTGCCGTTTTATTAAAGTCGCCATGTTTCACAAACAATTTGAAAGAAGAAAGAAGCTGAAAGAAAATTCTTTACCAGCTAAACTAGAGCGCAAAAAATTGAAATTTGACCAATAAAATAAAAGCTTTTTTTTATTGTCTCTCAGACAGTGAAAAATTACAGACTCAGCTGGAAAATTAGCCGCGGGAGGCCACCAATTATCTACCCCTGCAGAGAACGTACCCCTGTACGTTCAACTGGCTGAGAGACAGACTCATAGGGACGTATGCATGTACGTCCTACCGGCTTGAAGGGTTAATCAGTGTCGTTGTGAAAATGGTGTTAACTACCGAAGAGAAAGTCTTTATTGTGGAACACTATTTTCAAACATATGGAGCAGACCATGGCAATGGACCTAGCCTGCTACACTTTGCTACGAAATTTCGGGAGCGTTTTAACCAGCCAGCACCCACAAACAAGGTTATGCTATCCGTCGAACCGGAAGTGTACTCACTCGAAAGGTTGCACCGGCCGTCCTGTCACGGTTGACTTTTTGATCAAGTGTTGCAGCCGCCACATGTTTAATGGATCTGAGATGGTAGGTGAAATGGAACGACCCTATCGTGTCATCTTTTCTCATCTCTAAAACTTTGCTTGGTATTATATATACTATCATAGCAGGCGATGTACCATCTTCTTAAGCAGCTAAACTAATCGTGAAGTTCAAGACCTTTCTATATTAAAACGTTGGCCAATTGGAACTTCTCAAAAAAGTGCTGTTGTTGAGCCTGACTTGGAAGGTCAGTGATTAGAAACTTCCAATACAGCTTCTCAGATCAGATGAAGTGGCCCCACATTCACTGAGACAAGGAACTCCCTACTTGCACCATGATCCTGACTTTTGATGCATCGATTTTACGAGTCACTGTAAAAGCAGGATATCTAAATTGTGTCATGTGCGACTATACTTTCAAAACCATTTTAAGCTGCTTAAACTTTCACGCTATGGTCATGCATTGTGTTGTCATGGCAAGTTATCTCAGTACCAAATACATTACCTGTTTCAGCAACCATCCTGCTTATTCCCATACATGCCCTTGGTGGAAAGAAGAAAGAGAGATTCAGATCATCCAAGTCAAGTTTTCTTTCATATCCTGCGGCACGAAAGCAAGTCATAGCATGCCAGACTACCAAGCATATTCATCTGTCTTAGAGTCGCAGAGATAATATGTCCACCTTTAACGTCCTTCTCAAGTGCTCTTTCATCATTAGTAACACCAACCAAAAACTAGTCGCCTTCTGTGTATGGAGGATGCAATTCATACATTTGTCAACAGGGAGCATCTAGTTTCAGTCTTCAAAGTTGGAGAAAGCCTACGATCGCAACTCAAAGTTTGGTATTTCAAAGGATCTTCATAGCTATAGCCATTTTCATTTCGAATCACACCTTTCCATTTCTCAACTTTGGGTGTTATAATTTTTTCTTAAAGATAAATGAAATTCCATCTATCCACAACGACTTAGATCTCTTGCTATTCTGTGAGCTTGAGAGAGATTTGCAATTAGCTTTGAATTGGCTACATGACTGGAATATATCTAATGGCTTTACATTCTGTGTCAAAGACTGTGCTAATGAGCCAAGTCCTCTGTTTATGCCTTGGCGTTTTTTGCACTTCTCTATTTAAAGCGAAGTACAAGCTATTTAAAGCTTTTACAGTAGAACCCCAGAAATTCGAACTAATTGCGGCTGTGGTCAGTTAGGATTATCCTAAAAAACATATTAGTACTCTGCATGGTAGGCCTATATAGTACACAGTTACAGCTATGGTATTAGCTCCCACTTGGCAATGTAGCGTAACGGTGAGATAGAAGAATGAGGGTTGTTTGACCTTGTGGGGGTGAGGAAAGGACAGCGCAGCAATTGCTTGCACTGTGAAAAGACAGTAGCCAATCGCGTGAAAAGTAGAAGTATCTGCAGTACGCCGGAGTGTTGCATACTTTTCGGTTGGCTTTTGTTACCAATAACCTACAATACCAAGTAAATCGGGGCGAGTTATAGTTATATATTTATCATTTTTAATTTTAAATTAAGTAAATACAAATCTAGTGTTTCATTGTTGTATCAGCTGATTGACATGATGCTTATGCGATGCTGGTGCAATATCACATCATCTAGCAAGTCTAGTTCCTTATGCCAGAAGAATATTACTGATTTTTTAGTTAAGTGAAAGTTACTGTGTTTTTATACAAACATGAACGCTACATAATTAAAAAGAACGTATTTTTAAACAGTCCATTAAAATACTGTAGTGATGTTGCATTCCGCTAAATACTAGCTTAAAAACTGTTATTTTAATAATACAGTCGGACCCCGATTTAACGAATTCATCGTTAAAATTTTATTCGTTAAATCGGAGTTTATTCGTAATATCGGGGTCCAAACTAAAAAATTTCTGCACTTACCTAATGGAACAGCCCTAATAAGCAACTATACAAAAACACCCATAATTAGAAATTACACACTTTTTATTCAGCAGCTAATAATACAGCGAATAATTACGCACTAGTTAATTTAAAATTTTAAAGTATGTACTGAGTAATGTTTGACTCCTGATTCCTGACTCGAAAAAGTTCTTTTTCGACTTTATGGAGAGAAGAATATACAGCGTCATTTATATCCTGCTGCATTAGGTATGTTTAGGTTTGTTTACCTAAACTAATACAAAAAATTTTTTTTTCGGCTGTTGAAATAATTCGTTAATTCGGGGTTAATTATTCGTTAAATAGGGGTTTTTGCCTTCATTTTAATTGGGGAAAAAGAAAAATTCGTTAAATCGCGAAATTCGGTAAATAGGGGTTCGTTAAATCGGGGTCCGACTGTATGTACAGTGCTATGATTAATTACTGTACTTCCTGTACATTGCAAGTGAGATTTAAATTTTTTCCTGCATCATAGATTCAGTTCGGATTACCAGGTTTCTACTGTATGGGTAGGTGTGTGAACCACTATTGTATCTCTATTGACAGTACTCACTTTAATACTATAGTTGTATTGCATCACTTCATGTCCATCCATCTCGGCATTTCGTATGCTTTCCTCGACAAGGACAGCTTTTGCCGGCCATCATGATGAAACATTAATGGATATGCTGCAACACTGACAAAGGTTCCTATACTCTTTTTTCCACCATCCTCCAAATTTTAAGTTTACAAAAGAGAAATCGCAGATAACATACATCATCAGGATTTTCACGTAGTTCCAAGGGATCTGTTTATGTCAGAGCAACTTTTTACAGTCAAGACTTTAAATTTCACTATCCATTTTCTTGATGCTAAAAGTACACACAAGAACTTTTCAATCTTCTATTTACAGCAGATCAGAACTATATTAAAGTTTACTCAACATTCTTTTTACCTTTAAACTGTCATTACAGTTTTTCTATATATTTCTGACTGCCCTAGACGATCAATAATATTGTCAATATTCGCTTCAATATTGACACTCTATATCAGTGTTTTTGTGCACCACCAAATTAGGTATAACTTTCAAACAGATAAAATTAAATAAAAAAATAAAAAAAAAACTTTTTTAACTTTCACAACCAAAAAAAAAAACAACATTGCTCGATTTTCGAATTGCCCCCCTGTGGGAAACAGGGCTCTATATTGAAACGCGCATCAAGATGCTTCAATAAAGCGCATCAATATTCTCACCAATTCTCATTCTGGCAAAAATAATTTTGCTAAATGGTCGGGGCTGTTTCAGCCTTGTTGTGTTTTCCAGTTCAGATTTGGGTTTTTTAGCATTGACTCTTTCACTGTGCAAACAAAAAAAAATCAAAGAAAAAGAGAAATAGACGATGGTCCAAAGAGTGGTACAAGCTGAGAAGCGGATTTACAGACGAACATTTGCTGAATTTTTTGTGTTCTACAGTAGAAACTCGGTGGTTCAGCCATGTTTTCACTTCGCAGTCTCACAGGCATCTGGAATATTGAAGGAAATATTGACGATAAACTCCTAGACGTTCAAACGGTTCTGCAATATTGACAGGACGCTCCTAGACGATCAATATTACCATCAATATGGTTCTCTGTCAATATTGAAGCGAATATTGACAATATTATTGATCGTCTAGGGGCTACTTGAGAATCTTGAAAGCAATGTGTATGCATGAAATTGATGGAGAAGATGGTTAAGACATACACAAAGGTACAAACATTTCAAATTGGAAGGGATGATTACCTAACTATCCACGAAGTTGCTGAAAAGGTAGGCATCAGAGGTTTCTGTCACCCAATTTTGATGCGTGCTACATGTCTTGATAGATGAACAAAAATTTATGCGTGCCACAGTCAATGAAGAGTTGTTAGATCATTCGAATGCAAATGAAAACTTTCTGAAACATGTGTGTATGGCTTTGATACTGACAAAGTGCAGTTGTAACCGTGAAAAAAAAAAAAAAAAAAACCGTCAAAGTTTATCAAATTTGACAGTGATATTGATCATCTTAGTGATGAACAATGCCATTCCAGTCAAAGAGGTGGTGTGACAACATAGGCCTCAAAAGTGGAGAAACAAGACCTGAATGCTGGTATCATGACAATATACCTGCACGCTCTTCGCAATACAGAGGATAGCTTAGTCCTGCTGCAATCCACCCTGAAAGATTGTGGATAATAGAAGAGAGAAAAAAATTCGCTACGTAACTTCATAAGTCATTCCACAAAATGTGTTTCAGAAATGGAAAAACAAAACAAAAAAAAAAGACATTGTAAGCTGAAAGTTTTGTGAATTAGCCATTTCTTATTTACCTGTTTTGTTTCTGCTATTAAATCCGCAAACAATTCTAGATCATTTACTTAATCTGGTATCCTCGGTTAATGATGGATAATAACCTGGAATTTAATATATTAATACCTTCGGTATTCTTAGTCTCTGTTTTTTTGCTTCTATCATATCAGTTATTTATATCATGTTATTTTGATACCTACTTATTTTACCATTCCTCAGTAATATTATCATTCTCACAATTGGTTATAACTTACACCATCTATTATTATTTTATGTACTAACAAGGAGACGACACACCCTGTATCTGTGAAATGTGAGTGCCTTTTTGTGAGATGAAATACATGAAGTACTTCAAAAATATATATAGGTATTGGGGCCAACGCCCTACAAATTTCGAGATATTCGGTGTTATTTTCATTGATTGCCTTATTTGCTCACTGGCCTGCAAATCCAAAGTTCCTAGTTCGAATCTGATGCAGGATGGGAAGTAATTTTTTTTTTTTTTTTGCCTTATTTCTTTATGATAATGTAAGTTTTTTCCGTTTATGTTATGAATATTAGACAGAAAACCAATTCAAGATTAGAAGTAAATAAATAATATTCTCGTTATAGTCCAGTCAAATTAGACCAAAAAAGGGCCGTGCCTTCCATTAATTCGTAAAAAGCTGGAAATTATTTTATTTCACTTTTGGCATCCTAAATAAGAGTAATATGAGTTTGCGATGGTTTCTGAGGTGAGCTAAATTTTTGGGAGCCAAAAAACCTCAAAATTTTGGCACTTTTTTCAGTTTTTGCATTATAACATCTAATGGGTGCATATTACAGAAAATGTCACTCTTACCAAAATGAAAGAGCATTAAATTCTGCGTCAAATGGCCTCCTTAAACATTAAATTTGGTTCAACGGTTTGGTCAGAATCAGTAGTCAAAGATGAGCAAATTTTTCCGTTTCGGCTGAAAACTGTGTTACACTCACTTTCAAACGCCTGTGACCCGAAAACGGCTATTCCAAATGAAAAATGTAAGATACGAAAGTTCGGGAGCACCTAATTTTAATATTTTGCTCATTCCTATGCATAGATACACGCAAAAAAACAAAAATAGTCATAGCGCTCATTTTCCGCAATTCGTCTGGAGAATCGAATTTCTATGTAGTTCGATCGTTGAATTTGGTTCTCTACGTTTTAACTAGGAGGGCTGAGAATATAGAACTTCCTTCATTCTCAGAAAGTTGCTGCGGAAAAACCGAGTAATGCTGCTGAGAGCTGTGAACTGTTCTGTCAAGATCAAGGACACACTGGTCCCCACTATGTAATTCGAAAAATGTAACCATCTGCTGTACCTGTACCTACCTACTCAATATAGGTAGGTACCTAATTATATTAAAAAGTGAAAGTTCAAATGGTTATGAAAAGGTCCTTCTTTTCAGACAAATTAAAGTACCTTTTGATCGTAAAATTAATAGTAAAGGGTTCAGAAACAAGAAAGCCATATCACCAAAAATGTTTTCTTTAATATAGCAAAAAATTACTTAAAATCAATACATCATTTTTTAATAACATTTCTGCCGCTTGGCAGAAGATGGTGTAGAAATGTGTTCATCATTGTCATCCAGGTTTTGGTATGCGTCCTCTTCAATAAGGTCCACTTCTTCGTCTTGTGAAGCAGTAAATTCATCCACGGACAGACAATTAGTGCAAGTGTGACCTGCAGTTCGCACATGTCACCAAACATTTCATTCAAGCTTTTCTACAGGAGCAAGTTGTTTGACATCCTTTTTTGCAAGAACACGAAATGCTCTTCCAGTGGGTGGATTCTGGCTGCTGATGCGCAGTTAGCAGGACCAATAGTTCCATGTCCCCTCCCCAACAATGAATACATTTCCAGCCATTTCTGATATATCAAATGCTGTTCTGATAATCAAGAGATCTGCTTCCTCAGAGGCCTGCTTGACATGAAAACCTTCAGCTGCCAGTTTTTCTGTAAGCAGCGATATAAGACGTTTTTTATTCAGTTCGTTTGATAGAAACCTCTCTTTCGATATTGTCACTATCATTGTGTCAGCAAACAAAACTGACGCTGATGAGATACTATGTGCTCTTCGGGTGCATTCAGCTGATGTGATGCTTTTTTCTTTTGCATCCTCTGGGTAGCCATCAAATACAATGGTACACTTGGAACCGTAGTGAGTCTTTAGGTACTGCACATACTTGTCGAGGATAGACGAAAACTGCTCGTTTGTTTGCCATACAACTCTGTGTAAGAGGAAACCTCCATCAATGACGAAGTCAGCATTCGTTACTTCAATAGAATTGAATGGAGTGAACAGGTTATATAAGGTTGATTTCTGTGTTGTAGGCATTCCACCGTCATCAAATAGCGATAATGGATATGAAGCTAATTCAAATCCAAAACATGACTCGAGCTGTTCTTGTGATTTCATCTGGAAAGGAATCCTTCGAAAATTAGTAACAGGATCGACGGGGACCAGTGTGTCATTGATCTTGACAAAACAGTTCACACCTCTCAGTAGCATTACTCGATTTTTCCTCAGCAACTTTCTGTATAGGAAGTTCTACAATCTCAGCCCTCCTAGATAAAACATAGAAATTCGATTCCCCAGACGAATTGCAAAAAATGAGCGCTATGACTATTTTTGGTTTTTTGCATGTATCTATGCGTAGGAATGAGCAAAATATTAAAATTAGGTGCTCCCTGAACGCAGAATTTGATGTTCTAGAACTTTCGTATCTTACATTTTTCATTTGGAATAGCCGTTTTCGGGTCACAGGCGTTTGAAAGTGAGTGTAACGCACTTTTCAGCCGAAATGGAAAAATTTGCTCATCTTTGACTACCGATTCTGACCAAACCATTGAACAAAATTTAATGTTTAAGGAGGTCATTCGACGCAGAATTTAATGCTCTTTCATTTTGGTAAGAGTGACATTTTCTGTAAGATGCATTAGATGTTATAATGCAAAAAACTGAAAAAAGTGCCAAAATTTAGCTCACCTCAGAAACCGTCGCAAACTCATATTACTCTTATTGGGATGCCAAAAGTGAAATAAAATCATTTCCAGCTTTTTACGAATTAATGGAAACCAAGTCTAATTTGACTGGGCTATAATTAACTTTGGTTTTTTAATTAATTAGTTACTTAACTAAACTTTTTTTTTTCTTATCATGTTGTGATGATACTCTTTTAGTAATTGTATTTAAAATTATTTTAGTTGTACAGTAGAACTCCGACTATCCCAATCGCTTTCAGAATTTCAGGGAAAAAAAATTAAGACAGAAACGTACTGCGATTCGCAACATTATTGGGATGATGAGTCACCGTCTCATAGTGCAATTCTATTATTGGCAGGTGGCCAGATCGGCCCACCTGTCAGTGTGTCGTTGACCTGCTACTCTGGCGGTACTCTTTCGCGTTGGTGCGTTGTTTAGTTTGTGAGTGCGTTTTGTCGTTCACCATGGCTTCTAAAAGAAAACATGTTGTGTTATCGTTAGCGGATAAACTAAAAATTATAGAGCAATCTATAGAGCAATCAGGTAAAGGAGTTACGGGTAAACAGTTGACTGAGATGTACGGTGTTGGACAATCAACGATTTCAGACATTAAAAGGAGCAAACCTACACTTTTAAACTTTGTGTCAGTACTTGAAAACGAAGATGGAAGTTCTTCAAGAAAATCAATGAAGGCAGCGACATTCTATGGGAAACACAATTTCGGGTCCGATTCTTTGTGAAAAAGCTAAGATCTTAGCTCAGAAGCTTGGTTGTTCATCCTTTAAAGCAAGTAACGGCTGGCTAAGAAATTTTAAGTCCAGGCACGGTGTCTGTGAATTAGATTTAAGTGGCGAGAAGTTATCAGCAGACTCCTACGATCCTGAGTTTTTTGTACAAAGTCGATGCAACCGATCTTGTTTGGAAAGCTCTGGCCTAAAACTACTTTAGCATCTAAAAGGGAGTGAAGTGCTCCAGGACATAAAGTTAGTAAAGACCGTGTTACGGTGCTTAAGGGCTCAGGCGCAACGGCAACTTTAGTTGCTAACTGCAAAGGGAGATGTTGTGGACCCTCTTTGCCTCAAGCAGGACAATAATATGGCGTTTACTTTGCGGTATTGCCACGGGCTTATAGTCGGACCTGGGAGATGGTTCTGGGTAGCATTTTCGGAGTCGAACTTCACCCTGCGGCATTCACAACTCACAATAGAAACAAAGCTAAAATTGAGATTTTTCATATAATTTGCTTTGATAGTTCAATATATTTATTTTTAACCAGACCTACTTTTTTTTGTGATTTTATTGAAGTTATGAATTAGAGGAATATTTATTAGATTAATAATGTCCCATCGTAACTTATAATAGGCATTATTAACAGCTTATAACTTTGAAAAGAAATAACTTGAGATATTTCAAATTAAAGGTTACGATTTGAATAGCTGAGAAGGATTAAAAGTTAAGTCGATAGTAATTTTTTTTTTTTTTTGAGATGTCTTGTCTTGAACATCTTAGGTATAGACAATGATTGTCTGTCTTAGCTCTGAAGATGATTTTGGTCTTTCCATCTTATTTTTGGTCGTCCTCTGTCTCTTTTTCCTTTGGGTTTATATTTCAAAATTAAATTTGGAATCTTATCGTTGGACATCCTTTCTACATGGTTAAGCCAATTTTTTTGGTAATTTTGAATTTCTTGAATTAAACTTGGAGTTTTAAGTTGGGCTCGAATATCATTATTTTTCTTTTTGTCGAGACGTGTAAATCCTAATAAAGGTCGCAAAAATTTCATTTGTGCAGTTTCCAATCTTTGTTTGTTTCTTTGTTTCAATATCCAGGTTTCACTCCTATATTTAATTGCTGCTTTGGCTGTAATGTTATGTAATCTTAGTAGTGTTTCTTTCGTCATTTGTTTTCCAAATCTTCTCCTAATTATTCCATTCATTCTGTTGTATGTCTGTATGTTTGATATCAGGTTTGCCTCATCGTTATAACATGAAATTATGTTTCCTAAATATTTAAACTCTGATACTTGTTCTATTATTTTTCCATTAATTACAATTTTCACTCTTTGTATTTGTTTTCCACACATTGCCATGGATTTTGTTTTTAATTCCGAAATTTTCATTTTATAATTTTTTGAGATGGTATTTAAATGATTTGCTCCAATTTGAAGTTCATCTTCTGAATTTGCTATCAAAACTTGATCGTCAGCATACAGTAATGTCTTCAATTTTTTATCTTTTGTGATCTGGATACCATTTTTATATATTGATTTCCAATCTTTTAGAATTCTATTTATATATATGTTGAAAAGTATTGGGTCAAGTCCACATCCTTGTCTCACTCCTTTATTTATAGTTAAAGGCTGTGATATTTTTCCGTTCATGAATTTTATATTAATTTTTGTTTCTCTATATATACTTCTAATTACATCAATTAATTTCGTCGGAATTTTATCTTCTTCCATAATTTCCCACAGTAAATTTCTGTTTAGGTTATCATAAGCTTTCTCGTAATCAATGAAAAGTAGATACGTTGGCAAATTAAATTCTCTTCTTTTTTCAAGTAATTGCTGTAATGTGAATATAGCATCTGTACATCCTCTTCCTTTCCTAAATCCACACTGTTCTTCTTCTAAATAAGTATCTGTAAACTGGTTAATTTATTTTTTATAATGTTCGTAAATAATTTGTATGCTGTCTGTAGTAATGTTATTCCTCTATAATTTTGACAATTATCCTTTGGTCCTTTTTTATGTATACTAATTACTATTCCAGTTTCCCATTCCGTTGGTATTTGTTGTTTTTTTCCAGATCTCATTAAAAAGATTGAGTAATTTTTCTTGTAATTTTCCATCTCCATATTTAAATAATTCTATATATATCCCGGACTTTTCCTGTTCTTTGATTTTTAAGGCATTTTCTAATTCATCCATTGTAATTCCATCTGAGCTTTCTGTTGTATTATTAAATTTCTGAAAATCATTCTGAACTTCTACCTGATCTTCTTCATTCCAGAGTGACTTGTAATGTTTTTTCCATTCTTCTTCTGGTATTAAATTCATTCTTAATTTATCATTTTCTGTACATTGTAGTTGTCTGAAAATTTTGAAGCCTATTCTTTGGGGTCCTGTGATGTCATGTTCTAAAGATTTAACAAATTTATCCCAATCTTCTCTACGTGTTTTCCTTGATAGTTTCCTAACTTCCGCTCGCAATTTTTTATATTCTACATAATTTATTTTGTAGATAAATTTTAAAAGCTTGCTTTTTTTTCCAAATCTTTTCCTGTAGATCTTCGTTCCAAGTTCTAATCCATTTCTTGTTTTTATGTGATTTATAACCTAAACTTTCCTCTGCTGCATGTAATACTCCTTCTTTGATGTTTTTCCAATCTAATTCTATATTGTTTGTAGATTCTGTTATCTTGTCTTTCAGTCTATTTCTGTATAAATTTCTAATACTTTCTTGTTCAAGGAGGTAAATTTTGAGTTTCTTAGAAATTACCTTATTTTCGGTTTTCTTTTTATAAATGGATTTGTATTTAATTTCAAATCTGCTTTCCACTAACATATGATCACTATCTATTTCACTTCCGAGAGTATCTTGTATCTTTATTATAAATGAAAAACTCAATAATAATAATAATATAATCTATGATAGACTTAACTCCTCTAGCTTCCCATGTATATTTATGTATCTCTTTATGTTTGAAAAAAGTATTACTGATTTTTAAATTATTGAAAACACAGAAATCTTTTAACATTTCTCCATTATAATTACTTTTTGGTTCTCCTTCTGTTCCTATACATTTTGTAATTGGTTGATTACCTACTCTGGCATTAAAATCTCCCATCAAAATTATTGCTTCATCTTTATTTATTTTGTCAAGACAACTTTGTAAATTTTCATAAAATTCTTCTGATTCTTCATCCTTGCCCTGTATTGGAGCATATATTCCCAAAATGTTAAAAATTTTGTTCATAATTTTTACCCTGATCATTATAATTCTATCTGATATCCACTGGTAGTCTAAAATTTTATTTTTCCAAACTTTTTTGATCCATATTGCAACTCCCGATGAGGCCCATCTATCTTCATCAACACCAGAATAAATCATAATATAGTTTCTAAACATTAATGATCCTTTGTTTTTCTTTTTTGTCTCCGTTATTACAGCTATGTCTATATTTCTAATGTTTAATTCCTCCATTTTATTTGCGATACCATGTACATTCCAAGTTGCAAATTTCAGTTTCCCAAAGAGATGTTCATTTCCATTTATATCTGTCCTGTTATTCATCTTCTGAGTTTTTCGAGTAATATTAAATTCCCCTGGATAGATCACCACTCTATCGCAGAGTAAGTTCAGTGATAGGGCTGCTATCTTATGGCCTCTGAACTTGCCAATGAATAGCATTTCCTCTATTCAGAAATTGTGGTTATATCGCCAATACTTGGTCGTCAGAGCCTCTTTCGTTAAGATCCAGACTGCACCACAAGGAGGCGAGGTTGACATTTGATTAGGAGTGGCTGTATTTTACGCTTCACTAATCCATTTTTTTGAGATAATGTATTTTATTCCATTTTTTTTTTAAAGTCACTTAAATTCCATTCCTTGCATTGTAAATACAGTATTTATAGTTAATCAAATTAAATAAACTTGTATTGTTAACTGTTATTACTTCTGTGTTGTTTTATATACAATATATATATGTAGCTAAGCGGGTACAAAGGTTTAGCAGGAGGGGCTGGTTACAGGGAAATGACCTATCGCTGAGATGGTGCGGTGCTGTTTGATTGATCTTTAGGTGTACAAACAGAATAAAGAAATAAATAAAATATGATAAAAGCAGAATAAACTAAATTTAAGTATTGTATATAAAACAACACAGAAGTAATAACAATTAACAATACAAGTTTATTTAATTTGATTAACTATAAATATTGTATTTACAATGCACGGAATGGAATTTAGGTGACTTTAAAAAAAAATGGAATAAAATACATTATCTCAAAAAGTATTTTTTTTTTTTTTTTTTATCGACTTTCAATCCTTCTCAGCTATTCAAATCGTAACCTTTAATTTGAAATATCTCAAGTTATTTCTTTTCAAAGTTATAAACTGTTAATAATGCCTATTATAAGTTACGATGGGACATTATTAATCTAATAAATATTCCTCTAATTCATAACTTCAATAAAATCACAAAAAAAAAGTAAGTCTGGTTAAAAATAAATATGTTGAACTATCAAAGCAAATTATATGAAAAATCTCAATTTTAGCTTTGTTTCTATTGTGAGTTATGAATGCCGCAGGGTGAAGTTCGACTCCGAAAATGCTACCCAGAATCATCTCCCAGGTCCAACTATAAGCCCGTGGCAATACCGCAAACACAATATAGCAGTAAATGCCATATTATTGTCCTGCTTGAGGCAAAGAGGGTCCACAACGTCTCCCTTTGCGGTAAGCAACTAAAGTTGCCGGTGCGCCTGAGCTCTAACTGTGCGAACTCTACGGTAAGCCATAAAATACCCCTTCTGTTAATAGGGATGTGAAAAAGCTTCCCCTCTTTTATAAAAACCAACCCAAGGCTTGGATGACTGCAGCACTGTTTACAGAGTGGTACGATGAAATTTTCATCCCTGAAGTGAAAAAGCACCAACTCATCCCATCGAAGAATTGTTGGAAAGAGGGAATGGCCAGTTTAAAACAATCTTTTTACCGCCAAATGTCACAACCAACGGACCAGTCTGTTATCGAAACCATGAAACGCCATTCCAAAGGCAACTTTTAAGGAAACTTTTGGTAGAGGGCGAAGACGAAGAAGGTGTGTTGGCTAACCACAAAAAATAAATTTGAAAGATTGCGCTTACATGGTGGCAGAAGCTTGGAGCTTGGTTAAGGCAGTCACATTAAGACGTGCGTGGAACAAGTTGAAAGGCATAGAAGAGACAGGAGAAGATGAGGATGATATGCCACTTGAGGAATTCAGAAACATTCTTTTGAAAATTCCTGGATGTTCAGAAGTTAGTGCTGAAGATATAGGAGAGTGGATGGGGTTTCAAATTCTAAATGATGATGAACTTATTGAAAGTGTGAGAGAAGAAAGTGTCGAGGAAGAAGATGATCTTAATGTCAAAGTTGTCGAAGCAGACACGGGACCATCAGCTAGTGAAGCATTTGCCGGCCTTGAAACTGCGTTGAAGTGGATGGAGCGTCAGCCGAGTGTGACCATATGCAACTTCTCACTGTCAAGCGGATGATGACAGTCAAACAGTCTGACAGAGATGTTCAACAAGCAATGACTTTCATTTACAGTACGGTACGTACATACTGTTCAGCACTTGTAATTATGCTTAACATGTAAAAGTGTTGCTTTTTCATTTAATTAATTAAAATAGATCCTTTTTTTCGGAAAAAATCCAATTATCCGAATAATTGGAGGTATACTGTACTTTATTTTAGGAAAAATTAAGTTTTTATGTAAGAGTTTTAAATGTAATAATTCAGTTATAGAAAAAAACAAAGTTAATGTTCTCGTTAATTTTGGTTTTTAATTAGAAGTATTTTAATTTAGAAAAATAAAGTAAAACATATACTGTATATAATTACTGAAGAAACTAAACTTTTTTTTTAATATGCTAATACTCATAAGGAAAAAAGAAGACTTTTTTAAGAAATATTTTGCTTGGCAGTGCTCTGACAGTGTTGATCATTATATGTGAAAGTTGTAATTATTGAAAGATGTCTTTTCAGCTTTGAGCAAGAAAACGCTAAAAGAGTTATTATATATTAACTCTTAATATCCATATAATGATCAACACTGCCAAGCAAAACATTTCTTAAAAAAAAAGTTTACTTAAGGAATTATATACAGTATATGTTTTACTTTAATTGACAAAAATAAAGTATTTCTAATTAAAAACCAAAATTAACAAGAATACTAACTTGGTTTTTTTTTTTTTTTTTTTTATAATAAACAAAAAATAAAATTCAGTTAGTGAAGTATTACATATAAAACTCTTACAAATTTTTCCTAAAATAAAAGCACAACTAAATAATTTTGAATCAAAACATGATAAGAAAAAAAAAGTTTAATTAATTAAAAACCAAAGTTAACGAGAATATTATTTACAGTGAAACCTCCGAATAGCGGACACTTGTGGGCCGGCATACTTTGTCCGCTATTAGGGAGGGCCACCACATGAAATTTTAGAGAAAATATAGTTTCATTAAAAAAGGATAATACTACAGTAATACCTTGAAATATGAGCATGCTTACAGACGCCGAAGCTAGGTGGCCTCACTCTTTTTGACAACACGTGCCTTACTCATTTCCGTAACATTTTGAAAGGGAGACAGAAACAAATCTCCCTCATTAGGTATTTCAATAAAAGACCTGCGCCAAGTGAAAGTGAGGGTAGTCAGGAGAAAAAAGTTAAGTGAAGAATACAAATCGAAAAAAAATATGTAAGTTATGTAGTGTCCATGTACGGGCCAACTCTCTTCCCTCCCTCCCTCTGCACATGCCGACATTAGCCGCTACTGTATCGTCTGTCAGTAAGAACTCATAATTAAAACCACATTTCATTTTATATCACAGGAATCCTTATATACTATAATTTTTTTTTTGTATGTGTGTATGTCTCTATAGCAATTAAAAACATGTTTTTTCCATTATTATTAGCATTAATAAGAGGGTTTTTTAGAGGGCTGGAATGGATTAATTTTTTTTCTGTTATTTCTTATGGGAGGATACGAGCTCAGTTCTGGAACGGATTCTGCTCGAATCTCAAGGTATTAATATACATGTATATAAATGTCAAGAAACTGAAGAAAACAATCAGAAAGGCAAAACAAGAGATCTATTTAAGAAGATCAAGGAGATAAGGGAAATTTCTGCCCACGAACTGGAATTTTGATGGATAAACAAGGAAATGATCTTATAGATGGAAAAGATATAAAAAGAAGATGGAAAGAATATATAGAGGATTTGTACAAACAAGAAGAAACCATGGCAGACAGGTTTGAGGATCAAAATGGCGAGTTAGAGCCTGATATTCTTGAAAGTGAAGTTAGATGAGCATTGAAAGTCTTGGCAAAACGAAAAGCAGCTGGAACAGATAGAATACCAATTGAATTGCTAAGAACAACTGAACATTCTTCGATCAAAGTATTGACAGCTGTCTGTCAGCAAATTTGGAAAAAGATGGAATGACCTGGAAGAGGTCTATTTTCGTGCCCATTCGAACAATAGCCTTAATATCACATGCTAGCAAGATTATGCTAAAGATCATTCAAGCTAGATAGGAACCATACGTGGAACGAGAACTGCAGGATTTAGAAAAGGAAGAGTAACACACTACCTGATTTCCAACATCCGATGGATAATTGAAAAGGCCAGAGAATGTCAGAATGATGGCAGTCTATAAAACAAAAATAGACAAGGCCTTTGACTGTGTCGACCACCAAAAGTTCTGGAATATTCTCATAGAAATGGAGTGCTGAGTCACCTGATTAACCTCATGAAGAACTGATCATGAAGCAACAGAGTGATTCAGAGTTTCAAAGGGCGTTTGACAGGGCTGCATCCTTTCACCATATTTGTTCAATCTGTATGCTGAACATATTATGCGAAAATCTGGATTCAATTATATTCGAAGCAGTTTCAAGGTTGGAGGAAGAAGTATTAACAATCTGCGATATGCCGACGATACAACCCTAATTGCTAAGATCAAGGAAGAAAGTGCTGCAGCCGGATTAGAGTTGAATGTGAAAAAGACGAAAATTATGTCAACGGGAACCCTACAAAATCTCAGGATTGGTAATGAAGAACTTGAGACGGTGAAAGATTTTATTTTCCTGGGATCACTGATAAGCCAAGATGGAAATTGTAGCCCTGAAGTTAGAAGACGGCTACTCCTGGGGTGGAAAGCAATGATGAGCTTGAGCAAAATAAAGAGCAAGGACATTTCACTGACAACCAAGATACGAATCATCAATTTTTTTTTTTTTTTCCCCATCCAAGCTTGTTTTTTAACATGAATTTTTACACCTGTAATTAATTTTAATCCCTCAGAATCGCCTTTATTGTCAAAAATTTTTTGCGACTGTTCAGCATATCTAAATGCACATGACTCGTTGTTCGTTTCGGTGCATCATTTCTCCTCATCTTCCTCTCTGTGTAGGGAAAACATAATCCTTCAAATCACTAGTTGTTTCCGTGTAGAGTTCATCATCAATCGTGATGAAATCGTCTGGGTTTGCAATGCTTTCAATTTCTTTAATTAATTCGATAATTTAGTATCTAATACGGGCTCATCAGTCTGATTAGTATCGCTCTGAGATGTGACTTCTGTAGTGAAATCGAAATCAGCCTTAAGAAAAAAAATTTCTGAACAGTTTGTTCTTTTATGCTGCTGACAGCCGAAGATATCCACGAAACGGCATCTAAAACATTGACGGATTTTGCCAATTAGTCACTAGAGTTGCATGCCGACATTTTCGAAATTTTGTGCCGAAGAAAAACTTTCCTATAGAAGCATTTGAAGTTTTTTGTTCTACCCAGATCTAAGGATTGACATGCCTACTTTAAATAGACTCGCAAGAGATCTCACATTGAGCTTTTCTGTATCAGCAACTCTAATGTTCACTTTTTCCTTTAAAGATAATGTTTTTCTTTTTGATGCCATTTTCTTTTCTCAAAGCAACGACACTGACCACTGAACAGGAAGTGACCGGAGGTTGGGGGGGGGGGGGATTGGTCAATGAGGGAAAGTCACAAAGAGGGACAGTAAAGCTTAAGAATGTGGTTTGACGGGTTACTTCCCCTGGATGCTACTGCTTTTGAAAAACAACCCAAGATCATTCATTTTCAGTAGAATGTTGTCCGTTAATCAATGGTCAATACATGGAAATGTCTATATTAAGGGACTGGGGATTGCAAAATAGTCAGCTATTGGGGGGGGGGGTGTCCTTTAGTGGAGGTTTCACTGTAATTAGTTCTAATCTTAATAACAAACAGAAAAAAACTTGCCTTCTTTCTTTATGATAATGTAAAAAAAAAATACGCGACATACCGTTAGTCCATGGTAAGACTTGCTTTCTTATAATAGCAGTGAAGTGAAAATCTATAGGGCTTTGGCCCCAATACCTATATATATTTTTGAAGTACTTCATGTATAATTTCATCTCACAAAACAAAGGGCACAGGGTGTGTCATCTCTTTGTTTGAGAAAATAGCATACAAATGATATTTAGATTTTACAAAGTATTAAAAACGTATCAAGTCTTATCTGTGAAGTGGGAGGTATTGCAATATCTTTCTTTTGATGTTTATTAACGGCGATTGGGAAGGCCTTCATCAGTCCATTGGACAGATCGGATCACTATCAAGTAGACCATTAATTCCTTTAAAGCAAGGAAAGAAATCTGCGTTGTTAAAAAAATAGATGTAGGTTCATTTATATTTAACTTACCATTATCACAGGATGATACCTACATAACTTCTAAAAGAACTATGAACAAGCTCTTATTATATTTTAGTTGGATTGATTTATTCACCTGAAATTCCAATGTAATAGACATGTCCTCCATTTCTAACCCATTGTAAAAACTGTTAATATCTGTTAATTATCAGTGACAAGTATTTCTAAAAATTGTGATTCTTTTTATTATGCTCATGATCCAACTAAATTTGGAACACATATAATACAGTAAGTTCATTTAGTAAAATTTCATCAGGGATTTTTTAATAAAATAAGAAATAAATTTACAAAGTGAAAAGTAAATTTTAAGTACAAAAAAAATATGCTTATAAAAAAAAAAAAATGTAAATATTCCCAATAGTAATTAGAAATCACATTAAAAAAATTTTAACATCTTAATGAATAAATTAGCTGCTCTATAAAATTAAAGAAAACAACCTGTGAATAGAACATTTACAACTTTATCTACAAAATTACACTTTACATATTTTTCAAAAAATAAGTGATTGTCAGAACCTGCTGATATAATTGCTATGATATGACAGTTGGTTCAAAAAATCATGGAGACAATTTCTTTGTAAATCTTTTAAAAGGTATAAGTTGCCTAAATGAGATTTACTGGATGATAGAACAATGAAAACATTATTTCTGCTTTGAAAGAAACCCACATAAAAAGATTTGATGCTTAGGGAAGACTTTTAGGGAAAAAAAAAGTGTATCAATATTTTTTTTTTTTTTTTAAATTAAAACCTCGTATTATTTTACTTCAATGTCTACTAAAAAATTTGCTATGTTACAATAATTTGCGATTTTTAAGTAGAATGACTATTGGTATTTTTTTTCCCATTTCTTACATGTATGTATGAATCTGTGTCTCCAATCTAATTACTAGATCTTAAAGGATTAAATACTTTGAACCAACTTGCAATAAAATTCAAGAAACAGATTATTTTTTTAGGGGATGAATAAGTTGGGAGGATACAAAGATATTTTGCCAAACAGGTTGAAAAGAAAACAGGTAAAAATCTACAAGTTACTAACACACGAAGAATTTGAAATTCGGAAACAAACAACAGGAACCATAAGAGAATTACCTGAGAAAGCAAAAGTAACATATTACTGTTCAGCAAATAAATTATAAATATTTCCTTGATCACTGTCATTCAAGGGCAATTCCTCGCAGTTGTTATTTCTTTTAAAATGTTTTCTTTTTTGTTAAGAAAGCGTTAGCAGGTGGAGAGAGATTCGGCTGCACCAAATGAGATTCTAATCCGAAGCTTTCTGTTCGATTCATTTGTTTTAATAGAACAGCTTATGAGTGGTGGAAGATAGAGTCAGACATAATCACTTGGAAGAAACTAAGAAACTCAATTGCCTTCCAAGTGTAATTCAACACATTCACATATTAATAAAACAGCAACCATTTCTTTAAAATCTAATAAATAACTTCTTAATAAAAACTATTCTTGTGAGAAATTATGCTAAACTTATAAGAAAGGTGAAGACTAAAAGAAAATGTTTACAAAATATACAACAATAACGGTAACAAAAGATAATTTTAACATACTTCCCAAAAATCTCTTAGTAAATCAAATAACTAATATAAAAATATTTAATCTATTATTTAAATACTGTTTGGAATTAAAAATAATGACAACGTTGTAAAAAGGATTCAAAATAAAATACTTTCCTGAAACAATGAAAATGGTGGTTCTAGGATTTTTTCTTCTGATTATCTAAATTAAGTTTTAAGTAAATGTTATTAAGCTTTTTTCTTGAAAGTTGTTGTCACGCTCTTTTTCTTTTGATAATGCCTAAGTTTGTAAAATGACTTCTTAATATGGAGAACACATTCTTTTTAATAGGGGGGGAGAAAGAAAGAAATATAAACCTACGCCTAAAAAAAACACTTGATTCGGCATTTCTTTGTAATTTCTGAAGATTAAATTATTTTGAGATTCAATTGCAAAAGTTAAAAAACAAATAAAAATAGTAGTATATAAAATAAGAAAGCAAAGATTCCAGTTTACCTGTTGATAATCAACATTTTCTCACAACATTTGTCAAGAGCAAAAACAGACATTCTTTTGTTTATTGTCATTTATGAAAATATATTTTTCTCTGCATTCTTTATATTATTATGTCTCCTAGAACTAAAAGGCATTTGAATTCATTCACTGATGTTCAGATAAACCATTCTTTCTTTTTGGTAACGTCATGTCCTGTCTGTCCTTGCACGATAGCTGTATCAGCATCAGGGGCATCTCGGGCTCCTGTATCTTCATGGGTGTGATATTCACCTTTATGCCTTGAGACATATCGTCCTATTAATATGGCCATTGCAACCAAAGCAAGGAATATTACAGCCAGAATTCCTAAAAAAAATAAGAGCAAATAAGACTGAAATTAATTAAAGGTATTTAACGTGCAGATTAAAAGTAATAAGAACGACCAGACTACACTGTGAATAAAAGGATTTATAAAAATACAAAAATAGTTACAATTTCAAAAGACTGTCCTTCGGCTTTCTTCAATGGACAACAATATACCGATGAAGAAAGCCACATGACAGGCTTTCGAAACTGTAACTATTTTTATATTTTCATAAATCCTTCTCTTCACAGTGCAGTCTGGTCATTTTTACTAAGACTAAAGTTGTTGTTTTTTTTTTAAAGGCATAAGGGGAGGGAGTCAATAGATTACAAATATTGAAATGATTTTGTCTACTTCAAACAAAATTAATTTCTGCTTAACGAGATTTTTTTTTTTTTTATTTCCAATTCTAGGATAACAGTCATAAAACAAATTTTTTTATATTTTCTTCTAGTACTTCGTTATTGTCCTTCAAAGTAATTCCTGGAATACACTTTTGTTTGTCTTGGTGCTGCAGTTATTGCCTCAATATTCAAACAGATTTAAGAGGCCCCTTCAACTTGGGAAACAATGGTTCTTGTTTGGGAGTGGTACAATGCGACTGCAAATGATCGGTGAGCAGTTATGTTGTGGTGTTGGCAGAATCCAAGAATTTTGGAAAAAGATGGGGTCTCTTAAGTTTTATATCATGTAGAAGTCTCAGTACGTTCACATATCCTTGATAGACTGTCCCTTTGATATGTATTCTTGATAGATCACACCATGACTAAATCAAAGAAAACAGAGCAGCATCTTCTCTTCACAGCATACTTTTGTTGGCTGATTTACACCAAAAAACAGCCACACCACGTTTCATGTTCGTAACAATTAGGTTCAGTCAGATCTGTCCATTGTCTGTCTTGAGAAATCTCTACAAATATCTATCCTGTATGTTTTCTGATCATCTGCAGATCTTGTTGGTGGTTAGGAAACAAACTGAATGCTAAATTTTATGAATTGATGCTCTTACGAACAGACTATGTAAATTTTATTATTATTATGCTTAATATTCTGACTAAATAGTGTAGTTGTATTTTGTTCATGTGCTGCCATCTACTTGATTATTATTGTTATTTAGCCAAACACAGCAACTCTTAAATAGGATAGAATAGGACCATTACCATTCAACATTACATAGTCCATCCTTATCCACTAAGTCTCCAATCCAAAGGAAAGATAATTCAGAAGGGGAGATGATATGGCTATTTTTTCTAGAAATTCCAAATAGTGTGTGCTACAATTGTGGTAAAATTAAACATTATATTGCAGTCAATCAAACTTATAAGATGAAACTGAAACGTAGAAGTGAATAGTCTCCACATCAGCCTTGAGTTGTAGTGTAGCAGAAAAAACATCAGAAATTGAAGATAATGATTTTCTTATGACTGCAATGGAAAGAAATTTCCATTATCATTAAAGAATGTACTTCATTCATCATTTGCCTTTTGTGTGAAAGAAAACATCAAAATTACCAGCCAACCAATAATGGTATTAAATTATCGTCATCAACTACTTCATTATAGCATGAACATTTGGGGTCGTGAGAACTTAAAACACTTGGTAAATTATCAGAAGATCCAAGAGCACAGTAACCTGTCATATTGCCTTTAAGGAGTTCAAAATGTCCTTTATTGTTAGTATACTCAGCTGTAGGGTATGTTGTGCATCTTATTTTCAGAGTGATTTAGATAATTTAGGTATTAAAGCAGAATTTACAAATTTATATTCAACTGAAAATAATGGAGTTGCTAAATGATTTAACCTTATTGCACTCATCTAAGTTATCGAGCAATGGTGGACAGAATTGCTGGGGAAAACCCAGACACAATCATTATGTTTTGTACATAATGCATCACTAATAAGCAAATTTCATTCTAAAGTAAGACTCGTGATAGCTATAGGATAACATTCAATATCTGTGGTAACCATTTGATGAGAAATGTTGAAGAAGTCTGTCATTCCATTGGAAAATGTACGTCTATTACTATCATGAAGAAAGTGGATGACTTTGATCTCAGAATTTAGGCACGAAAATATCGTAATGAACATGTTTTAAATTACATTTTGACTACAAATACTGTTGCTTCTACAGGGGTAAATAAATATATATCTTTAAAGTCTGAAGTCAATGTTAGTAAAATGTATAGTCAAGTAGCAATGAAAGAAGATTTTTTTTTTATTAACAACAAAATATATTGTTTCAAGTGGGTCAATTTAAAAAAGAATGTTTAGGGGTGAAATTCGTAATGCAAAAAAAAATATAGACTATCTATTCATTTAAATTTGTCCTCGATGATTTGTTAATCTCTTATCCAATCATTATTTATTCCTTTATTTGTAAATGTCTACAAAATCTGGTGTTTCGTTATCCTGTGTAAAAATGTTTTTTTGTTTTTTCTTCCCATAGTAGTCATTTTTCCATCATCTGAGTAAATGCACAGGGATAAAAATCAAGCAGTACAGCTTAGTTTTTTGTAAAATCATTGTGTTCAATATGTTACAAAAAAAAAATTTCCGTGAAAGTTGAACAGCCTTCCTTTGAAACATCCAATAGAAAAAGACACCGATTTATTTATTCTGCCACAATTTTATGTTGTCTGTTCAGTGCTAGATATATCTTCAGCATCAAAATTAAGGAGAATAAGTCTAAACAAATATCCAGTGAAGTGAAAAAAAAAAGTTTTTCAGCTTTTTTTTAACAATCTTTCCAAGTAGGTGAGGACAGGGAATTAATTGAAAGATGTTAACTTGCTAGTTAAGATAATCTTATTTAAGTCGTTGGTCATGATCAAAACTATGCGGGTAACTAAAGAGCTTGTGAAACAGCAAGATATTTATCAGCTCTACCTAAAAAAAGGACTGTTTCAGTGAAAATAAATGGGTGGAGTCCCAGGGACCCCACATAATAAAAAATCTGTCATATCTTATTAAATACAAAGTTAGGTGAACTGTCGTTCTTGATAGCTTCGGTTTATGAACTAGCCTAACAATCCCCTCGCCGCAGTCTTGAGGTGGCTTCCTTGTAATTACGCCGTGTGTAAAGTGATTTGGGGTCTGGTAGGCCCCACGAGGCATTGGACGTGACTTTTTGTAGGTGAGATTTTTTTTTTTTTTTTTTTTTTGCTGATAATATTATGTCATTTATAAGTAAGAATAATTATTACCATAATATTTATTTAATATAGGTATAGTTACAGGTAATATGTTTTTAATTTTTCGCAATTTTGAGGGTAGTTTCACAATTTTACAACACTGTTTATATACTATTTCAATTTGATCAGTGTTATTGCTTAGATATTTTGATGACTGGTTAGTTAGTTACTTTTAGACCACCTTAGATGCTTAGATGTATTATATTTTTATGTTGTTTTTGAAAACTGTGGAGATGAATCTGATTCAGATTCTGAAATTGAGAAAAATAAGGGCAAGGATGGCACCGTTAGGCGAAAATGTTCTCCAACTACCAGCATTTGTACCAGGTCTGAAAATATTGTCAACAGAGTACCAGGAGTTCAACCTCCTGCCAAAAAGGCATTGCTTGAATTGGACTGGCTTTCACCTTTTTGTGACCGAACATATGCTAAATGAGATACTGATGCAAAATTAGAATGGCTAGAATGAATCAGACTGGTTCTAATGAATATGCTTATTTAGAAACAAACATTGCCGAGTTGAAGGCAGGGATTGCTTTTTCTCGTAGGGATTTTCAGATCTGCAAGACCTTTGGTCAGACGATGAGCTTGAGAAGATTTATGTTTATAGTAAATTGCGCAAGATTCAATGATGCCATCAACCGTGAAGAAAGATTGGTGCTAATTTGTCCAGAGCTAATCAGGCAAATTTTTGAGGACTTCATTGATAATTGAAAGAGCCATTACACTCCTTATGAAAGCCTGATCATAGACAAAGAACGGTAGCATTTTGCGGTTGATGCAGCTTTGCCAATACATTCCCAGCAAACCGGGCGAAGTATGGCTTAAAAATTATTGCTCTCGTTGATGCCATGACATATATTTCTATGTTCAAGGAGTAGTATCTGGGAGAACAAAGTAAGTCACACGCCCAACGATGTTATAGATCGCTTGGTGCACTAGCTATCATACATTACAACATCTATTGGATAATCACAAATTGACTGCCTTGGGTACCTTGAAGTCCAACAAAACTTGCATTCCTCAGCAATTCAAAGAATGTAGAGAGATCAACACTCTTTGGATTTCTGTGAATCTCCGCAAACAAACTGGGACCCATTTTGGTGAAGAAGAAGCACCACCAAGCAAGGAGTCGTTATTTGTGTCGTTTTTTTTTTTTGGCTGCTAACTCAATTGGTATAGATAAAAGTTTGAAGTCTTATAAACTTTTTCCCTTCATACTATAATTTAAATCCAAAAAGTGCATTATGTAAAAATGTTTAAGTTTCTTTAAGTGCTGATTTTGGAAAAAAAAAATTTTTACACAGGAGAACAAGTCAGTAAAAATCAAATTTGTCTGAAATGGTCATGCAACCAATGTATTCAGATGAAATGACCTATTGGTACCAAAACCTGCTAAGTAGCATCATCATTTACAGATGCCTACATTTCTTAGGTCTTCGCCTGGTTAACATGCACCTCTGTTGCACTAGCCCAAAGAACTGATTCGATGGAAGCCTTCCTGTCCAAATGCCATCAAAGTGATCTGCTTCAGGCGATTGCGAAATATTGCCTCCATTGGCCTAGCACTACCTGTGACAATTCAAGCCCTCCAAAACAATCATATGCCAGCATCGATTTAAGTTTATCAATCCCACTACTGAGCTCATTGCTACAATGACCGATAGGCAAGGATTTGCACTGGCGAGCACCGAGCTAAAAAAAAAAGCAACCATACTCTTCTAGACAGAAGCCTCAGCCACTGTGATCAAACATCTTCGCTGCATGTACCACAAGCAAGTGTTAGCAGCAATCAGCAACACTAGAAATTAATGGTCTTGGGTTTATGACATGGATGCAATTGGCACAGCCCTTCAACACAAACCTCCAAAACAAGACTATTGTTCACGCCAAAAAACTTATACAGTTCCAGCTGATCGAGGTGGAAGCGATCACAGCCTCTAAAACAGACCTGAGCCTCTTTTTCAAGGAGAGAACCATCATCTATGATGTGGTACGCTAAAACAAGGAGTGATTGAGCCATCCACCTGGAGGTTTTGCATTGACTATGTCTACTCAATGGCATCACAAAGAAGAACGTATACCTGCCCCCGCAACACCTGTTACTTCTTTAGCATTAATGTGTGCACCAGAGGATCTGAAGAACAGAGAGAAAACTGCCTCTATTGAGAGCCTTGTTGATAACGAAGTAATAGGATGCATCTTCACCTAAATCCAAAGAAGTGTAGGTTGACCACTACGGCATCAGTTCTTACACCTGGATCGTCACCATTTCACAAAATTTGCAATCACAGAACGCTATAGCAACTGAAGTATGGTGCCTCACACATAGGTGTTGGTGTGAATGTCACACATGAGAACGACAATCTTCTCAGCTGATAAAATCCGCATTTGAGCTAAACTCAGGATTTTCCAGCCATCCTAAGAATTACACTAAACGATGTCCAACCACTTGTTTAGATACATAATCCTACATGAGAAGCTGTTATTCTCTTATCAGGCAGGTTTTGGGGAAACCGCCTGGGAGAACAAGCTACTTAAAATCTTCTGTCACAATGTTTCTACAGAAAAATGTGTGGATACTGGTACTACTGTATCATCATGGCTGCAGATTAATTATCTCCACCCCACGATGCATGGCATGACAATCAGTTAAAGAAAAGATCGACGACATTGTCTAAACTGCTTTCAGCTAATTGTGGATTTTAATGCCTGTTTGTGAGATAAAGTACTTTAAAAATATATCAGGGTTTCAAGATATTTGATGTTTTTTTTTTCTCCCATGTTAGCTTAATAGCTTCCTGTTCGACTGAAAGCAACTGTGACTAAGGAGCACAAGATCCTGTTTGAGTCTGACAACTTCCTTAGGATTTTTTAATTTAAGGACAGCTCTGTTATTACTGGGAAAAAAAAAAAAAATGTAGGTTTTATTTTTCTAAATTAAAAGTAATACATCGGAAGCGCAGTGGTGCCTCAAAGGAAAAAATAGACAATGAAAAACTAGTGAGAAAATCCATTTGCCAGCGAGAGCAGCTCAATGAATTTTTTTAAAGCATATGCGCAGTTTGAAGTCTTATGCTTTAAAAAAAATTCATTGAGGCAGCTCTCGCTAGCATATGGATTTTCTAACTGGTGAGTTTTTCATTGTGTATTTTTCATGCTAGCTCAGTATGGAGATCTTGTTATTTACTGTGACTTCTCCTGGCTGATGATCGCCAACGAGCGTGAAAAATTTGGTCTCGTCCATTGTTGTTAAATTAATATAGACAAGTAAAAGAAAAGTAGCTTTCAGTTGCATAGGAAGCTAACAAGCTAACATGGGGTAACAAAAATGGTAGGTTGTTATAGACCCCAAATTCTGGTATATTTTTGAAGTACTTTATGAGTACTTTCATCTCAGAAAATGGCATTAAAACCCCAGATATACATTGTTTGTCCTCTCCTTATTAGTGGAAATTAATCTTGGTCATCTCCTGCACTTCTGGTTAAGTAAATCCTGTGATCTACCACCGACTAAACACCATTAAAAGGAGCACAAGTTTCTTTGTGGCCTGAAGATCCATCTGCTGATGTTATTGTCTTTTCTCAATATCAAGGCTCAGGTTGAATCCAAAGAAATGTTTATCTTGTGTCATTTCATGGATAGTAATGAATCCAACCAAATCAATAAAAGGAAAACTATTAACAACTTCCATCACCAATATCTGAAACAGACCATGATTGCGGTTCTCATATTTATTGAATCTATTGTAACATTAATATTTTAATCTTTACTTCATAAGAAATGCCTGTAGTGTTAAGGGCGCACAGTAAATCCGAGCAGTCACTCAACAACCATCTATGACCTTAACAAGGGAGAAGACAATGAACTTTAAGTATAAAATCAGAACAATTTCCTGCAGATCCCTTCACATGCCTTTTGTGACACACAAATGTTATAAATGATCAAGGCAAAAATATGCCTGATAGAGAATACCTATTATCCCCAATAACCTCATATGAAGCTTTTGCAGAAACACTAGTGAAACAGTTACCATGTCATCAGCATTATTACCGTGCTTAGTGAGTTCAAAAAACAAACAAACAAACAATATGGTTATTTTTAGTAGGGTATTAAACCAAATGGCACTGTAGCTCTTGACACCATTGACTCTTTGGTTTTGATAATAACTTTAGTCCAGATTATGATTTACCTCCACATAAAAGTCAAAAGGAGAACTGGTTTTCGGTCAAAAACACATTCCAGAAATCACTGAATTGTTTCCAACCTACTCAGATCATCATGTGTACAGCAAATTCGAACACTGATAAATGTAAAATCACAGTATTTTGAAAAATTTTATTTATGCCAGATGGTGCCGCCAAAGACAACTATTGTTCTATGCATAACCAAAGGCAGATGCCTGCATTTGTGACAATATGATGGACAAGGAAATGTTTCATAACTTCATAATTTGATAAGTCATACAGAAGCAGAATCTCTTTTCTATCAATTCTGAATACAGGCAGTCCTCAGGTTAAGAACAAGATACGTTCCTGAGAAAGTCTGTATGTCTGATTTGTAAGTAACTCGGATCCTTGATGAACAGTGCATGTATGATAGTAATAACGGCTCATAAAGCTAAACACAAGACTCACAAAATTGAATAAAAAAGTTAAGACGGAAATGCTGTACCTAAGATTTTGCACCAATGAACTGCTTACGTGGAAGAAACTAGTTCCAAACTTATTAATGTAATTATTTAATTATCCTTATGGGAAGCCTTGGGAGCCTGTGTTCGGGTCATTTGTAACCCAGGGACTGCTTGTAGTCCTTTTTTTGATATATACACAAATTCTTTGGGTCACATATTACTACCATGCTTTCAAAACTGTGCACCCCCCCCCCCCCATTCTACTGTCATTTAATAATTTGATTCTTTCCAAATTGGTTTATATACTATATGATGCAGTAATGTATCGAGTAGATTGTGGTCTTTAAAAGTCAAGTCTATTGTACCAACTTAGTAAGAATTCTATACATTGTTCCTATCATTTGAGTTACTGAACTATAATGTGGCTTTGATATGAATATAAGCTAAAGATTCTCTGTCATCAGCAAACTTACATTTCTATTTTTCCAAATTATCAAAAGCAGTATAACTACTTAAAGAAGAAATGTTATTTGATTAAAAACTATACTTACCACCTAGGACAGCAGAATCTGCTGGCTGTGGTCCATCCCCATTATACCAGCTGCCTTCAATCTCTACATATGTGGGTGGTCGTGTTTCAACCTCTTCAGGTGGATACGTCACAGGCTCAACTCCACAGAAATCTTCTTGAATATTGAGAGGATCAGCATGAATATTAGTTGGTCTTTCTTCTTGAAATAGTAGCTTCAAAGGATAAACGTCATCAAATTCTACTCTGGAAATGCAACCAACAAAACCATCACCTTTGCCCATTGTTTCTGAAATAGAAAGACAACAAATTTAAAATTATTTTATATATAAAAAAAGCCTTGTCAATTAAATATTCTGTGATCTATTTTTCATGCACCTAACCAAGGTTAAGGCACAAGAGTGCTTTAAAAACACAATTTATCAATTAAGCTTTGGAATAAGTTAATTAGAAGTATAGAAAAATTATTTTAATAATTTTTTTAGTTTAAGCACTGGGACTCAGTTCATTGTGGGGACTGGGGGTTGAAGGAAGAATGTTAATCCATGGGTGATTTTTTGTTTTCCCCCAGATTAGGGGGTACAAGACCATTAGCCTATTGTGGGGTCCTTTTATCATTCACTAGCAAAATCCCCATTCTTTGTACCAATTACAATGACATGGATGAGAAAGAAATTGAAATTGTGAGATCACTTTGAAACTTTCCCAGTTGGTACAAAAATCATGTGATACATAGCAGGTTTCACTGTATTTGAATTTTCTAAGTTCTAAGTTTCGTGGTCAACTTACCAATTCTTACTTTTTGATTTTCATATTTTATCATCTATGTACTACTACTATACGTGTACATAGTAAACTATTACAAAATAGGAATAATATTACTTATTAGGGTTAAACATTAATTATACATACGTATTAAATATTGGATATTGTCATAGTTACTACTGTATGTACTACAATAGTAAGTTGAACAGAAACAAGTTAATTTAATTATGAAACTCTTTATTAAGGGTTTTGTATTTCACACATACTTGTACTAAAATTCTGGAATTGGTCAACTTACAAAGGTTTTGAGCTAGGCTTTGTGACAAATTCTATCTAATTATCTGGTCAACTTATAAAGGTTTCACTGTATAACATTACTTTGTAACTTTAGATCCCTAACTTAATACTCCTTTCTACCCTTCTTCACACCCCTATCACTTCAAAAGCCTCCTCCCCCAGTTCGTAAAAAATCATGTTATCATTACAAATCTCTATATATATATGTATATCCCAAAAACTGTAGCTGCAGTGGCTAGAGTTTGTGCCGCCCCTCTCAATACAGATCAAAAGTCAAAACGACATATAGGATGTTCACGATCACTGCTGCAGACCTCCCCCCCCGGCTACGCTAGTGCTTCTTATAGAAGTATCCTTCAACAGAGTCTGCCCATCCCCTGACTGCCCTCCTTAGTTCTAATTTTTGCCCCCAGGTTAATATGTGGCGTTATTATGCACAACAACATTTTAGTTCCAATTGTCACCTCAAGATGCATATGTGGCGCTTTCATAAAAAGTTGGCCACCCCTCCCCCTTTTACACCCCTTCAGACGCCAATATCAAAAACTTGTCAAATGTAGATTTTTCTTTTTGATTTTGACAAAGAATACTCGTCAAATTTCATATTACTGCTGTTGCAGCATGGCCGAGCGGTCTAGACATCGATCTGCCGTGAGGACGATGTGTTGGAATCTGGGTTCGAATCCCGGTGTCGGCATGGATGTTACTTTCTCCTGTGTTCTGCCTGTTTCTGCGGGTATAGCGTGAGCTGCCTTAACGGCGTACCCTGGGCAATGTTTCATCGGCTAAATGCTCACATTCTCGCCCCTTGTTGAGGCCAACAGTTTAAATACTAAGAGCACGGGCCTTGGCGGTAAAAAAAAAAAAAATCTCATGTTGCTAGCTCAAACAGATTCCAAGATAAACATCACCTTCAAGAAACTTCTTTCCCCCCCCCCCCCCAGTTTACACTCCTTAGAAATGGTATTTTTAAAAATCCTTTCTTAGTGAGTACCTAAGTCATAAGCAGAAACCCATCCCGAAAATTTCAAGTTCCTAGATCAGTGGTTTTAGCTGTGCATTGATGAGTGAGTGAGTGGATTTTCTAGGTATAGATTATTATATTAAGTGAATCTTCATCTGGCAAATAATTTAATATTGCGTATGTGAATATTTAGATTATTATTAATTCATTAATTTATATAGAAACTATAAATAAAGATGTCAAATAATATTATTAAATATTAATACTTAAAAGTTTAAGAATGTGCCTATTGTATAGTAACAATTGAATATATTAAAGAGATTGTATGTTTTCTAACTGAATTCAAAGGGTTCTAGATCCAGAATGTTGCTACTACTTGTTTACTTTCTTAAATTTGTAAACACCTTTTCAAAAACAAAAGACTTCCTACTGTAATGAGGACACACTTCTGATGCCACAAAACTATAAAGACCCATTAAATGTCTGCCAGGGGTAACTGCTTCTTTCAAGGTGTGAACCCGACATCCACATCTGAATGATCCTATTCAGTTGCATCGATAGGGTAAAGTAGTGTCTAAAGCCCCGCGAACACCATGCAATTTTTCAGCAACTTAGTCGTCCGATTTTGACGTCACGAGTTGATATAGACAGTTTTGAGCCCATTTATATGCAACTTGACTGCAACTTTTGTCATCCGATTCGAGTTGTTCCTACACCTGCAACTCGAAAAATTGCATCGAAGTCGCTGGAAATTACCCAATCACAGCGCAGCGTTGGAACCCGTCAGTTGTGACACCACGCCCATGAAAGAAATGGCGTCGAAAATGATATTTGCCGATTGGATTTGAAGACATGCTCATACTCAATGAATATCAAGAGTATTGCGAGTTTCTTTCATGTATAAATAAAGTTTATCCTGAAATGCAGAAATTGTATGCGGCAGAATTTATCAGAGAGGTTTCAAAATCTCAATTTTTTCGGATTTTCTACATCGGGTTTGGGAAACGCATTGCATTATGGGATTCCTTCCATCACGGCCGACTTCATGTCGAATTGCATGGTGTTCGGGGTTTGATAAAAGTTTATATCAACTCGTGACGTCAAAATCGGATGACTAAGTTGCTGAAAAATTGCATGGTGTTCGCGGGGCTTTAAATTCATTAGAAAAAGGTCTCAGTGACCTTTCAATTCAGTTTATTATAATCTTTTGTTTTAGTCAGTTGAATCAATTGGTAGATTACTAGTGGGAGAGTAAAATCAAATATCCCAGTGTCCGAACTTTAGTTAGCATAAAAACCCTGGGGTCAATGCTATAGAATTAATAATCTAAGGAAATTATCACACATTTACATTCTTGTTGCATCACTAATGCAGCATGACTTTATCAATATATTTAAATCTAAAGTAGAATTTAATGAATATTTTAAATAATAAAATAAAAATCTTACCATTTCTTCCTATATAGAGATTCTTAATGTTGTTAAACTGTGCATCTTGACTACCTTCTATTTTATATTTCCAAACTTGAGGCTCATAGTTATCAACCTAATTTTTTTAATCACAATAAAAGAAAATAACCTTATTGACTAGAAGTAAGAGATAAAATATGCAGAACAACAGAATTCATCTGTTTCATTAAGACGGTATTTCATTATCAAAATTAAAATTCTACACAATGCCAGATGATATCTGATTAAATTATTAAAGTTTGTTGTTGGTTTTTTAATTTTTTTTTTTTTTTACTGAAAACTAATTTGAATGAGAAGGAAAGAATATACTTACAAAACCTATTAAGATTCTCAAGGATTTTAAAGCATAAAGAAAGCACAATAGGGTTTTGATAATTTGATTTCTGTCGAGATAAAGTAGCATATAATGTCTATATCCCTATGGATTCTCTTATGACAAAAAAATAAGTGTCTAGCAATTTCTGTCTTTTTTTAAACTACAGTTGAATCGCGATAATCCGACAGTACAGGACCGAGGGGTGTCGTATATGAGGGGAAGGTTGATTTTTTAAAACTGAATTTTGACTTCTAAGGCAAGAAAATGCAAGTTATGTATACACAGTACTGTACGTTTTATGCTTACATTTAGCGATTCCACTTGTGCTCATCATCACACAACACTTTATAACACAAAAATTAAAACTGAACCTGTTGTGAGTCACGAGGCAGACAAGAGATGTCTGCAGCAAGCACAGTGACGTCATCCGACTGTCAAATGTTGGATTATCGCGATTCAACTGTATTGAGCATTATGAGAATATCACACATCAATTCCTAATGAATAACTACATTCTAAAGTTAAATTTACATTCATCATAAATACAGAGGGTTAGAACGTTTTTCAAAGAAATCAGATTCCAAAATGATGAAAAAATAGGAAGAATTTTCAACCTGTAATTTTCAACCTGTCGAGGGTAGTGGCTGTTCATGCTGTTTTTAATCACCAGAGGCACTGTTTCAGCTTTATTACATCAAGACATTCTATGTGAAACCATCACTTTTCCACTCTAAAAGAGGGAGTCTATTAGCCCACAATTTGGATTACATCTTTTAGAAAAAGTTCTTTAATCAAGAAGAATGGTCTGGAGGGGCAGATGATGAATATTCCCAATGCACTACTTAGCCAAATTTTCTTCCAAAATGATGTAATATTACATGACCTGTGCTTCATGTAGATGGCAAGATAAGCCAGTCTTTCCAAATACATTCTGACTGCAATTGATTTTTCTACAATGATCGTATTTTGTGGAACAAAATCTAGATCACCATATTTTTTTTGCAACGACAATCAATTCCGCATGCTTGTACAATTTATTCAGTAACCGATCTAGCCATGAAATGGAATTTATTGACTTGGAATCTTTTTATATGATTAAACATATCATCCACCATGCAAATACTTTCTGATTTCCTTTTGTGGTCCTTTACCACAAAAAAAAGCAAAACATTTTATATGCAAGAATTATTATTGGGGCTTTCTTTTTTATTATTAGTATTAATATCTACGGGTAATCAAGAAGATTCCACAGATCATACCAATTTTAGATCTGTAAATTAACAACCATATACTAAAGACTAGCTTCCTTATTTCATACAAGCCTAAGATGATAATCAATATCTTTAAAATAATCCTTTATAAAAATGGATATTTTCTCTCACTATTATTTAGAAAGTGCTACAGAAGGAACAAAAATAAGCATATCTATGCACAAAAAGAGAAATTTTAGGTATAAGTAAAAGCAAGCGATTTCATGTTACGATAGTACAAAACCAAGGTCAGTATTTCAGAAATAAGCATAAAAATACCTTCATTATTAAAGTTAAGCCTTGATCTTCCCTTGATATTTTAATGTCATGCATTTGACCATCTGCTAAATTCTTTCCTTTATAAAACTCTTCCTGACGTTCAAATCCAAAATCAAATACTAGTTTCAGATTACCTGTAAATAGATCAAAGATAATAGTTTATTCAGCAATAATGACTACTGTATGTTGAAAGCAAAATACATAACATTATTTCTTAAGTGTTCATGGCAGTAAATAGATAAAGTCAACAATTATTTACATTTTACGAATGAAAAGCACAAGTATTAGAATGAAAAAATTCAAAAATGTCAGTGTTTGTGGCATTTCATTCCATTACTATTTTCTTGGCTTTAGTCATGCTGAAAGCCACTCTGAATTTAAGGTCAGTAATGAGATCATCCTTTTTAAAACAAAATGCTTCCAATGAATATATTAATTCTGTAGATCACAACATATCAGATAGTGTTTTTAAGGATGCAAGATTTTCAAACGGGTTTGAGTGTTGGTATGGAATTCTGAGATTAGCTAAATTGGCAGAAGATTGCATAGAAAAATTTGTCTCCATTTTCTTTTTATGTAAAGGAAATTCCTTTCTTTTATTTCCTAATGAATATTTTATTGTTTCAAGGCTACACTAATTATTAACACCTTTAATACTTTCAGGTCGCAGCCCTTAGGTTCTACAGAGCGGCCATGCCTTCCCCAAATTTTGTTGTTCAGCAATTCTCCGAGTGTGACTTTCCCATTGCTTCATTTCTGTTTTGAAGACATTTATCTAAATGGCAAGAATGTATGTGTACTAAAGTAGTTCATAAATCCATCACTAGATGAGTTTGCTGACAAACCAAGAAGGAGTAGTAGTTAGGAAACTGTGGCTTCAGGAATGTTCTGTAGCACTTAAAGACTCCCAGATTGCTTTAGACAGTATCACACAACATTAAATTATGTTGGTTAGGGAAAAGTAATTCTATATTGTATTGTTATAGGATATTTTTAGTAATACTTTTTCAGTTTTGTAATATTCTGTATTTTTTTTCCTTGCAGAGAATTTTTGTAAATAAATATCTTGTTTATTATAAAACTAACAATAAAATCTAATATACCAGTTTGAAGACAGAGATTAGTTCTTTATCACTGATCCAACTTTTATTTCCAATTATACTTGTGTCTGTGATACATGCACTTTGAAAATGTTCAAAATAGCACAACCTGTGGGGAAAAGCAAGGGAGAGGAGGGTGCGATGTGAAAGTGTTGACAATTCTGAAACCTTTTCCTTGATTGGCTCACACAATGTACCAACACTTATTATGAAAAATCTTTCTTCCCTTGAAAACAAATGTTTTATTGCAACAGTAAGTCACTTAAAACGATTCCTCTTGGCAAGAGATATATGAATGATGTCACAAATACATGCAAATTCTTTAAATGTGTCCAACGTATGTGAATAGTAGAGATACACTGACCAGCAATTGCTAAATTAATCACTGGAGGCAATCAAAATTGGTCCAATTGTTGGTACCAACTACAACAAAAAAATTGGATGATGTTCACGTAAATACACTATAACATAACAGAAGAATCTTCATGGAGCAGTTACCTTAAACTCTTAAAATTATTTAATAAAATTTAAATACTGTATTAATTCATTAAGATATTTGATACATTTTGATCTGTTTCGGTCAAAAAGAGAACATTTTTTACTTCCCTTCAGTAACAGTATTTTTGGTATATAAAAATTGGACTTCATTCAAAGCAATAAAAAGATTGATTACTTGAAGTATTACAGTCTAACCACGATATCTTGACAATTGGAAAGAACCCTACGTGAATATGATGTATCTATTTTTCCGCCAATTACAAACAAGCTAGCCTCAAAGCACAGGGCTTTAAAAATACATTAAACTTAAATATAACAGTAAAATCTTATATTGAAAGCAGTCAACCAATAACTAATAGTATAGCATTAAACATCATTAAAATTGTTTGTTTTATAACTGTAACATAACATTATTTGGAACCTCTGAGAGAGGCTAGTTGTGATGTCATGGGACTCTGGAATTTTTAATCGTCAAGATATCGTAGTCGAACTTTAGGTTAGTATGAAAAGATACTAATAAGAACAGGAAATAATCTTAAGTAAACCTTACCATTACTAGACATCATCAGGTTAATGTATTCTTTGGAATAGCCATATAAACCCAAAAGCATTCCTTTTTGTTCAGTCGTTGTAAATCCAACTCGAATCTTTTCTGCGACAGTAGATTTGTAAGTGCCTTCAAAGTCATACTTGATTAAATAATCAGAACGCATATTGACACCAATTTCTATTAAGAAAATAAGCATAGAAAGATTTTAATAAAAATACACAAATTAATATCGATTAATAATATAAAAAATTGTTAGAATAGTTAATGCTTATATAATTTTAAAACTAGATAATATTAACAATTATCTGTTTTTATTAAGAACATTTGGCAAATTAACAGAATAATAAAATTATTTTATTTTTTATATCAGTTACTTACCATCAGCACAAATTTTGCCTTTGAAAGCTGTATACCGACAGTCACAGTCATAATCTTTATACAACTCCAAACAGGTGCCATTATTTAGACATGGACTACTGTCACATTTTCCAATACATCCTGGACGGACACCATATATTCCTTTCTCTGCTCGGCCACGTAAATCCATTGGCTTCCCGTTCAGCATCAATGCCCTTATACAACCTACAAATCCTTCTTTGCGCTCAACAGTAGCACCTAAAACAAAGATATTAAGTAATTACGAGATGAAGTAACTCACAATTTAGTCTATATATAAACAGCAAAATCAAAGTTTTAGCAGGTAACCTTTTGCAAAAAAAAAAAAAAAAAATGAGGACAAAATTGTCACTATGTGTAACAAATTAACCTGTATCGAAAAAATTCACCATGAAGGTCAAGTTTACACCCTTAAGGTTTAAACATTATTAATGATTGCAATTTCACAAGATTATTAATGATCAAAGTAACAATACATCAATGGTAAAAACCAAAACAAATTACTTTTCATAATTTAAACTACAATAATTGATTACATATATAAATACATGCTTTCGATTTTTACCTAAAGCTGCTGTCAGCCCACAAATTTTTAGTTAGATCTATTCTTCCCTCTACTGATATTTTCTACAGTGTGTTCCTAAAATAACGCAAGCATGGGAAAATGTTACATTATTTTGTTTTCAATTTCCAGATGTGAATCGTGAAAGCAAACAGATTGTGGCACACTTAGGCAGCATTGTCTTCACATTGGAGTATGAGGAGACAAAAGAAATATGGAGGAGACGTTTGGTGCTGAAACGCCTGCTCCAAACATCTGTACAGTAAGTTCAAGACAACTGGAAATGTTTCTGACCAACAAGGGAGTGGTGATGTACAGATGGCAATGGGTGGTAAACAGTACAAAGGAATCTGTTAGAAGATTTTTCAGTCTAAGCGATTGTGTATCAGAAACCCTCATAAGATGCTGAGAAAATCTACAGATACACACAAAACACACATTGTATAAGAGTTCCTGCCAAGAGATGATGAGCTCGCAGGTGCTATTGCTAGTGGTTTATGAAATCAATAACTTCTGATAAGCTTGATGATTAGTATTGGACAGATGAAGGGTGGTTTCATTTGAACAGATAGGTTAATGTGCAGAATTTGTAGATACTGGAAAATGCTTATGCATTACATAAGTCCTCTCTTCGCAATTGGAAATTTGCTTTCAAAGATCGTACATCAACTGATTGAAACTTTACGTGGCAAAACTACTACTGCTGTGGGTCTAGGAATTAACTATGCCTCTCCACCTCTCCCTGTTCCTCCAAGCCTCTTCTCCACATATTCTTTCCCATGGGATACCTCTCTCTTTCAGGCTGTACTTCACATCATCCAGCCATCGCTTACGCGGTCTCCCTCTTGGTCTCTTCCCTCCTTCTCTTAACTATTGCCAGACCTTAGGAGTCGTACCATCTTCCATTCTTTTCACATGCCCCAACCACTTCAACCTTCCCTCTTCCACCTTTTTCCTCAAACTTTTTACCCCCAACTCCTCCCTGATATCCTCATTTCTCATTCTATCTAATCGAGTCTTCCCTGCTATATCTCTAAGAAACTTCATCTCCCCAGCTTGAAGTCTACTCCAGTACTCCGAGACCGCTACGGTAGCTGTGAAGGCCCTACGGGAACCCCGAAAAGTGAAGGCTGTCGGGGCCCTGGTGAAGCTATGATTGGCTTAGCAAGCCAGTAGTGGAATTTTTTTTTGCTTTCAAAACAGGAACTAGCCTCGGAAAGGAAGTGGCAAAAATCCTACAGAAATTCACAGTGCTTTGTGTGAAGTTTGTGGTTAGCAGACATAAAACACTTTCCCCATTGAGCCTACTCGTTATCATGAAGGACGTTGATCCAATGGCAGCCAGGCTGAAAACATCAGCCGATGAACAAAGTGTGACTTGTGGTGGAGTTTTTTAGACATCATCATCGAGCGACATGACAGGAAATTCACATCCTCCCAGGATTTTACCAAAGTCAGTATTCAGTATTTTAAAAACTGATTTGCAGAAAAGAAAAATTTAAGCCCGATGGGTCCCTCACTGCTAAACAGAAACGTCTGGATATTGCAACAATACTGAAAAAAAAAAATTTGACAATCAAGGTCAAGCATTCCTTTGCCAAACTGTCACTATTAACGTGGGTTAGAGACTTTGAATCGGAGTTGAAATTGAAATCAAAAGTGTAGAGAAGTCCATCCTCCACATGATCCAAAAAATTCGGACAAGCATAATGAAGGTCAAAACAAATGATGATCTTTGCTTACGATCACCAAGGCATCATCATGATATATAGAGTTCCATTTGGAACCAGTGTGACAGGTGCGTATTATCATGACTGGCTACAAAAAAAAAAAAAGGCACAAAAACCGATCTGACTTGCTCATGTATGACAATGTACACCTGCACTTTGGAACAATTGTGACCTATTTGCTATGTAAATACGAGTGGGAAGTGTTATCTCATGCGCCATACAATCCAGATATGAGTCCACCAGATTTTGACTTATTCCCCAAGTTGAAAAAGACAATGCGTGGATACCGTTTTTCCTTCTTGGAAGAGCTTTCTGCAACGGTACCCGAGCTCTTAACAAAAGTGGTACCCTATGTGGAATAGCAAAGCTTCCTAAATGTTGGGACGTGGTCGCAATTAAGTAGCAGGGGGACTACATAGAAGGATTGTAAAGACATAATAAAACAGTAAAGGTGTAAGTAAAAAAAATAATGTGCATTTTTTATAAACTGACAATGGTCGAACAATTTTGGTCACTGTCAGATGAACTCCAGAAGACACGATTTCAACAGGACAATGCACAATTGTCCATATTACCTGAACCTCCATAGCCTATTTGGAGTCTGTTTCCTGGACGATTCATTTCAAAGGAATTGTGGCCACCAAAATCTCATGGATTTTATGTATTCAAATCATCCTCACACACTTGAAGAGCTTCAGGTCAGTATTCAATGCAGTATGGACAGAATTTCAAGTGTTCACACCTCTGTGAATTGCATAATTGTGGACATTTTTAACATTTGTTATAAAGTTAGACAATTCCGTATGGATTGCATTACTTTATGAACTTCCTGTATTACTACTGGATTACAGCCCAAGAATTTAAGTACTGCTTAGTCAGACGAAAGAGACTGGTCACGTGATTTACTGGTCCCTGCTACCTCTTTCTCGGCATGAAAATAGGGGAGATGAGTATGTGCCAATAAAAACAGAAAAAAACTACGTATAAAGGAGGGATGCATAAAGTGAAAAATTACTGCACAAAATTCAGTTTAAAATTAACGCGAGAATAAAATACACACACACAGAATAAGAAATACATGTATAATAAACTTTTAGAATGTAATTCACCCCTTCGGCTTGTTCCATTACTTTGGCAGTGTGCCAAACCCAGTCTTTATCGCTTGGGCAAGCAGTAATCTCTTTTTAAGAAAATACAAGGATTTAGGAGTTGTGCCTAAAACAAAGACCTGGCTACTAACTTCATAGACAAGTTATTTCTGATGTTTCTGATTTCACCAAACATACTTCTGTAGCCCCATGACTGAATCAAGGAATCAACAATCAAAAGCTTACTTACCAATTGCCAGATCACTTGTAAGATGAATAGCTCTAACTGAACCAGCAGGCTCTAGAATTTCTTTTCTCAATGACCCATCTATCACTATTCGAGCTTCCTTCCGATTTCGTTCTACTAATACCGAATGCCATCGATTATCATTTAATTTTGATGAAGTCTCCATGGATACACTCAACAGCCCATTTCCAGCAAAATAGGAAAACTGCAGTTGATCGCCACCTATTGAGAAAACAGAAAGAGTATCAAACATATGGAGAAAAAAAATCAGTCAATAGATATGAAACAGATAAAATTTATTTATCTACCATTTATTTATTTTCAAACATGTTTCTGTATTCTCATTAATTATATTAATTTAGCAAAATATGTAATGAATCCCAAATGTTACTTAGGTCAAAACATCATTGAATTCTCTTAAAAAATTTTACAGTGTGCATTTTAAGATTTTTCCTTTCACATAACTAATAATAGGATATTAATAAAATTAGCAAATTGCTACCAGAGTAAAGTTTACTTGGGAAGAAAAATAAATAGAAGAGGGAAACTGCTTCTTATTGTTTTATGTGAATGTAAAATAATATTTTGCAGAAAAAGCATTTTATATATATATATATATAATTAAAAAAAAAAAGGTCTGATGAAAAAGTGATTATTGTAAATTTTATTAATCATTTAGTTGTGTTAGTAACTGAATTATTAATGACACAAAAGAGATGCTCAGATTCAATCAATATCACAACTTAAAATAATGGTATTATGAAATTTGATAAAATCGATTTTGTACTTTATAAGTGAAATCTAGCATAAATTCTGAGTTAATTTATCTGCAGTCAAAAAGCTGCCTTATTCATAATGGTGATAATATAATACATCTATAATTTTACATAATAATCAATTGCATGTTTTTTCTCCCACTCGAAGAGATTCCATATGTTAAGTGCGTTTTAGTTTTATTTTCTCTTTATTCTAATAGTTGAATGCAGAGAATTGGGAAGCATCTCGATAAAGATAAATCAGAATTACTAAACATTATGCTAATTAGTACAGAATCCTCTTAATAAAGCATAAACTTTAAAAAATTAATAAATAAATAAATAAATAACTTTTGCATCAAATTCATTATTAATCTTCAAAAAAACTTATTATTATTTACAAGGAGAGGGCACACCCTGAACATCATTGCGAAAATCAATGCCCTTGGTGAGATGAAAGTACACATGAGTATTCAAATGTATGTAGGTCAAGCGTTTTCAAGATATTTGACATTACTTTCATCGTTTTTCAGGTACAGGTTGAGAATCCTTTATCTTAAATTCCAGAAACCAAAAGCTTTTTCAGTGCCGACATGACATACCACAATTTGGCACCATTTTGTTGTCAACAGCCATCATAGCAATATCTTCTTGTGTGCGTGCATGCATTATTACCAAGTATTTTGTGCTCTTTGAATAAATTGCATCATTACTTGTATCGTGTATATACAAAATTATTAAAAATTTATGTAAAACTACCTTCAGGGTTTATCTATGACCTCTATTATGAAATGTAAATAGATATCATGTTTAGGTTTAGGTCCTATCTCAAAGCTGTTCCATTTTATAGATCCAAATATCCAAATCTGAAACACTTCCAGTCCCAAGCATTTCGGATAAAGAATTCTCAACCTGTTATATGCTTATTAACTTCCTGTTCAAAGCAACTGTCAATGAAGCTATCGGACTGAAGATCACAACAGCCACCATTTGATCAAATTCTACTGAGGATCAAGGTTTTTTTTTGTTTTGTTTTTTTTTTTTTTTGTAATATATGTATATTATTTTTCTTTTTTTTTTTTTCCTTTGTTTTCTTCTTTCTTTAAGATAAAATATTTTTTGTTTTCCCACGGTTATGTTAGGAATTTAGGTAGAAAATTAATATAGAATTAGAAATATTTTAATTTATTAAAAATAAAATAAGACATATATAAATACATAACTGAACTTTTTTTTTTTTTTTAATCTTGTCTTTTTTTTTTCTATACTAATAGACTTATCTCTTTGTTTAATATTATTAATACTTAAAGCATTAAAATTTATGATTTAAATATCTAAGCCCTATGATTTTTAATTAGATTTTTTTAGTATCCTTTTTCAGGAACAAACTAGTTTTTTTGGGGGGGAATAAACTCACCACAAATGAACCATGTTGTCTTTCTCTGAATTTGTGATTGGGATGAAGGTGATTACAGATGTGTGTCAGTGTTTTTCTGAGATTTCCCCTGTAAACCCATCAAACCATTTTTCATAAACGTAACTTTACTAATTGTTCAACAAAAATTCTGAACTAAGGAGTTTCTTTGTTACGTAGAATGCACAGACAAAAAAATTAATTTCTGTAAATGAAATTAGAACTAAAATAATTTTAATTACAAAAATTAAAAAGGTATGACCATTAAAAAATTATCACAATAAATACTTCAATCAGTGGAATTTATAAAACGTGGTTATCAGAAACATTTCTTTATATACTATTAAATTAAACTATAAATGAATGCTTTTAGAATTGTTATCCATAAATTTTAATAGTTCAATATATTAACAAAACGTCAAGAGAAAAAGGTTTTAGCTAAGTTACATATTTATTTATGTCTTGTTTTATATTTAATAAATTAGGATACTTTTAAAAAAAATAAGTTAATGAGAATATTATTTACTTATTTCTAGTTGAATATTACTTTAGCACCTAATATTCATAACATAATCAGGGAGAAGAAAAAAATAATAATAATTAACTTGTCCCACTCTAGCAGAATTGAATGTCTCCTCCTTGGATCTTCAGTTGGATAGTTTACTCATTACACCACACAAACACTTACTTTGAAACAGACAACAGGAAGTTAATAAGCTAATACTAAAAAAAACAATAAAAACAATGTCAAATATATTGAAAACGTCTGAGTGTTGGTCCCTCAAGCTACATTTATTTTTGAAGTACCCCACGTGTCCTTTTATCTCACAAAAGAGCATTGATTTTTCACAATGTACAGGGTGTGCCCTCGCCTTGTTAGACACAATTAAAGTTGCACATTCCTAATCTAACTGAACTTTTGAATACTGATGATTGCTATTTTATTTTACTGCTTCAATAACTGTACCTATGTATTAGGTGAGCTGATGCCTCAGACTGTATTTTAAAAGATTTAAAATTACTATTTCTAACTATAGGAAGTTATCTCTTGTCATTGCAAAATGTAGCAATAAAAACAACGTGCCTGGCATCTATATATTACAAATTACTGACTAACAGAAATTTAAATCCTCTGAGTTTATGTAAAACATAGGAATCAACTTTCATGCTGACATTTACAGTAGATTTATTTTGGTTCTAAGAATATAATGTTACCTTATTATATTCTTAGTATATAATGTGACAACCTAAACAAAAATCATTGACGTAATTATAAATAGTTAAGGAGCATGATCGGATCTAAGACATACCCAAAATTATAGAACAATAAAACACACTTAATATTGGAAATGTTCTGTAACATAATGAGGATAGGTTCAGTTTAAAAACAATAAATTAAAAGAAGAGATTTAATGTAAAATATCAAAAGAATCATAATACCATATAAATCTTTTAATTTTAATTACAATGGAATGAATTGTCCTCATATGCGTGTTTAGTCACAGGGCAACTCTCCAAAGCCAAATACCAATAGAAGAAAATAGGAAAAGGAAAAGATAGGAGTTAAAAAAGTAAACAGTGAATAGAATAAATTAAATAAATAAACAGTAAAATAAATTAAATATAGTTAAGTAAATTAATAATATAAATAAAAATAAATAATAAGTAAATAAAAGAGAAAAAAAAAGGATTGGCACCGGCAATGGGATCCCCTCATTATAACGCGTCATTTTCTAATCATTGGACAATTCTTATATCAACTACACATTAAGATATGAGACAGAAGCACAGACAAACTTACCAACTAAGTTTACTTTGATATAATCATTAGGACCCCGGCTATGGATCAGGACACCAGTTACAGCTGTGGTTTTAAACTGGAAATATATATCTGCTGAATGGCCCCATTCAAAATGAGGTATAAAAATAACTGCATCTTCCAATTTGAATGTTACAACATTATCAAAAAGACCTGCAAAAATAAAATAAAGATTAAATTTTTTTTAAAATGTGTTACAGGCTATATTTAATAGAAGACATTGCATAGTTTTGACCAGTAGTTTATTAATTATTTTCAATGTATGAAATACAATCGCTTTTTATTAATATTTTTTTAAAACTAACCAATAAACCTGTGATAATGTGATCATGAATTCTGAGATAATTTTTCTTATTATCCATGATTGCAACCACATGTTTGACCGTAAATCACATGACTTCCGGTGGACCCACATAGATAAAAATGAAAATGTGAACATTTCAAAGAGATCTGGGATGTCAGGTTGACCCAGGTACTTACTTACTTAACGCCTCATCACCCAACGTGGGTATAGGCGACTTCCGTGGAAATCCGACGCCATTGTCTTCGATCATGAGCGAGGGTTGTCAGGTGGTGTAGCCACTCGCAGGTAGATAAAAATGAAAGCATCCTCCATACTATACCTAACATTTGTGTCTTGTGGTTTCAGAGGAGATAGGGTCAGAAAAAAATCAACTTTTCTTTTATATAGATTTTTTTTTGCACAAAAGTCTTTTTAAATAAGACAGAAATCAGTCAAATCTCAAAGAATGCACTCCATCTGACATGTAAGGTAATAAGCACCATTTAGAACAATCATTTCAAATCATATTGAAATCTTCACTTTCTTAGTATCTAACTGAAAGTGTTTTCTTTCTTCATGGAAAAAAAAACAAAAAAAATTGAGATATCTTTGCACAAATTATAAAGTTTACATCTGAGATTGGATGAAAACACAAAGTAAGTCTTTTAAGTGACAGGTATCTCCCAGCAATCAAACAGAAAGTTTGTGATTATATGAATAATGACTTTTGCAGTGACAAGTGAAAGGAACTAACTTAAAACTTTAGCATATACCAAGAAAAAAGAAAAAAAAAAAGAAGAAAGATTTCAGAACAAGCTGCCAATTGCTAATGAGTTTTCCCCAAGCAGAAATATGTGGTTTCAAATAAATAAACAGTGCACAGCAGCTTCTGAGAATATACTGGATATCATTTAAAAAAAAGTGAAGAAATTAAAAAAACAAATTTTTACCACATTTTATTAGGGCATGCAAATTATTTAAGGTTATTTCATTCATTATTTCAACAATTTCTTTTGTTTGAACTCATCAAAGAACTACTTACTGTCTCCTTCACAAACAAGCTTTCCAAGAGTGTAGCGGCCTTGTTTGTCATCCATAGGTGTCCCTGTATCTCCAAAGCGTAATTGACGAACTGGCAAATAATCTTTGTCTCTTAAAAATCCCTTATCAGATAACCATGCATCTTTGTAGGAATCGCAGTTGCACCAATATTGACTTTCATGACAAAGACCGTAAAGGCCGCATTCACATTTTCTGGAACCTGGTGTAGATCCTCCCCAATAATCCATCATTTGATTAGTCCTTGAAACCCACCAAGAGAAAGGTTTGAACGGATTATTATCAGGCACTGAAAGATATAAACAAACAAATAAATTATGCAAATCATACAGAAATGTTACCAAGTAAAAAAACTTTGTTTAGATCATTTTTAATAGAAATTGCTTCTAAATAACTGTATGATTATATTATAAAGTTTCAACTTTTCAATGTTACAAATTTAATTATAAATCAAAATAATAATATGTTTTATAAAAACAGAAAACAACATTAGATTCTGTACAATAATGGTCATATCTTTCAAACATTTGTTAACCACAAGAAGTTTGAGACACTTTCTCCTTAGATGTCAAGACAGTTTCCCTCCTTATTGATAGTAAATAAGTTAAAGAGTGATTAAGCTGTGATTTCTTTAGGAATTAAAATGCAAAAAATATATTATGACTAGACCAAATTAAACAAATCTCTATACTCAACAACCATCTTGTAATGGGCTTTATAATAAAATCAGCCAATTCTCATTTCCAGAAGCATCCTTTGAAGACAATTTACATCTAATGTATTATGAAATTACTAATACAATTCCATTTTTACCTTTTTTCCAACTCTGTAATTCGTTACCAGTTTCAATTTACAAGTACAAGATTTTTTTTACCCCAAGTATTTTTTAACCTTAACAACAGTTATAATCTTTGCTTGTACTGCCATTTCATATAGTGCCAACAAAACTGATTTGCATATCATGTTCTGTCTATCTGCTTCTATAGGATTCAGGTTTCTCACTGGTAACTAATATCCCAACTGACCATCTAAGCTTCACAATTATCACCTTCAGCACAATTTATCATTCCATGCCTATATCTTCCATTGTCTACTTCAGAGAAGATTTTAACTGATCTCTTAGAAGCACCTTTCAGATCAACTGAAACAGACTATCAGGGAGAGAACAATATAGTTGACAAAAGAAGGTTTCCGTTTGAAATAATGAGGAAAAGCAGTGCTTAGAAGATGTATTAAACTTCATTAAAATAAACGAACATAATGAAAGCTAATTTTTCTATTTTTTTTTTTATTTAATGAAAAAAAAAAAAAAAAAATGAACATAATGAAAACTATCTTTAGACACAAATGCTATTTTTTTCAACTTTCAAAACAAATTTAATCAAATTTACTTATATCGATTCCATTGCTTATACTGCAAGAAAAAATGAAAGTAATTTTTGAAGTAATAAATCTAGACATAACATTTATACTTTAGTTCAGGGTTTATAATATCTTCTTCCTCCAATGAAAGACTTCATAAATCCACTCAAATCCCCCCCCCCCCCTTTCAGGAACCAGTGCTACATATGATTGTTTTAATATTTTATATGGAAAAAAAAATAGCCTTCTTTCCTTAAAAAATTCATGAAAATATATCTTCGACTGGCCAAGATGTAGGCGTAAAACATAAAAACGTCAAATCTGTATTTAGATACACAATGGGAATTATCATTGTAATCAGAATAATTGGAAACTAAATAAAAACCAGGGAAGCAAAAAAAACAAAAAAACAATGAAATGATGAGTGCTAATAATAATGTTGTTGCAAGCTACTTGAAAACTAGATAATCTAATGTTTAAAAACAAACTAGAGAAAAACACAGTTACTTGATGAAAATGAGGTAAAGGGGAGTTAACATCTGACACAAAGTATTCCCAAACTGTCAAGTAACTCTCCTTTACTCCATTTTCATCAATAAGTACATTTTATTTCATCAAAGCATGATGAGCCTTCTCATTCAAAAAGAAAATGAAGTAAGAGGATATACAGTCGGACCTCTATTTAACGAACCTCTATTTTGCGAATTTCTCTATTTTGCGAACTTTTCTTTGGAACCAAGAACATTTTGTTAATTTCTTCATAAAATAACCTCCAAATAGCGAAGTGCATTTTCTATTTAACGAACTTTTTCATGGTATCTATTTTTTTTTCTCCTTGAAATGTTTTTATTATCAATATTCTGTAAGAGGAAATGAAAGAAATTTGGATACAGCTGAGGGAAACAGAAGAAATTAACGATGATGTGCTGATTGATAATTATCTTTCACTTGATTTTGAAGTTGAGACCTCGTAAACAATAACCGAATTTGGATATTTTAGACAGTGTGAAAAATAAAAACAATACAGCTTTGAATTAAGATGAAGATGATCAAAATGGAAATGATCATGATGCAGAAATCAAAAAACCTTCGTATGATGAAATGCTAAAATCATTCGAAACAATCCGACACGGATTACAATTTGAAGAAAATACTGAAGGAGTTTTTGGTGCATTGCAAAGATGCAAGACGTATTAAGAGCGAAAACACTTTTTGAAAACAAAAACTCAGACAAAATAACAGACTTTATTTGTAAACTTTAAGTATGCATGTGGTAATATATGCTTTGTCATTAAAATTATTACTTTTTTTAATAATATTTATTGTTTATTATTTTAAATCCGTTTTTAATTTTAAAAGGTGAATCTCTATTTAACAAATTTTCCATATAACGAACTTTTTTTAGGGATTTAGGGACTTCGTTAAATAGAGGTCCGACTGTATATATATATACATAGGTAAATGATGGGAGAACTTAAACTTAAGCACATCAAAAGGATCATCGTATTGAAGTGAATATATTTTGTAAAGATATCACATGTAATTGTGTTTCTAATTTATTTATCTTCAATAAATAAAATTCTCAAAAGTAATGTACCACCTCCAACACAGATATTACAATTAAAAAAACCGTAAGTATTACGTTGTGGGTTACAAATATATAAACAACTATTTTAGTTTAATCATTTTAGTGAGTAAGAACTCAGATATAAATAAATAAATGTGTACTTACCAGGTGAATTGAATAGCCTTGCTTTGTAACATTCGTACGTAATGTGTTGTTCACAAGCTTGTGATCTGTTGACCAATTCCACAATTTGTGGCATTTCAGCATTATAGGTAATATCTTGGACAAAGCTGCCTGGTTTTGCAAAACCATTTACTGTAGTTGTTTTCTCGTTTTTGTGTCCTAAATGAGTTAAAGTTCGACCCTCAGCTAGAAATAAGCAGAAAATAAAAAAGTTTATTTATTTATTTTCAAAACACTTAAGCTTAATAACTTGCTTATATCATTTTTAGCAAAATTATTATAAATAATTAACTATAGTAGGGTTAAATGTAATTAAGAAACTGTGTGGTATTCTTAGTATTTAGCCTATATACAAGCCAGATAATCAATTAATTCTATGGTTGGAATGATTTTTAAATTTTAATATATCTGTGATTGTCCTGAAAAATTAAAAAAAAAAAAAAAAGAGAAAATTAACTACAGCAAAAGTAACCCTAAGTCAATGCCAATGAAATCCCAATTTTGACCAGTTTACTACAACAGTTGTCATAAAGTAATGAGTCAAAAAGCAGTCCTGTGATATTAATTAATTTTCAGACAATAAAGCAGATACTAAATCGCTGGTTGAGAGCCAGAATGACTGAAATGCAAAAATTGGTGCAAATTTGTATTAGCTGACACCTCCATTTTTGCAGATTTAAATGAAAATCATAAATATCAGCACAACAATTCTTGTTAAAATACTAATTTACAGCATTTTTTTTAAACTTCAAACTCATTTTCCAAAAACATTGATTTCTGCAGTTCAGACATTCTGGCTCTCAACCAGTGAAATGAATGTTTCTTGCACAAAAGCAGGTTTATTTTATGTTCCATATTCCTTCCAGATGAGGACTTGTTGATTGTCAGGCTGGAGACTGAATCGCAATTGTCAGAGAACAGAACCCGACATCATGCAACGTGTCCCCATGTTCCTCCACCCAATTTCCACAGGCTCAATGGGACGACAACGTGCATAGAGGCCGTCTTACGAAGGCGTTTGCAGACAGCTTGAGGTGACACCCTACGTCCTGATGCTGTTTGAAGGACACATTGCAGTTCTGAAGGGCTGCTTATGGATGGATTGCCCTTACCTTTGCTGAACATTTCCTGTTGGTTAGAACAGAGTCCATGGTCAGGAAATTACATTTTGAGACACTCCAATGGCTACTGCTACATCCCACTGTGTCTGCCTAGCTTTCATCATTCTTATGGCTCTCCACGCCATCAGTGCTGGTAAATCACACTGTTACGGCATTGTACCATCTGTTCACTTTCCCACTGCCCAAAGACTACTACAGGAGTTCCAAAAACTGCACACTTCTCCCTTCTGACATCACCAATGCCTGAGTCACATGTCTAAGTGACTGGAACTTGGATATTAAACGACTGTAGTTTATACTGTCTCTGACAACACATCATCCTCAGGACATTTACCGTGATCCCCAAATTGTTTTGACCAGTGTATATGTATTTCATAATTTTTCTTTTAAGCAACAGATCAATTTGGATTAAAAATATATGAATTTCTCTTAACATTTTCTTTCTTACCTTTAAATAAAAAAGTATTTCTATTTTAAAGAAAACGAATACTAACGCACTGATACCATACTCAGTTTTTGTGTGATAAGGTCTCATAATACAAGCAATGGTATCAACTTAGGGAGACTCCACATACAGAATGGTACCCTGGTAAAATGAAGATTAGCAACATATTTTTATCAGTCTGAGTCTTCAAAAACTAAGCATATCATAAGGAAACATTGGTGAGAGACATGTTGGCATTTTCTATAAGCAGTCATGCAACATGGAAATATAAATGATATGATCTGACATTAACCCCATATTTTTAAATTCAACGATAAAAAGAAAGTCAAAATAGTTATCCCACAGTTCAGAGAATAGCTAGAAGAATTCTTTAGTTAAGCCAATAAAATAGTTATGTTAGGCTTTGACATCCTTCCGTATTTTGTATGTTGTCACTTTATTTGATGCATCCACAATTTCAAAGCAGCCAAATTTTCACTTAATTCATTGCAGTGGGCTTCAGAAGCAATGGCTCACTTCCTGTTTTCATATGTATACCTGGCTAGCTTCAGTGTTTGTTCAATTTTTGACATAAGAGGAATGGTTGACAGCCAACAATTATCAACTACTAATGCATGTTAAGCAAGAAACATTTAGAAATGTTAAGTAAGCAAAATATTAAATATTATTGTCAGTAAAATTTAACAGGTCTACTTGAAGCACTATTATCAATAGCAAAAGTTCAAAAGAGAAAAGCTCTATGAGAAAAATGACAATGAATCAAAATGGGCATTATTTCTTTGAAGATGAAAATTCAAAAGCCTATTTTCCAAAGCAAAGAATAATGATTTGTTTAGAATGACTTCTTTAGTCAATACTCATTATGTAACATCCTTAACTTACCTTGAAATTCACAAGAAACAGGAAACGGCTCTAATTCTCCACTTCCATCAACATCAATCATTGTATCAATCATTTTGCTATTAGAATCCACTTGGCGATGAGCTTCACAAGACAATGGATATAAAGCTAAAAATTATAAAAATAAAAAAAAAAAAGTATTTTTACTTATCTACTGAAGAATATAATTTAAATTCACTTTTTTCAGAAATTTGTTATTCAACAAAAAAATGCAAGGAAACTGAATTAATTTAAAAGATTTGGATATATACTGCATATTTTAGTAAAAAGCATCCAGGAAAATTCAGCAAGAACAGGAAATAGTAAATAAATAAAAAGACTATGTTACATAGACATCCAGTCGACACACTCCTTTTAATATCTTCTAAAAATACAATATTTATTTTCCCTTAAACAGGAAACTTCATCAGGTTCTGAGGACAGGAAAATACTTTTCCCTTTCCTCTTAGAATTCCTTAAAAACTATACAGAAAGTTGTTTTTATTACATCATTTTTGTAAACAATTAAATTTTAGTAATAGCATACTTCACATTACATCATTTTTACAAACAATTAAATTTAGTAATGGTATATTTCAAATTCATCATTTTTTTTAACAATT
>JAFIDM010010028.1:3805995-3820175 GCA_023159025.1 Thereuonema tuberculata | reverse complement strand
AAATGTGTGCATTATTATTTACGTATCAATACGGCTTTTAATATAAATAAATAGACAAAGAATAATTACCGCACATCCATAAAGTGTTCCTACTTTCCAGAAGTGATCGTCATGTGATGCCTTTAATTCTTCAATGAAATTTGTGTGATTTATGAATAAGTTTTCAATGCAGCCAGTAAAATTTTGTGTGACCATCAATCCTTCCTGATTGAAATTTAAGACACCACCAACAAAAAGCTAAAAAGGAATTAAAATTAGAACGCATTATCATTTTGAGAGACAATTTTCTTTAAACAAATAATTCAAAGGAATTTTAAAAGAAAGTAATTAAAAATAAGTTTTAATTTTTTTCAAACTTAAGAATTTTGTAATGTACAATATGACTGAAAGAAGGAGAAATAATAATGTTCGCAATTACAAGGACATAACTGCTTAAGATTCCAGAAGCTTCTGGAGTAAAATAATAAACTTCAGTATGAAAAACAAGTTTATATAAAGAACATTATAGGCAAGGTAAATTTGATGTTAAGCATAGTTTGACTTAAGAAAGTTTTGACTTTCAAAATGAAAATTAATATAACATAAAGCTAAGCCTAGTTTCCCTTACACTTTATTAGGAAACATAAATTGGAATTTTGAGTCAAGGCTTGGAAGGTTTGGAGTCTCCTTATTTCATAAGGCAGTTAAATGTATTACTAAAATAGTAAGTCACAAATCATTTTGGTATAAATGAGTTAGCCCTTATAGGTTATCTAGCATTGAAGCCCAGACACATGCCTGACGACTGTTTAACTTCTCATGAAAGTCACGGCTGCCTAATAAATAGCCACCTCAAAACTACATAAAAAGATTCATTTTGTTAATTAAAACTGCTAAGACTGATTTGTTCTAAAAAAAGTAAATTCTGAATGTTTCTTATTCTTTTTGATGTTCCGATATTATCGTTACTAAGTTAACATTGTGATAAAATGAGACTTGAAAACTTTCTTGGCGATGGAGTTCTAGAATTCTTCTCGGGTTTCCAGTCAAGCAAAGAAGTTGGAGTGGTCCAAGCTTTCAGATATCGTCATAGCATTCACCTTCAGGGAATGATAAGCGAGAATACCACTACCTGTTCAGTCCTATCTTTCTGGTTGAAGTTTTTGGCTCGAAAAACAATGTCTCTCTATGTTATGTTACAAAGAGCGATGGCTGCAAGCCACCTGCTGCCGAGTTGCAGCCCATTCTGTTGACTGTGATGATTTTATTTTTAATGGTAATGGTATAAGATGAAACAATCCCAATAGCCAGAGGACTACTGGGAGTCATGATGGAGGTGCTGGAGAAATCACATTGGTGTTCCTTATTGATGCAATGCTCAGCCAGACCCAATTTCTTCTGTCTAAGATGTAAGTCCTGCTGATGTTCCTGGCAACAGGTCTTCACTGTTTATCAACATGGTCACAGGCTGCAACTCAGCAGCACATGCTCGCAGCCATTGCTCTTGGTAGCAAAACACACCGAGGCATTGTTTTTCGAGCCAAAACCTTCACCCAGAAAGAGTGGACTGATTACGGAGCAGCGCCTGATGATTTAAATAGCCCATGGTAATCTAGCTCTAAAATTCTACTTGGCTGGAAACTAAGAGAAAATTTCTTCAAATATTGTGATAAATCATGACATTATACCAACCACTTAAATATTTTAGTGGTGTTTAATGATATTTATTCTGAATTGATAATGTCAAAATCACATGATCATAGTTTTTTTGTTATTGTTTATTTCACGACTGAAAATCGAAAGCTTTAGATCTCATTTCCGATTGGGTTCTGCCTTTAAAAAGCAGCACGAATCACATGCAGCATTTCTTCACTTTTCAATGAACTTGTGATTTGGAAACAACAATATCAAAATACAGAAGCACGTCATCAAAAACAATGACTATTTCAGTGATGGGAACAATGATGAAAACTTTTGATTGTGTGATTTGGCCACAACAAATTTCTGGCAACTTTTATTAGAAAAGTGCAAGATCCACTATTTCCTTTCCCATAAAGCCACTGCTGCAGCAAGGGATATAAGGTCTTGTTTTGTCAAAGATCTAAATTTAAAAAGAAATTTTAAATTTGATCTTAATTGAATAACATGTTTAGTATTTGATACGAAATGATATACATTCATATCCTTTTTGATACAAACTACATGACTGATTCTACAACAATCAAAATTGAAACCACCATCTAATATTATCATAAGAAAGACTGAAATAACAATTTCTTTTATTTCTTTGACAGCTTTTACCAAAAAGCAAAAGCAATTTGTTAGCCGAAGCATTGGAAGTAAAATTTCCAAAGCACAATGGAATGATTTTTTTTACACTAGCCTCCCCCCCCTTTTAACAATTTGACTTAAACTTTAAAAATGTATTAATATTTTATATTCTATTATTAATTATTATTAATAATATTATCCACATCTATTAGAAGAAATTGTATCCCCCCCCCCAATTCTATTCCTTTACATTTTTAATGCATGGCCTGTTAAATGAAAATAACAAAAAATTACTGTCTTAATAATAATAATATACCATCATTGCAGTTCATTAGGACGGTTATTGTGTTATTTTTGAAGGTTATTCATGGGTTTCATCTAGAAATCATCTTGGCAGGATGTCTAAGTGACTTTTGGAAATATTTCTTTTTTTAGATTCCAAACTTTTGCAAATAAAAGTACACAGAAGAACTTATAAACATCCAATGTAAGAACCTTACTGATTTTTTTAATCTTTTACAACTGCTTTAATGAAACAATTCTAAGTTTGAAATTTTTAATTTTAATTATTCAAAAATACTACATAAGTGTATCTTGATACAGATTTAGAAAAGGATTCAATAATTTAGAATATGTCATTTCTGTAATTCAACAAATCCTAATTTCAGGCAATCCCAGGGTTACGGATGAGATATATTCCTGATAATATCTTTTAGTCTGATCTGTATGTAACTTGGATCCCTAATGAACAGAGCATAGATGGTAATAAAAGTAATAATAATAATATTTATAATGGCTCATATATGATGAAAATAATACAGTATAAGATTATAATAATAAGTTACAGAAGCTACTGGGCTCTTTCTTTTAATTCAAACAAACAAAAACATAAAAACTAACTCATACAAAAAGTATGAGAAAATATATAAAGAATATTAAAGGTATCACTCACGTAGAGTGATGCTGGGCATAAGCGACCATATAAACAATGAGACTATAGCGCCAATGAACCGCTAACGCCATGCGGGTTTGTTTACATAAGCGAAAGAAACTAGTTCCCTAATTATTAATTTAATTGCTTAATTATAAATGTCCTTCTGGGGAGCCTCGGGAGCCCGTTCATAAGTATGGAACGCAGTAAGTCGGGTCGTCTGTAACCTGGGAACTGACCGTACTTTATATAATTTAAAATTTACGACAATTTATTCTTTTATTGCCATATCAAATCAAATCTTTATTCTGGATTCAAGCTTGATGGGTCTAAAAATTAAGATTAATAAAGATAAAATAAGAGAATAAGATTCAGAACTTACCTCTTGATTAAGATCTAGCTGAGGAAATTCTCCTCTTATCCTTTTTTTAATAATAACACGATCCACTGTAAAAATCAGATCCTGCCTGTTTCTCACAATGCTTACATCATGCCATAGATCATCATCCAACAGGCTGCCAACAGATATACTTGTTGGAAGTTTAGCTCCTAAAATTAAAAATAAAATAAAATTCATTTCATTCCTAGTCTAGTTGTATGCCTCTTTTTTTTTTTTTAATCTACTAATGCAACATTAATATTTGTATAGCATGTATTTCTTTGTGTTTGTTTCACTTATGTGAATATTTTTCCTCATTAAATTACAAATATAAGGGAATTTCTATAATAACATTAACGTTTCATATAACTATTAACAAACTGCTGTAACTAAGCTTAATGACGTCTATCAAAATAACCAATACAAATATAAATAGAATGGATGAATTACCATTCATACAAACAATTAACAATATTTACACCTTGGTGGCAATATGTGCTTTGGTCCTTAACCCGCCATGTTGTCTTTGCTGGGAAATCCCATGGTTTGAAACTTTTATGATATTAATAATAATAAAATGATTTAAATTCAAAAATGGCAAAACACAAAGCAAATAAAGAAGTTGACTGAAGCTATTATTATGTAAGGAAAGATATTATCCAAAATCCCTAATTTTATATATAAAATGGCATTTCTTGTAGAAATTACATTATTTAATCAATGCTTGTTTTTTCATAAGAAATCTTTCATGTATTTTGCAATTCTTTTCTTCTTCTAGCACTATTTCCTCTATCTATTTTTAACACTAAACATCTGAATCGTCCTTGCTATGTCAATTTTTACCTGCTTCGTGATTGTTATTATTTTAATAAAATCATTCATTTGAGAAAATAAGTTCTATCATTATCAATGATTTCTGCCAACAGAATTGAGCAGAGAAGAATACTCTGATGCACTTCTTTCTTTATTTTTCTACTTATTCTTCTATATAGCAAGATAAAACATAAAAATTTCAAGCTAAATTTAATAACAATGAAAATGTAATCGCCTGTATTTCCAAAATGAATAGTCTTGAAACTATGAATCTTAGCAGAAAACTGTTTGATCTACAAAAACAAAATATCAATTATACATACGAGATACCTCTTCTACAAATGCCATATTGCACAACAAAGATTGTAAAAGAAAAATCAAAGATTAGGGGATTCATGTACATAAAGTTCCTGGAACTCCCAACTTGGATAATATGGAATAAAGTCCAGTAAGTTTCCAAAAAAAGAAAGTTTGAAATTATAAGAAGATGTAACTCTAAGATTCCATATAAAGGTTGCTGAAAAACTCTCTGTACAAAATTTTATGGGACATTGGGAACACAAAGACAAACGTTTTTTGTTAATGAATGTATGTCTGCTGACGTCATCTGTCAGGAGACATTGACAGTGATGTTGGTGGAGCTGGTTAAAAAGCAAATGAACATGATTGTGAACATGTTCATTCACAAAAGGTGTTCAAAGTAGCAACTGACAACAGATGCATGCACAACAACGTCGAAGCATTGACTGCTGTACATGTTCAGATTTCCGGCATTTCACGAATAGTTGCAACAGCATCAGCGATTCTTGCGACAAGGTCTTCTTCAGTCAATGGGAGTCTAAAACAGGATGCTTTTCATATTTCGCCAGAAGAAGAAATCAAGGCATGTTTAGTCGGATGATCTCGATGGCCAGGCAATGGTCCACCCTGAACCTATCCATCGGTCTCCAAACATGTCGATCAAATAATCCCGCACAGATGCATGTCGGCCATTTCAGTAGTTGTGAAAAGTTCCAGGTTAAATAATAACATGTCTGATTTAGAGATGCCAACGTCCATATTTTTTTCCACATCCAGCTGACTAAACATACTATATCAAAGTACTACATGACTATGCGAACTGGAGTTGTCTGACATATTGGGACATATTTCTTCTCGCATACATGTATTGTTCTGATTGCATCATGAAACATGACTTCAGTTATGACTTCAGTCTGTTCCACCTCCTCCATGGGGCACATAGTTAACACATTTCAAGACCCTCTGGCACTGACAGGTGACGTCAGAGGACATACATTCATTAACAAAAAATGTTTGTCTTGCTGTTCCCGATCTCCCATAAAATTTTGTACAGAGCTTTTCATTACGTTGTATGCTCAAAGACTGTGGCAAGTGGCTTATTTGTTTCGAAATCAATTCACTATATCTATATAGAACTGAAATATTAAATATTTATGATGTGAAACACAGTTAAAAATGGAAGATTCTTCTCTTAAAATGTTTTAACTGTTAAGAGAATGGGAATTGAAAAACAAACAAACAAACAAACTTAAGATAATCATGGCAGATCTAACCAATAATGTTTAATCCTGGATAGGTACAGGGTAAACATTTGGTAATTTCAGAGGAATAGCCTTTTAATTTGAACCTACCTAAGTCAATATTGAGAAGAAGCTGGTTCTGCAGAAGCTGTAATGCAAATATATCACCTTGTGAGCCCTGACCATACATTAAAATTCCATCAGCTCGATTAGTTCGAAAACGTAATCGTATGTGATCTTTAATCGACATAATAGGTCTATTATGAAGATTCATTCTTACTAGGCTCTTTCCATCGAAACTCATTGTTTCTGCAACTGTAAAAATAAAAAGAATTTAACCATTTGAAAATAAATAAGAGTAAAATAATAATTTATTTATGAGCAAAGTTTGTGAAAAGGAAAATTAATGACTATTTAGTTCTCACAGAACCTTACCAATGAGCAATTTCACATTTTCACACAGATCTATCTGAAACTTAAGTTTCTGTTCTAAATGAACAAATCGTCCATTTTTTTAAATAATAATGTAATGAAAGTAATTCATTAATAAACAAAATATACTTCTTCAAATCCACCAATTTCGAATTCCCACAACGATATTTCGCAAAGCTATCATTCTGCTTTGTCAAGTTTTTCGCCAATAAAATAACAATAATATATATTAATAATAATGTCAACGCACTGAAGTTATTTTCAATGGCTGGATTTGACGAAGTGTATTTTGCTTATTAATATATAACGAAGAATTTCTTATAATTATGAAAGTAATTTTTTTTTTTATATATTCAGATGGCTTCATAAGTTTCAGTAAAATAATTAAAAATATTCAAACATAATTTATCATTGCTTGAAGTTGAAGAAACAAATGTTTACAAAAGAGCATCTTTCTTTCTTCATTTTTTGAGTTAAATTTTGAACTATTAACTTCTTTCATGAATTTTCCAAGCACCAAGAATAAACATTTTATTCTTAATTTCTTTTGTACATTTTGTTTTTGGCTTGCCTAAATTGATTCTCGAAAAACAATTGTGATACTCTTTACTTAGAAAGACAGTTAAGAGAAATATGTCTAAATTTCTTCTCAATCTACTAATCACAGAATGCTTACTTTAGCTAAACACATTTAATTTTGAAAGAACTACTACAATGTTATCAAAACTAATAACATTGGTGAAGTTAAAGCAATTTTACAGAGAATTATATAACAATGTGACTTCACTACAAACCATTCTCAAAACAGGACAGTGAATATTGTAAACATTTGTTTTCTTAACTACCTTAATTCTTTTAAGATTAGTCAGAAACTGAAACAAGTATATTTTAATGCAAATTAAAGTTTAATTTTGATAATAGAAACCATAAACTGGTATTATCAAGTTTTGATCATTAGTCGTTCATAAAAAAAAAAAAAATACAAATAAAAAGGTAGATGGTACAATTAATTTTTAGTAGGGTAGTAAGGGACAGATGAGACTTACCACTACAAACATTTGAGTAAGTGCACAATCTCCCTGTAATGTAATGATGGATGGTAAAATAACTAGTAATACAATCTACGGTCTATTGCATTATCTCGAAATTTTAATACCCAAATAGTTCTGTGGCTATAGCAATGACAGTAGTCTACGTATTGGGATTGTAAAAAAAGGCCTTTGTGGTTCCAGAAAATATGAACATCTGGGATTTTATATCTTAGTGCTCTGAAATATTCATAGCCACAGGATATGTGAGGAACTTTCTTCATCAGAATGACAATTTTACAATGGAAGCCTTTAAAATTCATCAACCATAGATGTTTGTTAAAACGACAGTGTCCAGTAAGTAGACCAACAAAATACCCATTAGCTTAACTCATAGTTTTAAGAGTTCAGAAATTCTTTTGTTTCTTGGTCCCTCGATAAACATTTTAGCTTGCCATTGTCCTTCAAGCCTGTACCAAAGTTTAAGCTAAATAGCTCTCATTTTTTTTGGAATAAATCTTTTTAGCACTGTTAATGAATAAATCAATAGCAACTTCAGGACTCATAAAGGCATCAGCTTTTTCATTTGCCAAAGAACTGAGTCTTAAATTAATCCAAAACAATCTTTGAATTTACGTGGCACTGATTCAGAGCATTCAGAGATGCTTGGCTGTCTGAAAAGATCTAATATTCTTATTTCTGGTGCTTCTGTCTAAACAGATTCTGTTCTAAGCAAGAATAGCAAAGACATCACTACAATTATCCAAGCTAGATGAGAATCCACAATTGCCTGTCTCGTAATGCACACCTGCCCCAGAGCCACTAAAAGCTTTTAATTCATCAGTGCACCAAACAGAATCGCCTGCAGGTTCAGGATTAGAGTCATTATGCTACACAGTCCTACTGAAAAAATCTGTGCTGAAGGGTCTCTTGAAGAAATAAAAGGGATGCATTTTGTCAGTATTCAATTCTAAAATGGATTTCTGACAAGAATGCTGTGTGTAGAGCTTCATATGGCTACATTCCCAAGGAGTGCACTTCCATACATCTGCTGTCTGTAGCCTATGAGTTCCTAGTGGTAATTCAATAGCAGAAATGGGTGCCATTCTCATTGTTTTTGTGATGTTTATACATGCTGTCCTTTGTAGCTTACTAAGCTCATTTTGGGCCATTTTAAGTTTAACATAGATCACCATACAACAGATTCCCTTCACTTGTATTAAGTATTACTAGTGCATATTAAGCCTATCACCAAAAGTTAACTCAGCAATCTTAGAGAAAAAAATATTTTTCTCAATCTGTAATTTATTTCTTCATCACTATTTAGTATGACTTTTAAATTTGCTATAAATCATATTAGAATTTGAAAACTGCAATTTATGTTGTTTTTTTTTTTCAACATAAATTACAAGAAAAATTCAAATTGGCATTTATTTATAGAAGCAGATCAATTTAAAATAGATGAAAAATTCATTTGCATTTCAGCCAAGATATTAACTAATTCAATGTTATTAACAAAAAAGTATTAATGAATTAAGACAATTTAATTCTAGTACTGATTTTAATTAAAAAGTAATTGGTATGTTTCTTCCAAGCCTTAACACATTCAAAAATGTGCTTCTTCTTAACTCCTTTATATGTGCTTGTAGCTTTTAATGCTAATTCTATTGAGTATGGCTATTTGAGTTTCTTTTTGTAATGACCATTGTACGTAGTTAGGGCAGACAGAAGGATATACTACAATAGCAAAACTGAAGAGGGTAGTAAAAATTGTACGAACAGAAAATGACATTAAATTATACAATCTTCACAATGAATAAAAAATACTGAGACATTTTAATGATACTTCAACAGAAATTCAGCTTGCATCATTTTCATTGTTTGGTAGGATATTTCTTCTATCTTGGATCCAATTGGATCTAAAACAGATCTATTGGTGGCATCTATCTACACACCAAATTTTATGTCTCTGGGAATTTTAGTTTTTGAGTTGAACACAGCACAGTGTGGACAGAATTTTAAGACTTCTCATTGAGTGGAAATCTGAATGGTATCTAGTACAAGAATAGTGCAAGAGTACATCAAGATAGAAGGTAACTAATCAAGAGTCAAGTGAAATATGTCTTGAACTTGAATATTTCAGGTTCTAGTTAAGAAAATATTCAAAACAGTCTCTGTTTAAATTATCTCAAATATTAACATAGAAATAATACATAATAATAACCAGATAAGCTTAAAAGTTGCTGACTTACCATAAGTGCATCCATAAAGCTCTACTCTTAATGAAATTCTAACCCTCCACCTTGTTGGATTAATCCGAACATATTGTGCTATAATTGGTGTTTCAAAGTAATTTTGTTGAATAGTGCTATCATCTTTGTTACCTATAAATATCTGTAAATATTTGTTGTTATTTAATTACTAAGTTTAAACAAGATTAGATCAATCTGAAACAAAATGTAAAAAATTTGTGAGCTCAAAAAAAAAAAAAAAAAAAAAAAAAAAAAAAAACCTAAGAATTTTTGTTAAATTTGAATGAATTTAAAAACAGCAGCAATAACATACAATGAATAAGTCAAAAAACAAACAAAAAAACTTTACATTCTTCTTCAAATACAATTCCAGCTACAAAAGAGGAAAAAAAATGAGAATTAAAGAATCAAAAGGAAAAATAATATATTTTTGAATGTTAGTAAACTGCTATAACTGATTAAGAAAAACAATTTCTGTAATTCTTTTTTTTTAGTTATTTTAGGTAGAAAAGTGTTTATAGATTTAAAGCAGATATCAGACCTTTCCAATAACATTGCAAACTAAAGGAAAGGAAAGGACAGGACTTCAGCATGAAAATCCCATCTCTTCAGATGGCTACTGGAGAAAGAGAGGTTCTGCAATTATGAAAATATCTTGTCTCTAAAAGCATTTCAAAATTTTCTTCAGACAAATTATTAAGGGATCTTCTAGGTATATTTTGTAGAAAGTGGATCCTGTAATGTTAGTCTTTAATGTATTTTTTTCCCATTTTGAAAATATACTCGAAAAATTCTAAATTTCTTTCCAAGTAAAGATTATTAACACAATAAATTTGGTGATGAAAAATTTCAAAAAAAGTATTTCCACAAGACAAATATAATGTAGAGAGTTATATAATTACTAAACAAATTTCTTTATAAGGAAGACACTTTTTATAATAAAAATCTAGAGTTATGCTTAACAAATTTCATATAGTATAACTAATTTTTATTAAGAAGATGTCTCTAAATGTGGTTATCTTCCAATTACTCTGAGACATTCAGAACAAGATGTTTAATTAAATTAAGGTGCTTAACATCTATAAAATAATAATATACACAGGAAATGGAGGGTTTTCAAGGTGTCTACATGGAATTCTTACAAGTGCAAAAAAAGAAAAAGAAAAAGAAAATCTATGTGAAAGGCATGCTATCTTTTATTTATTTCCCTTTAAACAAGCAACCTGAAATGCACTTCATGCATTTGAAATAATTTATAGCTATGCCTTGCACCATACAGGAAACAATTCATTATATGAGTATTTCTGGACATATACCATAATAATTAAGTGACAGCCTTGAAGCTAAAACTTTTCTTAGCTGTTTAATAAAGACAATCTTAATCGGAAGACTGCAGCAGTCACTATATTGATAACTGTCTTAACTATATGCAAAGAAATACCTGTCAAATAAATTGTTTCTATATGACACTTGCAATAAGTGCTAATAAAATGGAATCTTTAAGCTGCGTATGGGCTATCAGGGTTGTTGGCCAGAAGCAGGTGATACAGCACAACAAATTGCAAAACACATTATACATCCCACCTTCTTCACTCCAAGCGGAGATGTATAAAGTCGCCAACCTTGGCCATCATCACTGAATTCGAAAAAGTAGTCTATTACATATTCGTCTGAACTTTGACGACCCTGAGTTGCTATTGATGTTATATTTTTTCTTTCTTTGAAACTTATGTATAAATATTGTTGTATAGTATTTTCACTGCTTGTCCAAGCACTTTTACCTATAGGGTAAAAACAATAATTTTAAACATTTATATTCAAAATAGAAATTAACCTAATCTCGTTTATTTTTATCCTTTAATTAAATCTTTTCAAGAAAGAAAACAGAGCATTTGTATAATGTAATTCTCCTCCCCTTCCTTACTTTTTCCCTTATTCATAACTTCGTAATTATAATACTAAATTATTTTTTTTTCATCCTAAATCATCTTATTTTTACTAACAGTTTCCAATAACAATTATATTAAAAATCTAAAGATTCATTACCAATGCTATTTTTGGTTGAGTGTTTTGAACAGCAATCAAAGCTCCATATTTTAGAATAATCCTTGTCGATTACTACTTATCAGTTCTTTGATTATTTATGTCCCAAACTATTCATTAATATATTGAATGCTGCAATCAAACACTTTCTCCAATCTGTACTCCTTTAAGTTACTGAAGTGAACTCAATAATCAATGTTTATTCATGAAGCATCATTTCTCTTTGACCCAAAATTAAATGTTGCAACTTACATACAAAACTTGAGTGGGAGATCAGAAACAATGATTTCATTATTGAGGAATGCTTACGTAAACCTAAATTGGTGTTCAATATATATATATACTTAGCATTCTCTATAAACTTGGCAAGATTTTTTCTTCTTCCAAATTTGTTTGGTTAAAAAAGAAATGCTAAATTACTTCAGGAAAACATTAATATTTTTTCCAAATAAAATTCCGCCTTAAAAATAGCAAATTTTCTTTCTATTTATTTGCACCAATTGACACCACTATGCCTGATGGTTACAAAAGCAATCTAAAGTATGCAAACAATTGAAAATATTATTCCTTTAATTATGTGCTAGAATAGAGAATTTTTTAATAATGTTTTCTCTAGTCATAAAAAAGTACATTATTAAACAATCCATTGAAATAATATAGGTTTACTGAAATTGTGGCTTAAAAATCTGAAATGGCAAACTGAATTTTAGAGTCCTGGCACAAGACAATTTTGAGACATATTCAAACTGAAGAAATATTAATAAAATTATATATAATTATCCCCTTTTAATCAATTAAAAATATTCTCTATTCTAATGCACTAAAGTTGGCAAATTTCGATTAAAAAATTAGCAGTTTCTATGATAAGATTTTAATTGAAGCAAAAAAATAAAAGCTTAATGATTAATAACAAGTGACCTCAAATTCCTGGAATTGTCTTAGATTGGTGAATTTATTGTGATTTCAAGGTTGCGATTTATATTCATGAATCTTCCAGTAACACCCATGAAAAAGCAGTTATCTGTATCAAGTACAACATTAAGTCCTAGGAATTTATGTGTACATGACAAAATTTAGCACAACCAACTGCTGAAACATCAATGTTCAAGCGATCACATTCTACCTGAATTGACAAAGAAACTATTTTGACATAGTCAATAATGTCATCAACTATATTTGTATTTTATGGATTCTCCTTAAAATACTGCTTTGTTATTATTTACATTACAAATAAGATGTTACCAAAAACTAATTTCAATAGAAACAATCTAATATTACATATTTACTATTCCAATGGGACAAACAGAGCTACGGAGTCAAAGTATGGAATATTATATGTATTCTTTTTTTCTACTGCTGTTTTCCATTGATTCTATGAATGAAGCTTAAACATGAATGAGCACTGTTTTAATTATCAAAGCTAAAATTTCTATATAGCTTCTTGTAACAGTTCAGTTTGTCCCCTGTTATACTCCATTAAAAAAACAAAAACAACCACTTATGAGATGTGCAATGGCCTGAGGAATAGCCTCTCAAGACAATGGAAGGAATGGTGATTGCTGACAAAAGTCCCTGTGGATGAAAATGACTAATGACTATATTTTTTTTTTCTATCTTATTAAGCATTAAATTTTACTATTACTAAAATTTGATGCATAAAAAAATATAGAAAGAGACGGATAATGTCAAGAAAACACTGATTAGTGGTAAAACGAAACATAAGATGGACAATAAAGAAATATGTATTAAAGGAATCTTCTCCTTATTGCTGTACAAAATCAAAATCAAAATTAAATAAGTTGTGCTTAATAATAATAATAATAATAATAATAAAGGACACCTTTCCTCATTGATATTACCCATCCTAATGATAATAATATTGTAATAATTTGTATATTAAATATTTTTAGAAGTCATTTATTTATCTGTATTTTTGTACAAATTATTTATCTGTTTATCTGCATTCATTTTTATCCTTAACCGTTATTTATTCCTTTGCATTTCCTAATTTCTGATGTTCTGTTTATTTTTAAATTCTTTTCCGTTGCAGCTGTTGAATCAGTTAAGTTAGTTATGTTTTTATCCAATAATTATGTATATTTTTAATTACTTAACCAATCGCATCAAACTATGTACATACTATAAAAATCAATGTTTTCAAATAATAAGTTAATTCAGTTCAGTTCCAAAACTTGACTCATTGTCTGTAGATCCCAAAGACTCTCCCACAAACACCATTACAATATCAACAAAGCAGATATCCAAATACTTCAATTTGGCAGAACAACATAAAAAAATACACAAGTTTAACTCAATAGAAATTCCTACCCTCTTAACACCCACTGGACTGATAAATAAAAATCTACCCAATCATGTGCTCAATCTACATCTGATCCCAGATAAAATTTTACTTTTAAAGCACAAAAATCAGTGATTTTGGAGACATGCCGCATAGTTTGCACTGTTCTGAATAGACCATCAGATAGCTTAGCATAAGGTTTGCTATTTTAG
>JAFIDM010010028.1:3777227-3805985 GCA_023159025.1 Thereuonema tuberculata | reverse complement strand
AGTCTTTGTAATCCAAGGCATTGGAATTTATCATTACTAAAGGACATTTGTACAAGTTTAATTCTTACAATGGTTCTCTTTATATTATTTTTCATATTCATTTGATGCTAAAGATAAAAATAAGCTACTGACTTTCTCCAATTCTATGTCATTCACTTCTATTGTCACTGAGCATAATCTTTAATACACATCTCTCATATATTTGGTGGTAATCTCCTCAACAGTAATGATGTGGCATTGCACATTTTCTTGCTGGATTTGAGAAGACAGGTGCAATAAAGGAGTGTATTTGACCCATCACAATGTATACTTACTTTGTAGATACCACAATACTGTCCATCATTAAAAGGGTAACAAAAGATTCCCAGTACCCCCCATCAACCATCATAATGGTTGCCAGTTTCTTGTGAATCGTGAAATTCTCTTTCTTCACCTTTTAATCTAATACTCCATCTACTTTCCATATGGTCTCGCTTGAAACAAACATTCATTCAAAATGCAGCTTTTATTTTCTTCCCTGTTCTCAATGGTCTAATGATACCTATCAAATGTAAAATGCAGACATAATGGTATGTAATTAGGCATAAAAATGGAAGCTTGACTGTGTTCAAACATGTGGATAGAGGGTTCTCAGGACTGCTTTCTAGGACTACCACCATTTGTTCCTTGGTTAAAGTTTTGTTACAAGTAAGAGATTTCATAATTTCAATATTTGGATTTATTCATAACACTGCAATCTACATTTATAACAAGCACTGATGCTCCTACAACTAACCCAGTTATTCTTCCACTCCTAGAACCTCTTAATTATTGAAACTGCAAACAGTCAGCAATAATCTTACAACTGAAATCCTACACTCAGTATCAATCTTTTCAAAGCCCTCATCAGCGTCTATCAGTAAGTTTGAACTGTATAATATACAGAAGGTTTCACCCTGATACAACCGTCATTTGATGGTATATAACAGCTAGCTGTGAAGGAGATAATATTTTGATTTGACTAGTATTCATTAATACTGATGTCTCTTTTGTTCAAATATAAGTTTCTGAACAAAGTTTAAGTACTTGCTGTAAGTAATTTAGGAGATGCTATCTCCCAGTTATATATCTTTTAAGACTACATACAGTAGAACCCCACTCGTCTGCCACTCCAGTTGATCCGACCGTGCTCGAGCCGGCCTAACTTGTCCCCGACTCGAGGGTTTTTTTTTTTTTTTGGTTGTGGAATAATGGAACTCCCGCCCCGGGCCCCCAAAGGAGTTGCTAATGCAGTAAAATCCATTTTTTTTTTTTGTTTTTTTCTGATAATTCGACCTTTTTTGCGTTCCGACCATACCCCCAGTCCCAAAGGTGACGGATTAGTGGGGTTCTACTGTAGCATGTTATTTTAAGAATTTTATTGTTGATTTGTAGAATCATAACACATACATCAATTTTTTTAAAAAAAAGGTTAAAAAAAGTAATCCATTAATCATATAGGTAATTTTCATTACTTATAAATGAAATGATGAAAATAATCAAATGTTTAATACTCTCAAATCTTACATCTGGATTAATCAATAAATTATTTTCAGTTGTAAATGTACACCCCTTTATCAAGCATTGTCATAAAACTGAAATATTCAATATTCTGAAATCTATGATCAACACTGAAAACATGAATTTTAAAATAATGCTGTATTTCTAATTGCATTTATATACTCAATTATATATATATCAGGAAACTTAATTTTTTCAGCAATTTCGCATTACACTTCAAGACATTTCCTTCTTTTTTTTTTTATTCTTTGTTTGAAAATTTCAAATTACAGGATGTCTATAATTAAAGTCCAACTATTCCATGCACTCTACAGCAAAAAGTACTTATTTGAATGGCACCAAATTTGCAGTACGTTGTAATGACGCCACTGGACGGACATTCTTTGAAAAAAAAAAAGTAAGTTTCAAAAATCACCACCAGGCATGTATGGTATCAGAAATGCAAATTTCTGTTAGCACATCATCCCTCATATCACTATTTAAGCAATAGCCACACATGCGTTTTCATTCGAATTTTGTGTTCAACTCAAAATGACGTTAAGTTTACAAGAACATTTGTGAAGTTGTTTCAAAATGGGAATTCTGCATCAGAAGCTTTGTGGAGGTTTAGATCTTCGACTAGGTCCAATGACTGCGAATGGGTTACGAAAAATGATCCTTAAATTTGAAGAAACAGGGTCGTTGAATGTAAAAGCCGGAAGAGAACGAAAGCCTGTTGCCATGCAAATGGTTGACGATGTAGCTGATTATGATTCAACAACTGCTGCCTACAGATCCGCATCAACGAGAGACCTTGTGCTACAGTTCACAATGTAGCAACCTTGGCAGATCTTAAAGTAAGCATACCATAACATGTTGATCGTGTGATCAACATTTCCAGGGACACTTTGCTTTCAACAGCTGAACATGCGATTCTGCAATTTCAGATGGCAGCAGATAAGGGTGGTCAACATATTGAACATGTTGTGACTTGACTGTACCGATATCAGTGCTGTACTGCATTGTCATGATCAGCATACATGCCAACGAACGCCCCCTGGTGGTGATTTTTCAACTAGAAGGGATTTGTTTTTTCAATGAATGCCCTTCCCATAGTGCCATTACAACGTACTGCAAATTTGGAGCCATTCAGATAAGGAGCTATTACTGTAGAGTGCGTGGAATAGGTGAACTTTAATTATATACACCCTATACATATTCACTTTGGCTTTTAGTTTAGAAAAATTTTATATATGACTTGTGATAATTCAGGAAACATAATTGTTTAATCAATTTATCATTACTCTACAAGACACTTTCTATTTTTCCAATCTTTATTTGAAAATTTCAGAATATATATTAGCAATGGCTTTTATTGAGACAACTGACAAAGATATATTGAAAAAAAAAAAAATCATTTATGATTTGTGAAACAAATTTCTGTTAATTTCAGATGCTGTCTGCCTAGGAAAAAAAAACCCAACAACATGGGGATTAGACCAATAGATTTAAAACTGAATTTGCTTTATTATGGATTTTATTGATAATCAAAATTTAATGTATTTTCAAATTTTAATATAATTGATGCTTGACATAATTAGTAAAATATGCATATCAAGTAATTAAGACTGTCAAATGAAAATGTATGTTTGTTTATGCTAAAACAAATGCACAGATCTGACATGAAGTATGTTTATAATAACATAACCTATAACTTACATTTACATAATCATGAACTAAATATTCAAAACATAAAATGCTTAGTGTAGTGAAATAAATAACATAATAGCAACAAAAATTTGTTGTCAAAACTTTTGCAGAAATGAAGCAAATTAAAAAAGCTAAAATCATTTGTGCTAAAAAAAAAAAAAAAAAAAATTCAGAGAAATAATAATAAGCATGAATAATAACACTTCACATTCAGTAAAGAATACTGATATTTGGCTATAAAAATCGATAAATAATTATAAACCTTTTTTTTCCAATGATAATTCTTAATTGGTTAAGATAACAGAGAAACTGCGTATTCTGTAGTAATTTTTTTTCATGAACTTCAAACTATTATATAAATAGAACAATGACTGTACTGGTCAAAATGCAACCATTCAAATTAATCAATAATGTAAATAAAACATGTTTAACCAATAAAATCAATATTTAAAAAAAAATTCTAATACATCTTTTATTTATTCACAACATTTCAGATGAAATAATAGTCAATTCGGAAATAAATCAAATAAATTTTATAGAAATATTTCAGAAGATTAAAACAATCAGGCATGTTTCAAGACTTATGGTCTTCGTTCTCAATAAGGCATTTATCTATACAACACCACCACTGACAATCATTTATTACAGCTACATTATAGATAAAAGACACTTATTTTCATGGCCAAACATTGCAATCGTTAACATCGTTTTTATTTCATAGAAATTTGACTGATGAACAGCAAATACAGATTTTATTTAATATAGATTTACTTTATTCTTTATTTTTCCTCTAGCTTAAAAAAAAAATAAAAAATAAAAATAACCAACTTTATCAAAAGTTGATATAGTATTTTCCTTCCAAATTCTCTTTTGTTCTATATCTAAACTGGAACCCAAGACATAGTGTTGTAAAAGCCACATTTTTCAATTGCTTGAAATTGTTACCGCATTTTTATTGTTTAAAAATTAATTTTATTTTTTGCTTTACAAATAATTTTTTACTTTTATCTCCATTTTCTTTGCTTATTATTATTATCTCTCTTATTCAGGAACTTCAACCCCCGAGTCAAAAGCTCTTACAAAAAAAATATATATATATATAAAAAAGACTAGATTCTTAAATAGAGAGAAATTCACCAAAGGACAATAAATATGCCTTCGCACATTGAGTCAACGGGAATTCTGAACAGCTGTTTCATCCTTATTAGGAATCATCAACAGAATATACCCTTGATGTTCCTTAGATAAAGCATTTAAAACTTTACACCTTATTCGTCTCTTTTTAATTTTACATGTTTTCTTTTGTACCCAGATTGATTCAATTCATGTATTAGTAAACTTCTCCATATTGGCAAAAAGGAATTATCAACTAAATACCTTGAAAAAAAAAAAAAAAAAATTTTAAATTTAGCAAAAAAAATTTAGTTCAAATTCTTAAATTTCTAAAGTAAATCCCTTTATCTACACTTAGCATCAATAAATAGCAGATGATTTAAAGCAAATGTCAAAACAAGATTTTGGATAGTTTTACAGAAACAATAACGGATGAGAATGAAATTAAAGTTCTTGAAGTATATTTCATTTGGTATTCAAATTTTTTAATTACTTTTTTTATTATTTGACTATTATTTCAATTAACCTGAATGTTCTGAATGATTCTGAGATGTGTCAGAATTCTTTTAGTAAATAATGTATATTTCCTTCAAAATTACAAATGTTATAACGATACCTTAATATTTCCTTCCGAGTCCTTATATTCAGAAAAGTCCAATCCATTATTCCCATATTCTAGACGGTATTCTTGTACAAATTCTGATGAAAAAGGCCGACCTTGTGTTGCAATAGAAGAAATATTTTTCTTTTCCTTCAAATCTATGGTAAGATATTGGCTAAAATCCGTGTTCATAGCTGTCCAAGCTACTTGGCCTATGAAATTGTGAAACATTTGTTTACTTATTCTGATATTTTGGATTTTTTTATCTGAATGAACATTTCTGATTCATTTAGATTAATTTCATTCAATTATTGTTTTAATGTAGTTTCTCTTTTACTTACCGTAGTCTAGCTTAGTATTTTTAAAAGATCTTTTGTTAAAGCCAACTGAATTTCACAATGCATCCTTTATTAAACTCATATTTATTACCATCCCCTGTGTTTTTTTGGTGTCTAGCAAAACCAAAAAGAAAAGAAAAGAAAAAGAGAAGACATAACAGCTCTTCAGATTGGATAGAATAGTGATCAGTAACCAATAGATTCACAGCTGTAATCCAAACTAATTTCTTTGAAAATCAAGTTCTGTGACTAACTTGCAGTTTGTTTTTTTCAAACAAAGCTTGAATACCACATTTCCATTAAGAAATAAATATCTACAGTATAACTTTAATAAATGAGATCAAGTCTGAATGAATCTAAACCACTCATGAACCAATGGCACTGCAGCCAAATTAAGCCTACTGTTCAAATAACAGACAATCGCATTATGCCAAGAGGTTTCGAGTCATGGTGAGAGTGAGAGAAGAAGAGCAGATTTGCATAAGTGAAAGTTCAGAGACATTCTGAATAGAAGGAATATTCTAGAAAGAAATAAGTTCCACGAAAAAAAGACCTGGATTGATTAAGCCTCAGTCTTTCTCTTTCTTTCTCATGCTTGCACATAAGATATTAACATTTTATCACTTAAGAAATGCAAAACTAAGAAGTAGTAATAATCAAGAAAGCAGAAGTAGAATTACCACATTTTGATTAGAAATAAACAATGACTATTTGATATATTATTAACTTTCTGGGGTTTATCAAAGTTTTTCATGTTAAGAATGAAAATACATGATGGATGTTGTTGCACTTTCTTTCTGAAGATGAATTAGTTAAAGGACATCACATATTCTTTTGCTTCCTAATTTGAACTATTCTAAAATTTACTATCCTATAATTGGTGGAAAAATAATTCAATAAGTAATTGAAAGTAAAGAAAGAGAAATCGATGGATATTGAATGACTATTGAAAACATTTAGGATGCGTTGATCCACAGACAAACTCTGTTGTAAGCTTTGAATTGGGACAATTTTGTTTCTTTGGCATTACACAGAGCAGCAAAGTTTTGCAAGTTGTTTCAGGAAATGAAAATAGACAGGATTCTCAATTAAGATGTAATTATGCCCTGAAGAGCTTCTTCATACCTGTAAGCTGCTGAATCATGTGAAATAATCTGACTTTTCCATAAAAATCACCAGAACAAGAATTAACAGCTTTTATCAGCACTATAAAGGCACCCAGTGCTCTGTCAGTTAGTCTGCAAGCAGAAGATCTTAGAACTTTTCATTCTCCCTAAAGTCGCATGTCTGTTTTTATTGTTTGTACAGCTCAATCCCATTAAAAAGTGGTGCTCCAGGTTCAAAGGTTCATACTGCGATAGAAGTGGATCGTGTTAGAAAATTCTAGCCATTTGCCTGCATTTAACTGATATCAATTTAGCATGTCTCTTGTTTCTGCACATGGTAATTGCTGTAGAATAACAAAATACTAGAATAATTCATCTAATATCATTCATTTTTTAATCTTCATTAATGGATAGTACAATAAAATATTGCTGCATGACCATTTGCACAGGACTGATATTCCTCTCCCTCAGCAATAGACTGTTCCAGCAGCATTTCCTGTGTCCCTTGGTTTTTTCGAAAGGAAGCGTTGCCAGCTATATAAACAGCACTGTAAGCAGGGAAAAGCAGTTCTTCAGCGGCAGCCGACATTTTCAGGCCTTCCCAGAATTATTACAAGAGTTAAGCAGTAAAGTGGTGTTCATGATCTCTGCAAGGAAGTAGTGACATGGATCCGGATAGCAGTGCAGACGCTGACAAAACACGGAAAAAGTCACTCCCGTGCAGGGTAGTGAAACAACAGTACAAATCTATTGTCAACGAGAGGTGAAGAAGACTTTGAATCCATGGGTCAAGTGCCACCGAAAACTGTTTTATTTTTATTTTCCCCATGTCTGAAGAAGAATCCCCAGCACCGCATGCAGTTTGATGAACTTAAGTTTCATTCAATGTAAATTACTTTGAATAAAAAATACCCATCTTAAAGCATCAACCAAATTAGCATTGATGAATCCTTATGTGGACTATTACGGCCACTGACGGCTAGCACAATATTTAAGATGCCAATAATTGTGTCGTGTTGAATTGTGTTCAGTTTATAAAAATTAGGAGCCAAGCTTACATCACATTATAAGTAAATTTATGTTGTAATGGATCGTGTTATGACACATTGTATTCAATAGGGTTGAACTTCAACTATTTTATAACACTGGATGGGATGTTCAAGGGGTTTGGAAATCGGATAGTGGACAACAATTACACCACCTAGTGCTATAAAACAATTACTCAAACAACAGAAGATGGCACAAGACTTGAGAATGATAAGTGACAGGTCAGTGGGGACCTTAAGGATATATGAATCTCTTAAAAATTAATGGATCCTTTTGCATAAAAAGAGTTATGATACTTAAATAGATTTCCATCACACACTGCAAAAATTTTACACCTGTTTATAACACTGTTGTCAATGTATTAAGCAAAAATTCTGAAATTATCTTTGCAATCAATATCATGAAAGTTAATCTAAAATAAGTAAAAACATTTACTTATAAGTTTAAACATTTGGAGAATTGATGATAAGGATGTGCTTGAAACTTTCAGGATTTAGCATCCAAATATACATCAAAATTAACAATAATAATACAACATAAAAAAGTCTTGAAAAGAGAGTTACAAACAAAACAATAGAGGGAAAATTCACATAGGAAAGACCAGAAAAGGAAGAATTCACGAAACTTGTTGGCTTTAACAATAAATGACTTGACAAAAATCTGAGATTAATATTGTGAATTTTATTGGTTTGTTATAATTAAATATTATTCTTGGGTGTAAATGGTTGAATAAACTAAATTACAGGCAAAACATAATAAATTAACCAAATCAACAAAGCAAATTGGCAAACAAATAAATGAAGCAAATGAAACAAACAAAAGATTGTGAATAAGCAAATAATAAGTGATAAAAACAGATAATTAAATATAAATTTTCTACCTCTTTTCAGATGAATAAGAACTAAATAACGACATAACCACATAAATAAATGGATTTTGGGGTTTCTTTCTTTGTTTTAACTCCTCCTTTATTTATTCAAAAATTTGGTAAAAAAAATTGTTAAGTTGCAAGAACGATAAATTAAGAATTACAACATAGTAAAACAATTTTTTTTAATACAAATGAAACAATATGAACTAAAACAATACCGATATATTATTTAGCTATATATTAAATAGAGAAAAATGCTCCAGAAGTATTAGCAGATTTATTAAATAACTAATAAGGTTTCCTCAATTAGCAAAGTTAATAATTTGTGCATAAAATTGACATTCAAATCAACTGGAAAATACAATAAAAAATATTAATTAATATTTTATTAAAGTTGTAGGATTATGAATTTTCTTGATGGCAAAGCTTTTACAGAACATTTTTATGTTATGAAATGCCAGTAAAATATAACAACATAGCTTTCCTACTGACAACTTTTTAACATGTTTTAATTTATCACTTGATAAAGGAGAGACTGAAAAGAAACTTCCAAAATTTGTTTATGTAGATACATCCTTATTTGTTTCTTATTTAAAATAGTACTTTAGCTGATTCTTAATATTTCCACAGCTTATTTGCTAGAAAAAAAAATTGCACGTTAGAATTTTGCTGTGAATTATTATGACAGTAAAGAGAAAACACATCAGATTAAGGATCCTCAAAAGAGATTTCAATTTCATGAAAATTCAATCAACCCCCATTGTTTTCGAATCAGCTTTTGACAACCGATTCTTCTCATCTCTCGATTGTGTAATGAATTAAATTGATGGAAAAGTACTGAGAAAAAAATAAGTGCATTTGTAATTCAATGTCTTCTACTACACAGAACTGTTACGAAGGAAGTTTCTCAAGAACTCTTATGGAAAAATGTACATATATATATGTTTTCAAAAAAGGCTTTATATCAAGCTAAATAATATTTATCAGTTAAAATTAATAAATATATGATCTTGTGTTTATAAATGACAGCTTGAGGAAATTGTTTTGCACAGAATGGTGCTTATCATTGATTGATTATCAATTACTTCATTCTGAAAATCCCACTATCTATTCCATTTTAAATAATATTTTAGTATCAAAATACCAGTTCAATAAGTACTATTTCATGTTTTAAATTTAAAACTCTCATTACTAGAAACGGGGGAAGATTTACTGTAATATTCTTCTAAATTTGCATTAAGGTTTCTTCAATTTTCTATAATGTAAGTGAATCGCTTTAATAGGGAAAAATCTCTTTTAATTTGAACAAAGGCAACTTTAAATTTTATATTCAGCAACTTTCAATCATTTTATAAATTTAATCATTATTAAAAAAACTAACAAAATTATCTAGTAAATGTTTTCAAATCTAGAAAAATCTTGTGAATTTCTATTTGTGTGGAAGTAGGTTCTAATGTCAAACATCAATACATAATGCCCTTAATCTGAAAACTTCCTAATTGAGTTTTGTAAATTGTAACATATTATTAATTCCTAATACATTAATTAAAACAAATTCGATAAAGACCTAATCAAATAATTGATGACCATTAAAGTACAATTTTAAAAGTTAAAAGATTAAAAAGACTTACTAAAATGATGTTTCGAGACTCAATTATTAAACGAATCTCTTTGTTAAATTAAAAGGTTAAAGGGAGCTTATAGCATTCGTCCTTAATGGATACATATAAAATAACGAAACAAACCCACTTTTCTTCATTTCTTCATGGAGTTTTCAGAATGACATCTCGAAACATCATTTTAATAAGGGGTCATTCCATGCCACATCACACAGACCATGTAACCCATAGTCTCAGATTTTGATGAAATTTGGTATATTTGTTCTTGGTAAAGTTCTTAGTTCAAATTTTAAGTTAAGGTTTCTAGGCCTCCTGGATCCACAATAGCAGTGCTTCAAAGTTAGCATGTTTTTCTAAAAATGTTGTTGCAACTGATACTTTGCAGAGACAGGTCCATGTGAGGTTTTTTTTTTTTTTGTTTTTACTTAATGTTTTATGACTTCTGAAAAAAAAACTTTGGGTGTTCTTTATGTAAAATTCCCTGGAGATTTCAAATATGTCAACAAAATTGTGATAAACCTCATACTTTTTGAGCTATGGCTTTATGATTGCTAAAAAAACATTCAAAAAATGATTGAATGATTGAAGCGTAATATCATGAACATATCATGAATATCTCAAACGGCAAACCAGATACAAAGATAGAACTTACACCATTGGAAAGAGCAGGAAATTTCCTATAAAGTGATGTAAAAAAAACCCAGTGGGTTATTCATGGGAACACCATCTGCAAAGCAATAACATGCTTTTCGTTCGTTAGAATTTCAAATCAACATTGCGATACATGTTTTTTCTTCCTTTTTCTCCACCTGAAGGAACCCTGGCTGCAAAATATTGGGTCATCCGGAAAGTTCGTGCAGAGTTTAAAGGAAAATTGAAATGCAGCACATTTAAATTTTGGTATACATTTATTAAATTATCTGGGTGCCATTCTGTTCCACAACCTTTCTCCGTCGTTCAGGCAACATGAAAAATCCGTCCTTCCAGAACCTCCCAGGTTTTTCAGTGAAAAATTTTTATCTCAAGCAAAGAGTTGAAGTTTTTTCCATTAAGGGAATTTTGTAATGATTGAAATAGGTGGAAATCTGAGGGTGTGAGGTCTGGTGAATAAGGTGGATGGGGTAGAACACCCCAACCAAGCTCCAACAACTTTTGTCAAGTTGTCAAAGACACATGACGCCGCACATTGTCCTTCCGATTCGCTAATTCTGGATGTTTTTGTTCAATTGCTGTCTTTAATACGTCTATATGGGAGCAATACTTTTCTGAATTTAGCGTCTCGTTGTTTGGTAAAAGATCATAATGCAGGATTCCTTTCCAATCCCACCAGACACAGAGCATGACCTTCTTAGGATGAAGACCGGCTTTTGGGGTGGCTAAAGGTGGTTCCTTCCGCTTTCCCCAAGACCTTTTTCGCTTAACATTATTATAAATGATCCATTTTTCATCCCACGTCACTACTTGCTTCAAAAATGGTATCTCCTCGTTGCGTTTGTAGAGCAAGTCGCAAATGAAACTGCAATCCATCAGAAGTTTCTCTGTTAAATCATGGGAAACCCATACATCAAACGGTTTGTTTAGCCAAGCTTCAGAAAATGCTCATGGATGGTGGAATTTGCTTTCTATTGATATTTTTAACATTATTGCTAATTCCCTAGCGAGGATTATTCTCGATCAGTGTGTTAATCCGATCTTCATCTGTGGTGGAGGGCCTACTCGGCCATTCTTGATCTTCAAGGTTGAAATCACCAGCTTTAAACCTAGCAAACCACTTCCGCACAGTTCTTTCAGCTTCATCATAAACAACACGTATCTTGTTTGTTGCTTGTGTGGCATTTATGTCTTTCCAGTAAAAAGAAAAGCATTAAATGCCAATAATGCACTTTGTTTGCTTCCATATTCAAAGGTGTATACAACTGTCAAAAATTAACGTATTGTAACCAAACTTTTTTCCAAATATGCCGGAAGTACCGTCATTTAGAATATGTGCGCATGTCATTTGTTTCAATATTTCTGTTGTGAAACAGAAACACAAACCGTTTCTGATATATTCAGAGGTGTCCTTATGCCACCTTCAGAAAATCGACACAAACTTTCCGGACGACCCAAAACTTAGAAACTATTTTGGATCCATTACTATTTATTATTCTTAGTAATGTTATTATTATCATCATTTCTATCTTGTTTTTTTTAATAGCATTAGAAATGGCTGAGAAGGTGCTGTTTCCTGGAGAAGCTGAATTCTATCCCTACCTTAGCAGAGGTTGGGCATTTTTCCACACTTCAGATGGTCCTAGGGTTTACAAAGATGGATAATGGGGATTAAAGATGATCGGGTGTCAGGACCTGTCTCTGTAAAGTATCGGTTGCGAAAACATTTTTTGAAAACATGCTAACTTTGAAGCACTGCTATTTTGGATCCAGTAGGCCTAGAAACCTGTAACTTGGAATTTAAACTCTTGCCAAGAACAAATGTACCAAATTTGATGAATATCTGAGACTATGGGTTACATTTCAACTTTTTTCTATGGGAATTGGCATGGAATGACCCTAAGTCTATTTTTAATCTTTTTACTTTTGAAATTGTGCTTTAATTGTGCGGAGTCAATTATTAATTGAATTCTGCAAGTTAGAAACATATCAATCAACCTAACCAAATAGATATTCAACATTTCAATAAGATCAAAATGTGATTAATGGAAACAAGATATAGAATTAGGAATATGGAACAATATCTTCATTTATTGTAAGTTAAGCTAAATTTAAATATTTCTACGAAGAATTAGGATACACATAAATCAAGATGTGTTTTATTGCAATATTATTTAATATCTTTAAAGTAATTGAACCATCTACTTATTGTTTGATTTAATAATTTTGTAAAATAACAGCTGTTCTAATGCTTCTTTATGGATCAATAATGAGTCTTTAAACAAGATATGTAAAAAGAAATAAGGCAGCAGAGATGAAAATGCTAAGAATGCCGATGGGTTACATACCGTCTGCTTCCAAACAAAATCAAGGCATTTTTCAACAATTTCAGTTTAACCAAACTAAATGCAGAAATACATGTTACCAGCATATCTCGAGAACAGATTAGGGATGTACACAATTATCAAGAAAAGGTATACACACATTGTCACGGAGCAATACTGTAGAGTAAGGTCCATAAAAAGATGAGGCAACCAAATAAATTAGTAAATGGAACAAGCTCAATCTCTAAAACATGTACTAACCATGATAATGATGGTATTATTATTATCATTTTTATGCAGAAGTTGTAGCAGTAAACAATTAATACAATTTATTGTCTGTGATTTGGACATTTCTGGATAATATTTAGCAACAGGGTGTAAAATGTGAATAACTCTTAAATAAAAAATAAAAATAAAAAAAATTCCCTTTTTGGTCTATGAGAATGTGTAACAATCTTGGTAAAAGTGTATCACCTTGACTATTTAATAGGCCATTTTAATTGTGACTTCTATTTCATTACCTATTATTATATGATTTCATTGTATTTTATTTCAAACTAGAGATTCCTGTATCTCAAGAAAAATGAAACACGATAATAATTGTTTAATTTCCAACTCTTTACCAATTACAGCATTTCGAGAGTCGCTTCAATGTTATCTATTCATGGATGATCTTCTTTTATGCATTTCCGTTTCATTATTTCTTTGATGGAACATTTGTTATCATCATTCAATGCATGTCTGCACACAACTCCAATTAGTCTAGCTATTTTATTTTTTTTTTAATATAAAAATATTCTTTATGATTTAATGCTAGGTAGCTCTGCTAGTAGTACCTACTTCTTGATTTTCAGAACCACAAGTAAGAACAGCATGAAATCTAGGTGTAGACAGCTACCTAAGTTTTTTGTTCAAATCAAAAGTTAATCTAACTTAATGCCAATTTTATTTGCCTTATTAATTATGCTTTTATCTCTGTAACTAATTTAACCATTTCATTGAAATCGCTTCAAATCCAAACATTATCTATCTCATTCATTGTTGTTATTATTACAAAGTATATTCAAATTTTTTGATTAAATTTTACAGCTATCATAAAATGTAATCAAAAGATAAATTTTAACAAAACCTTATCCCAATAAATAATTTCTATATTTCCACTAAAGAGTTACCCCAAGAAATAAAAACTGTAATACTTTTGTCAAAAATCAATTTAAATTTGTCCCAATATACATAGCTCAAAAGGATTAGAGTTTCAATGAAAGCTATTTTAGGATTAGAGTTTATTTTATAAATACAAGTACCAACCATAATGCAGCATAAAAATAAATAATTTTATTCTATTACTGCAATATAATTGCATAAAAACTATTACAAATTCCCTGGAATCAATGGGAATAATATGAGATCCTCAATGGTAACGTAAGCTGACAGAGTAGTCTGGGAGAAAATTAAACTTAAATGAAAGTTAAGAAAACTTGATCACCAAGAGATCTAATGAAATGGAATAGCATTTCTCTTCTGTGATTTTCAATTAAAAATCATTAACATTATTTCTTTCTAAAAATCTGGAATGCATCCACTTGCTTTTTCAAAAGCTGTTTTGTATTCTATAATACAAAGATTTCAATTTTCACAATTCCCTGTGAACTAATAAAAATAAGATATACAGTAACTCTTAAAATAATAGTAGAAACTATCTGATATTAATCATTTTGAAAGACATTAACTGATTGCAAGTTATTATTTAGAAAATATATATGAAAAATAGAAAACAATTACTGTTAAGTCTTGCTTTTTCGGCACCACGGTCTAAAGATGCTTGTGTTGTTGCTTTGAGAATGGCATCATCTAACAATGGCGATTCACAATCACCTAAATAAAAAAAAAGGAATACATTTAAAGAAAATGAAATTCTTAATATTTAAATAAATTTATTTTAATAAACATAATTAAGCATCATCATAACACAGTTAGAAACTGCATTTATCAAGTTCTTACACTCCAAACAAAAAATCTTGATTAAACTCTGTAAATATATTTCAGGAGTCAAATAGTAATTTTATCTGGCCTCATTTGATAAGTTACTACTTTCACAGATAACTAATTAAGAAGCTATTTGGATTTGTGACAAGGTAAAAACTTTTAATTCATATCACCAGTTTTACTAATTAAAATTTTTATTACCTGAAAATCTTATACTAGCCCAATATTATTATTTGCACAACATTTATTCATTTTAAATGCTAAGAAACTTAAAACACCATGAACGAAGCGTCCAATTTCAATGAAACTCCATATGCATCTAATTTCTCATTAGATATGGAAATGATTCAAGTGTGCTAATAAATGCAAGACAAAAACTCAAAAAATGCAAAAATAGGTTCCTGCATCCTGAGCCTTCATCTCGGGCATTTGGGACAGCTGTTTCAAACTTAACAGGCTTCTTCAACAAAGTTTAGCGCTTGACGAAAGGAACCCATTTTTTAGCAAAATTAAATCTTATTATTTATAACCTTTTTGGTTTCCCAAATCCCTTAGTGCGTAGTGGTTGCTAGAACAAGCATTTTGAGGCTGTGTATGTCAACGTGATTTTGTTTAGGGTGCCAGTCAAGGGGGGGGGGGCAAGAATGGTTTCCTTAACTTTTTTCATGCAGTATCTGCTTGAAATAGCTGTCTGAGATTTCCGAGATGAAGGCTGAAGATGCAGAAACCTATTTTTACTTAATTTGTGCTTTTTTTCTTGATTAAAAGTTTAGTTTTCAAGAAATGTCAATATCTACGGCTCAATGCATGTGCCCATCCTGTGGTTCAGCAAAGCACTTTATTCTGCTTTGCTGAACTGTTTCATTCCTATCAGTTTCCCATCAGTAATGCCTCAATGAGGCACTGAAAGACCCTACAACCAACTGCAGGACTTGACTGGTATGCAGATGAAACATTCACCATCTGGGTTATAGCAATGCTTCTGTAGGATAATGCTGGAATCAATGGTTGCAGAGGACACTCATTCATGCTGCTAAGGATCTGGCCGGCCAACAGTACTATTGCTGGAGACAAATGATTGTTGTGATGCAAACCCAAACAGCTCTGACAGCTTCACTTTCCAGAGAGATAAGGCATCCAGCATATAGCAACCGGTAACTATCCACACCATTGCTGATAAACTGCAGATGCTAGGCTTCATTATTGTCACCCTTTACGAAGTCTGCTTTTAACAACCCAGAATGAAATGCTGAGTAGTGCAGTACCCAAGAGAAATGGTAGGCTATTGAATTGCCTTGTATTGTGTTTAGAGGCAAATCCTGCTTCTGCCTTACAACAGATGATCATCGCATCCATATATAGAAGAGGACTGGATAAAGCTTAAATTTTGTCTTAATAAACAGTCATTACAGCTAGTGTAATGATGTGGGGCGTCATTTCTTATGCTGACAGATTCCTACTCACAGTGATTGGAGGAACTTTAAATGCATAGCAATATGTGCAAGAAATCCTTTAGCCCATTGTTTTGTGTTTTATCATGCCTGCCAGGTGCAATTTTCCATAAGAATAATGCACATCCACACATTTGTAAACAATGCTTCCAGGCAATTCAGACTCATCCTTGGCCAGCCAAGTCCCCAGACTTGCCCACTAACGAGCACGTCTGGGACATAGTAGGGCATCAACTGCTTCCATCCTTGAATATGCAGCATTTGGAGAAGTAATTGAGGCAACCTTGCTGGTCTGCCACAAGACAATATCTGCACTTTGTTTCACTTCATATATCAGCATGCTTAGCAGACAGGGGTTGCTCAACACAGTACTATAATGTAACAACAATGCAGCTGTTCTTCAATAAAATTTTGTTTTCCACTGTGAAATTTGAATCAATTCCAATTCTCTTCATCCAAAAGACACTCACAAAATTTCATTCAAATTTGATGATTCCTTTATAGTACTTCAATTGTTTTGTTACAGAGTGTATATCCTGACGTATTTTGTTACTTCAAATCTTTCATTTGATGATTAGGGTAAGAATAACCTTATCAAGACTATTTTTCTGAAGACTAAGTTTAATAAAAATATTTACAAAACTCATTAAAAAGTTGTACTAATTAAGTATTTTAATGAGACTAATTAAATTTTGAATTGATTATTCTGATCCTGCTCTATATTCATGCTCAATGAACAACAGATGGTGCACCATGAAGAGATTTGGCTTTATATCAAACTTCATTTAATAAGCATCAAACTAAAAAAAAAAAAAAAAAAACGGTATAGGCCCCAATAATGCTTAAATATGTGGTAAATATTAGGCACTTTGGGTTAATGTTGTGAAATTGTAGAACAATTATTCAATCTTAAATAATATATTCATGCATTAATTTGAAACCTGCATTCCTTTTTGTTCTTGAATCTATTTGTATCCACATTTTCAATCATTTTATTTTATTTGCTGGTAACAGCTACTTGGCCTTGCTAATAGCATTCTGGATTTCCTGACGAGATAATTATTTACTTTTCATACTGATTTCATAGAGAAATGTTTCACAAATTATATCACACCTATCATGTCTTCTAACGAAACTTAGTATTTTACGCTAATGTCCTCCAATATAAGAAAAGGTGTACCACTATAGGCCATGTAAGCACCTGGGTGCGTGGGAGGTTTAGGCTCCCAGTAATTCTGGACCAACAGGACTTGTTGAGGTCAGAAGGTCAACCTGACTCCCAACAGTCTTTAACCCTCAAGTAAGAAACCAAGTACCAATTTGACTGAGGGCAGGGTGAACCTTAGAGTCCGCCTGGAGGAGAAACAGCCATGGAAAAATCCCGACCACTGCAGAAAATTTAATTTGGGCTTTCTCAGTCTGCTGAGAAAGTCCAGAGTCTAAACCACTGGGCTACTCAACCCACCCAATATAAGAAACACAGTAAAACTATAAATCAAAACTCAAAGTATATCTCCTTCCTATATTATTCTCCAACAAAACATTATATCCAAAACTTCTGCTCCCCTCTTCCAATGTCTTTTTTTCAAATTCATAAAAATAATAACCAGCCAACTTTTACTAATCAAAAACCCATCTGTATCCCTGGATATGTTAGTATAAACTGGTAAATCAATACCCACTTGCCAATCTGACTAAGCTTTTGAACATTCAGGGCCCTTCAATCATTATTCACATTGAATGCTACATACAATTGTTCAATGTTTCATAAATCTTACTGAAAAGTCAAAAGAGATCATTGTTAGAATATTCTTAATAGCTTAATTAAGACAATTAAAATACTTTTAAATAAATAGTTAAATTGGTAATTGCTTAAAAATGTTATCAAGATACTGAAAAATGTGTAGAAAAGTAGTAATCCTGGATGACAGTGTCATGCTTTTTCTGAAAAAACGAGGTATCAAAATAAATTTAAATGCACACTTTAATTTTGCATTTTTTATAGTAACATTTTCTTTTTGTTGGGATAAGCAATGGTAAATTCTTTATTACGGTATTTTAAAAAAATAACAAATACTTTATGTGTATCCTGAATCATTTTTATATTTTACAATTATCATATTCTTACAGATAATGATAGGTTTTAGACAAACATTCCATTATTATTCTTTACAATGCAGAAAAATTGCAACGAAAATTTATTTACAAATACTCGAATTAATATTTCCCTTTATAAATTACAAGTTTGAATATTATTATGCTGCCTTCATGATTTCAGCCATCTGTTCATTCTTTTTTATCGTAAAATCACTTAAACATAATTGTCATTTACTTAACAATGTCACTATTAATTTCCATTTAGCAAGTAAAAATCTCATATAATTTTGAAAACAGATAGATTCATCTATCATTTTCGCAATCTTTTTTATTTCAATGTTTCTTTAATAATTTGTAGGTTTTTTTTTTTAGATACTTTTCTCTATCGTTCTGCATTATTAATTTTTAAATGGTATTAGAAGTCACTGTAAAAATAATACACGACCCTCTTTTATTGGCTACAACTTTCTCAAAATTCTGTACGCAAAATGAACATGAAACCATTTTTGAATTAATCATTTACTTAATTTAACATAGAGTAGCAGAATATCAATAGGTATAATAAACTGCAACAAGCAGGTGTAAATATAATCGATATTCCTATCAAAAATAACTCATTACCACCCGATTATATTCATTGTATACATATTTAGCAATCTTCTAATTAGTTAGTTACACTGCTTCTCAATTGCCGAAACTTCAAACATACAAGAACTAGATCTTTATTTAATTAACGATGATGAAAAATATTCCATGGGAATTATTTATTTCTGTATCATCGTCACCTGGGATGGGCCAATTTTACCGCCATGTTTAAGTTAATGAGAAAACAAGCGTGATCCGTTTCACTCGAGACCATTTTTAAGAGATCTTAAAACTATTTACAGTGCGTCTAATTTAGGAAATACTGCCAGTGATCTTACCTGCCGAGATTCGGAAATTCGTGAAAAAGGCCAGAGTAAATATTAAAGTAAAAAATTCCTCCATTTCCACTTTTTAAAAATCCGACACTTTACAACGAGTCGAAAAGCATATTGATAGCTCTCACACCATTGGTTGAAAGAAAAATCAGCAGCGCCATCTAACTTAGTTCATAGAAATAAAAATCTGACTTTCTGACATTACCAACAGCGCCACTGAATGTTTATTATTATGATTAGATATCTTACAATTTAATTATGTCCTTTTTATGAAAAATATAATAATTACATCAATAGCAGATAAAGTAACCTTCAAAAAATATAGGGCAAAGATTTTCTTGTAGTTATTTTATTTCATTTCGTTTAATAGCAGACGAATGGGCGTTGGTTCTTGATTGACATGAAAAGCCCATAGAAAAGTCTGTCTCACTTCTTATTAAGCATATTTTTCTAGATTAAAACTTATGTCATAAATTTTATTTGTAGTAATTATTTTTTATTAATTATTTGCTTTATGAAAGTATATGAACTTAGTTTGAATAAGTGATTCTGAAAATGTGATACGATGCAGCAGAAACACGTAAATTAGAAAAAAAAGTATATGTATAATCTTTTAGTTTTATCACAAAATTAATTAATTCACATTTTATTACGGAATCCTTTATATTTGTTCAAAAATTATTTTTTTACAGATCTTATTTCTCCATACTGTATGGAACTACGATCAATTATAAATTAGTGATTTATTGTATCACTAGTAATTTATGAAATTACTATGAATATTTATAGCTAGAAATAAATTTTATTTTCATTGTAACTAATTTTACTGTCTATAAATCTCTACAATTTTAATTTATATCTAATTGATCCTACAAAATACAACAAAGAAGGACCGCAGTCGTAGTTTTTGTACCGTAGTTGGGGTTGGGCACTTTTGAGTTTCATTTTTTTTTGCTCCAGATATTGTTGGGAAAAAAAAAATGAGAATGAAAAGTGACGTTGAGGATCACATGGCTAAACATATGACTTCTTCTTTACTTGGGTGTGGTCTGGGTTTCCTAGTAAAACCGTTGGCTAAAAGTTAATTACAGTGCGAAAGACCGGCCAAGAACTATATTTACTTTAAATCAATAGCGTGTCAAGTTTTCAAACTCGATCTTGTTGATGGATGACTTTCAACTCTAATAAACTGACACAAAACCCTCATGAATTTATAAATAGAATTTCGGAAAGCATCCTCATATACTATAAATTATTATTATTATTTTTAAGTAACTCCAATTAATATTAATACTAAAAATATAGGTAAGAAATCGTTTCATAATTCATAAACTGTGTTTTCAAACTAAATCCTTATTAATATAAATATACAAAAAAAGAAAACTTTCTATAATAAAAATACTATATAATATCCATGCAAACGAAACAGAGATTATAGAAAAAAATAAAAATAAAACGGTCCTAGGAAATAAAATTCATAATCGACTGTTGAAATTAAATTAGTAATTTCTGCAGTTATTTTAATTAATAAGATGAAGCTTTTAGTAAATTAAAATGCTTAAAGTATGATGCATGAGAATCAAAGGTCGATTCAGATCAGTGGCGTGTTTTTTTTTAATCTGAAAGCGGTAATCATGAATGGGTTAATCCAAATAAAGAAGAAAAAAAAAAGTAATTTGGGAATAGCCAACCAATTTTATTCTCAGGAGTTTTTAAGTGCCTTTGCAGTTCCAGTTGATAATCAATGGGATGACATTCGTATAATTTTATTTTTATTTTTGAACTGATAGGAAATACATTGACAATTTCTTTTCCACTCAATGTTAATTTCATTTGTATGCCACGATAAAAATTAAATCAGATAATAAAACCAAGATATCAAATACTTCATAGTTCTATTTATTTTTTTATTTTTTTTAAGAGTTCATTTCTTTTTCTTTATTTTTAATTTATTAGATTCTTTTTTTTTTTCTCATAGATTTAAAAAAAAAAAAATAATAGAATAAAGGAAAGTTGTTTACATCTAAAGCGATTTTCGATTTTTTTTACTTTATCAGTATTTATTTTATATTTTTCGTCCGTCGTGTTGTTACACGCCCAGCAAATCGTTATTTGGGTATTGTTCATTTTATTTACAATCTCTATTAATTTTAAAACCAAAGAATCGTACTAATAGGTATTAAAATCATTATCACAAACTCAGAGATAGTTCTCAATTACTTAAAATTAAATATATGTAATACAAAAGTTGTTAATCTTTTTATTATAATATATGTATTTTTATACTATTTAACTGGAAATTTCTTTCCAGAAAAGTTATTTACTGACTTTTGAATAATTAACATTATGATTATGCAAGAAAAGACACAATGTAATTTATATATTATTAAAATGTTTATAGTAATTTAATGGTAGGTAAGCTGAATTCATTGTGAATTTACATTAACCATTGCAGGATAATGTCATTGCAGGACATTAACCATCTATCTAGTTATATATTCTGTTATTGACTACAGTTTAGAGTGAAATTTGTATTGCCAAGCATGAGTTACTGTTTTATTTATTTATTTATTTATTATTAAAGTTATGTTGAATAGTTAGTTACTTATTTGAAGGAAAAAAATTGTGAAAATATAGCAAAAAAAGTAATCATTACATTTGTGATCATTATATTAGGACAAACTTCATTTAATTACTCCTTAATTTTTATAATTGCATAAGAAAAGATGGTAATCAAAATTAAGAATAAAAGTTAAATTGGTAAAATCAGTAATTAGATTACCATCTTTATATCTTCATTATCATCTAAAACTCGAAATCAAACACAAACTCCATCAACATAACTTCAATATTTAATATTAAATCACATTTAATATCTTAACACAAGGTTGGATTTAATTTACATTTGCACTCAATAAAAAAAAAAAAAATCAACTGGAAGCTTGGGTTTCCTAAATTTCAAATAATATTTTACTATTTAAAATATTGCAAAGATAAAAACATGGAAATGAAAGAAGAAAATACTTGATTTGTGATTACTTACTAAATCAAAATACTTAGCTACAATGAGTATTGATCAATTTTTGCCAATTGATCTTCATTAGACAGGAAATGATAGTCATTGCGGTGTCAAGGTCCTATATTGAAATTGATAAAAGCATGACCTGCCTGTAATTTGGTCTTAAAAAAAGAAAAACACAAAGGGTAAAGCACTAGACCATGATGTAAGGTTATGAAAATTCAATACTGTAAATTTTTGCAGACTTAGGGCAATTCTATTTTAATTCTGATGCTTTTTTTAATAATAAGATCTAGACCTGGAGATACTGAATGTGTTTTCAGTTGAATAAAAAGAAAGTAATAAGAAAACTTAACAAAATTATTTAGTATCAGACTTTTTATATATATATAAATTATGTGACAACTGATAATTTCTAAAAGAATTACATGTATTTTAATAGTGTATTTATAGCTATACAAACCATCATACTGTAATTTCCAACCTATATTACAACTTTTCCAGGATATATTGTGTAGCTAAAATTGCTTAAGATGGACTTGATACAAAATACCTTAAAAATTTGCTTTAAGCGGAGTTGTGTATTTACTCTGTTTTATATATCGTATATATAGTTACAACAGATAAGGAATTCTAATATTAATAAAGCATTATAATATGAAATCAATGAAATTCAGCTTTCCTTTTTATTTTATTTATTTATTTTTTTTTTTTTTTATCTGTCAATCAATAATAAATTATTTGTAAAAAAAAATAATGTATTTACATTTTTAACACAGGAAAATGATGAATTTGTTCTTAAAATATTATCTATTTCTGTGTCAACAAGACCTTAGAACTCTTTCAGTTCAGTTTATTCTCCTAAATAGCGAAATGAGAGGATTTGAAGAATTTTTTTACTACAGCTACAGTTTTTGATAGTCATGCAAAACATATACACTAATGAATTGTTGTTATTCATTATATTACGGTCACTAAATTTAGATTCCACATAACAAATATTAATAGTATTGTCTGAATCATTAATAGTATTGTCTAAATCATTTCTTCTAACAATAGTTCTCATCCAATGTGCTACAGATTTTTGAAGATAAGATTGAATATATGAAATATGTGTTTAAAAACCAATAATTGTTATGTTTTATTTTCTGCAGTTAAGTATATGTTAGTAAGTACAGGTTAAAAACAAAGCACACAATGTTAAGTTTATAAATTTTTAGCGATGGTGTGAGAGAGGTGAACAACAAACTTTCTCTGTAGTTATGAAAAATAAGTATATTTCTGTAATAAGATGGAGCAATAATAATATATAATAACTATACTGTGTATATATATATGTACACACACATACTATATATATATAGTTTAAGGGTATGAGCTTGGCGCAGCTTAGCCGCAGCTGCTTTTGCGCCATAAAACACCAACCAACCAACCAAGGGTATGAGCCATGTGCTGTGGGAATTTTTCACTGAAGAATTTTGATTTTAAGAATTACACAAGTGCGCACACACACATATATTAACACCATGGGAGTACACGTGGGATTTGAGGATTGCTCTCCCTCCAAAATCTGAAAATGTACAGGTTAGCCCTATTTTCTTTCTTTCTTTTTTTTTGCTGATAGCAAGTTGAAGGGATCTTGGCCCCTCCTACCCCCAAAATTTGAAAATGATATTTTTTTAGGGGGTTGTTACTGGTCAATTCCCTAACTTTGTCCACCCCCACAACCGAAATAAAATCGTATCTAAGCCCCTGGTTAACACACAACTTAAGTTAGATCTATATAGTGATGGTGTTTAACTGGCTGGATAACTCAGTGAGAGCAACCATCATGCATTTATTCCTCAGTATATATTCTTATTACAAACATCTCAATGCCGCCAAAAGATTTCCAACATTGGGTTAGATTGATCAGCATAAAATAGCGTACTCCATCTGAGTTGACAATATGTAAAAACCTTTTCAGCTCTTATTCAAAATATTGTGTGCTCCATAAAATTATATCTTTATATAAACACACGTTACATAAAAATCAATGTTTTCGATTAGTCATTTCATTTTAAGATTCAAAGCCACCTGATCGAGAATGCATCTTTATATAATTCAGTGCTGGAATGAATATTGTATAAATTGTATTTTTCTTTACCAAGTACTTTAATTACTTTAATAAGATTATGTAAGATTTCAAATTAATAAGCCAAACAGTTAAATATTATAAAAAAATACTATATATGTGTGTATTCTTTATTAAAGAAAAAAAAATCCATTGTTGGCTTATGTTTCAGCTATTGAAATTAAAATTACTGATAACCTATTGTTTCTTTGATGAAGGATGAAAATTGTTGAAACCTGATTGCTTAATGATGAAAACTGATGAAAATAATTGGCATCCTCTAAAAATATTTTCCAATGATTTAGGCAAGTAGCATTTGTTTTATTTATATTAAAAAAAAAATCTCCTCGTAATTCTAAAGTAGGTAATCATTTATATTTTTTGTTTGAACCTGTGACATTCAGTAAGTAGTAGTAATTCTGGATCCTGGGCAACTTTAGATTTGAAGAGTAGTAACAATTTACGTAGAAGCTTAACAAATCGTAATAGAGTTTTTACACATTCCAATTCCTATTAAAACAATAAACTTGCTTTGCACTTCTAAATACCAACTCAATATCAAATACATACACAATCTTCTGAAATTTAGATGCTTCTTTTATTTTCTGTCTATATTTTATCTTTCTGTGCAAAAAACTTCTTCAGGGCATACTTACTTTTATTCAACTTCAAGATTTTTCTCATATTTGAGCCAATTTTACCAATAGGTATGAAATAATTTGTACCTATTAGTAAAATTGGGTTGAATATGAGAAAATCTTGAAGTAAAATAAAAGAGTGTATGTCCCACAGAAGTCTTTCGCACAGAAAGATGAAATATAGACAGAAAATAAAGAAGTATCTAATTTTACAGAATATTATGGTGTATTGCTTTGCACTTCTTCACACCTCCATCTGAAAAAATTCCAATATTGAATTTCATTCAGCATTAATGAAGATTTCTCTCTAATTTTGTTTTTTTTTTAATTTGTAATATTATCTCAAGAAAATGCGAATTTGATTTTATCACTACTCTTCATAGAGTGCATTGCTTCTTTTGTCTGTCTTATTTGTTAACTGTACATTATGAAATATATTCAGCTCAATAAATGAAGCAAACGGTATATATGCTGCATTTCATATAGCAGATAATGGTAAATATATTTTAGTGGTAAACATAATTTAAAGATAAAAAAATCATCTGAATATTAACTTTAAATCTTTTATAATGAATTAACGCTGATTAAAACTTAATATTTAAGATTTTAGTAATTAGTCAAATATTTTTGATTACTCCTTAGATAAGCCTTTTGGAATTTTAATCCTAAATCAACCTTTAGAAGATTCTCATTTCACTGATGTTATTTTGAAATTGTGGAAGAAAGGTAAATTAGTAAAACTTACTATTAAATCAAAATTAATATCTAGGCATTGTATTTCTTATTAATCACATAATCCCTAACAAACAGGATAAAAGTAATTGATTTTTTTTTTCATTGCACAGTGCATCTTAAAAGTTTATAATGGTATGTATAAAGAAAGATTTTTCAAGGAAAACAAATAGTATTACTCATTAATCTTCAGCTTACAGTCATACTTCAGACTTATGGCACATTCTAGTCCAGTGCTTGTCTTTAAGTTAAAACAATATTTGGGATATGATTCCAATGCAATGTATGTAAGTCCGAGATGTGACTGTATATTAATCTTCTGTAAACCCTGTGGACAGATCTACAGCTTTTCAATGCCTCTAAAGAACTCACCTTGAGAAACTATCTGTAATTTTGTTGTCGTGTTGTAAATCTGAAACCTTGTCAAAACATTGTCCTTCATGAAAATATGCAGTAGATGCTAAGCCCAGCAAGTAAGGGGGATAGTAAAGAAGTAATGTCTTACAGTCTGTGTGAAAGACTGCTTGATGATGGCTGCTTTGAATGCAACAAGAACCAGTTTCCCTTTCAGTCTTAACTAGCCTAAAGTATCAGATTCTTTTCAACAGTCAGTCCTCTGTAAAACTATCTATCCTTCCAGTATGTTCTTTGTACATAACTCTGTCAGTCAAAAAAAAAATCCCCAATATTGTTTTGATTTAAGACTTTTGGAACTAAAGTTTCAGTGACCTGTACAGAACTTTATCAGCACTAAATTTTGGATCAGAGTAGTGTTTCATTTTCAGTGCAGCCTTAAAAATTTTCAGTTTTACTTTTCTTCTTTAAAACAAATTATTAGCACCACTTTTTACACCATGCTTGGATCGTCAACAATATTGGTTTTCCACCCAAACATTTGTCAACAGACTCAAGTTCTACTTGATAGTATATAATTCCAGCAATGGCCAGATCAATGATGCTAATAGTATCATTTGAAATAAATGGGAATGAAAACTTCTCAGGTTTTCTGAACAAGAAGTTTGCTTAAATATCTGAGCCTTCAAAAGTTTTTAATTATTCTTACGAACTTGCTGAAGAAAGTAATGCAAGAGATTGATTATGTGGGATTGAAATAGTTTCAGAAGTTTGCCAAGTAGACCAAACAGGTTTATTTATTTTATTTTATTTGTTTATTTATTTAGTTTAACTTTATTTTATTTATTTATCGATTGATTGATTATAAACATAAATATTGAACATGAGATATGCAGTTTAAATACTTTGTGTGACTTAGTTCTTTATAGTACTTTTATTTATCTGATCAATTAGAATTTCAAATTCTGTTTATGATAAGATAAAGTAATAAAATCAGATTTATTTATTCTTAAAGTATATAGTTTAATATGTAGTTCTTAAAATATAGCAGAAAGCTAAGCAAAAATCCTACTGTCTGTTCAAGAATAGGAAGAAATTATGTGGTTTGAAGTTTTTAATGTTTATTTAATTCATATAAATTTAATTAGTAAACATAAATCAGTAAAAGTATATTTAACTCTATTCCTATTTTCAGCTCACATCAAAGCTACTTCAGACGGTGGAACCAACCGGTGGTACAATGCTTTATCTTATGAGAAAAAGAATTATGATGAATTTCTGCCAGATTTCATTAGTGGTGATTTTGATTCTATAGATCCTAATGTTTTAGAATTTTTTAAGAAAAAGGTATGTAAAAATTTACTACATTAATACATTTCGATAAAAATAATTTCCAATGAAATTTATTTTATGTAATGTATATATATTTAAATATCTAATATCAATCAGAAATTATTAACTAATATTTAGAGAACAATTTTAAAATTTATAAAATATAGATTCGTGTATGAACTTGCACTTTCTTCATTGTACACATAATTTACAAACATCATTTTTCAAATATCCGTGTTAGGGTTCTTCAGTAACTTTGGACTTCCTTCATGATAAGACCCAGAAACTGTTGTTCAAATAGAGACTGAATAATGTAAACCTAACACTAAACTTCAGCTTGTCCTGATAATACAATAAAATCAACAACTGATTGTGATGATACAATGTGTAAGTCATGAAATGAGTATGGTCTCAGTATATACTAAAATTAATAACAATAATAATGATATCTATGATTCCATCAGGAACAAAGGTCATGTACTGCCTTCTTCCACTTCTTTCTATAACTGGCAATAGCTCTCAACTCACCCCAAATTTTCTTCCAGTCCCTGCTAATGTACTTCTCTTCCAGCTCCTCTCCTGGAAACTTGAGGATTCCATCCAAGGGTTCTTGGTCATTCTTGCATAATGTATGGCCAATCCACATAAACTTATGTTGGTTAATTTGATATTTTCTTGATTGGTTTCTTTCCAAAGCATTTGGTTTAAAATTATTCTAGGCCACCAAACCCTGCAAATAAATTTTAGGCACGAAATTGTAATAATCTAAGTCTACCATAATTTCTGGATCTTACAAGTTATCTTGAACATAGGTAGAGACAAGCATTTGGAAATTGAAACTACAAAGCTGTTTCTTCTCACCCATTAACAGATGCTACATATTAGACTAAGCCTTGTTTATATGTGCATTAAAAAAAATAAAATGAAAATCGTTAGATAGCATTAATGAAGATGTAATAAAAAAATTATGCTTTTTACTAGTTGATATTTCAAATTAATAAATATTTTCTATATTTTTAGGGATGTCGTATTATTCCTACTCCAGATCAAGATGATTCTGATTTTACGAAGAGCTTAAAACTAATCTTAGATTTTGAAAAGGAAAAAGAAATAGAGGTAACTGTTTTACTCATAGAAAATCTGTTTTAAAGAAAAGAGTTCTAACCGACATATTTTAATTTAAGTTTCTTGAGGTATTTTCTTTGACACCAAAATTGT
>JAFIDM010010028.1:3765719-3777217 GCA_023159025.1 Thereuonema tuberculata | reverse complement strand
CTGTCCAAAAGAACTTGAGGATTTGTGGTTTTAATTTGGAAGAATGGTTGTAGAGGAAGATGAGGCAGTTTGAAAGATTTACAGAAGGATGTAGCTGTAGGTGGATGATGGCGGCTCTGTGAAAATAAGTGGTAAGGAGGGCATTTCTTATTGAATATTGCTACCGGCTTTTGGGGCAATGGGTCTAAAGTCCACAATACTCCGGTGGCAAGGGGGGGGTAGGGATAGATCTTTATTACGATAGGAGATAGAGCCTTCACCTCAGTGTAACTTTATTGAAGCAAACTAAACTATTGACTAAACGTAAACTAAAAGTTCATGGGAGCTGCATCGTCATCATCCCGTGTCCCACGGATGTCACTGGGGCTTCGCTGCAGTCTTCACACGTACTTGCTCCTCATAGAACTCAGGGCTTCGGAACCGGCGGCGATTGCTGCGATGGAAACGGCTGGAGATCGCTTCTCTCATAGTCGTTCCCCTTGGTCTTCGATCGTCCCTGTCATCTGCGGCATTTGGATTAGCTGCTACGGCCTACGGTTGCCTTCTCCCGGCCTTGTGCCTTCCAACGTAATCGCCTCAGACCTCTTCGGTAAACGGAGCGTATTCAACGGCCCAAGGAATTCTTCTCCCGGCATTGTCTTCCTAAAGCTGCGGCTTTTGGCTTCCTCATTTCGTTCAGCAGACGAGTTACTTCTCCCGGACTGGGGTAGTCTTTGTCGCCGTAAGCCACTCGCTGTCTTCGCTAGGCTTACTCTCAGCTCCGGTCCCAAACTGAGCTCCGCCGTCTTCTCTGGCCGACTGGACTCAGCTTCTCTCGGGCTTCGGAGTATCTCTTGCGGCTCCTTGCCGCTAAGACGGATTCGGCTGTCTCCGGTTAGAGACTTCTTCTCTCTCGGCTTGGCTATCGCCAAAACAGCTTCTATGGCTCCAGTTGGAGTCCCTACTCTCGCAGCTCCAGGCCGCCTAACCGACTTCTCGAACACGGCTCCGGGGGAGGGAGAGCCTGCTCTTGCGGCTGCTGCCGCCCAAACGATCTGCTTGAATACGGCTCTGCAGCTCCATAAATAGCCAAAGGCTGCCTCGCACTCAGTCCTGGAACGGTAAACTCCTTCCAGGGATGACAGGTTGGGCGAGTCGATTCACCAGATGGGAGGGTGACCAAATCCACTGGTAACAATATCACGTTGGGCCAATTTTAAGAACGTTGTCTGTTACAAAGCCCTTTAAGAAATCATATTTCAAAATCTTTAATACAGGATGTAGTATGCATTAAATTTTGATTTTTTAATAAGAAAAATAATTATATAAAAATTAACTTTACAATACGTGCAGATATTCAACTTGTCATGAGCTGCAAGGGCTATCAAATCAGTTATATACAACCATCTTTGATGATGTATGAAGTTTAACAATTACACTATTCCAGAGGTTCTTAAAAATATTGCTGAACCAGAAAAGGCAGCATGTTGATATATGTTGGTTGTTTGATGACTTGAGAATAACATTGTTGATTATTTTTGTCTCAGTGGTTGTCTTTTCTGGATGAGCCATCCTTTTAAGAACTCCTAGAATTAGTAAGTAAAAAACAAATTGCAGTGAGAAAATTCCAGATGCAGGAATTGGTTGGAATCCAAATTTTTTGTTTATTAATTAGAAGGCTTCTTAAACATAACTGGGGAAAGATTAGCTACAAAGGAGAACATTTGTAAATCACCCACTTACAAGCTAATATCTGAAATTTGCTGCGTAGACAATAATGTTGTCTCAAACAGTTTATCTTTATTGTGTAAACTATGTTCAGAAGAATATGGGAGTTTGAAAAGTTTCAAAGAAACAGAAATCTTTTGTTAAGGAATCTGCTCATTTCCTGTATGTAAAACATCAAAGGACTGAGACAGAGATATAGTCAACCTGTCACAGGGTTAATCTGAAAAGAAACGGAATCATCATTGAAGGCATTTAAATTTCGACAACTATAGAGCAGTAGAGATCTTCTTTTCCTTCTAAATTATTTTTTGTTGTCAGTTAATATAATTTTTTGTTTTGTTTTCATCTTATAAGGCACATTTTGGTGAATATATAAATTTTAAGATAATATTTTCAGTTTAATATTATTAATACTATTTCTTTAGTTAGAAAGGAACTAGAAATGTTTCTATTTAATCCTTACTTTAAAACTTAATTATTTTCATGTACAGGGTGTCTCAAAATTAGACAGACAAACTTTGGTGATTATCAAGGACACCAATACAGCAATTTTTGTAGGGAAACCAATGTCCTCAAATGAGCTGTTTCAACACGAGATGGAATCAAAGAATAATTGTTGTTGTCTAGCTTTTGGATATGTACATCATTTCTCTCGGACAGTCAGCGACACCATATCAATACTGTTGTTCCTGATTCAGGTTTTCATTGCTATCTCTTAACAAAAAAAGTATTAAACATTAGCCCTTTTATCAAATCATAGAATGTTGGGAATTGTAAAGCAGATATAAAGACTGCATGTACTGGTATTATTGACACACAAGCTTAGTAGCTTAGAATGTTTATATTGTTTAGTGGATATTCTCTATGTTGGCCATTTACTTCAAACACTTCAACCAATTGATGAAAATCTGTCAGTCTCATGCTAATATGATGTTTTCTTTGATTCCATCTTGTGCAGACATGGGTTTTATTACAAAAATTACTTGTTTTAGTGTACTTGATAACCACCTAAAGTTTGTAGGAGTAATTTTGGGACACCCTATACATTAAATAAAAATTATTATTTTATTTTTTTTTATTTTTTTGTCTAGCTTAGTTTTTTAATAGCAGTTGTTAGCCATTCTGGAAGATTTGATCATATTATAGGAAACATACAAACACTCTTCCTTGCTAGAAAATGGACAAACATTCCAATATATTTATTAGGATTAGATTCCATGACTTGGCTATTAAGTCAAGTAAGTATTTTTTAGAGTTATTCTTTAGATAAAATTGTAATTTACAATTACTCAAATATTTATGTAAGAGGTTACCACCCCCACACCTCTGACCCCTTTTGTAAGAGATTATCCTAAAATAGCACTCACTTTAACTAACCTTTTTTTCCCCAAGAATACAGGAATTTGTAATATAAAATATCATGTCCCTTTTATTATGAGATAGTAATAAATAATAATGAATACAACAATATTAATTCTTATATTAAAAAACATGCCAGAAATTTCTGAGCTGCAATTCGGATATAGAGACTTTAGTTTCATCCAACCAGTAGATGTATTCAATTTATAAATTATTCAACTTCTTTTGTGCTCATTCTGTACTAAAGAAATAATTGTTTTTTATCATAATATCAGATTTTTCCAATTTTATTTATTATTGTTATTTTTTTCTTCAATAAGGGGAAACATTCTCTTGCTCTTGATCCAAAAATAGCTCAAACTTGGTGTGGGCTTCTTCCGATTGGAGCACCATGTGAACATGTTACAACTACTGGATTGAAATGGAATCTTAGTAAGTGTTTGGCCTTATTTCATTATGCTACAAATATAGTTGAGAATATTGGTTTCAGAAAGTAAGCAATATGACTACAGAATGTTTTGGATTTTCTTCAGATATAGTACAGAGTTAAATTTTCATCTATGTAAGTCATTTTTTTAGTTAGTGCTCTTGTTAATTTGAAGTAAAAAAACTCAACTAAGTGAAAATAGAACTAAAAATAGTAAATGTAGTGATTCTTCATGGCGTTAGTATCAAATAAAAGGACAATGGAATATGCCAAGAAAGCATTCAGATGCAGTGTTGCAAGAAATGAGCAAATTTCTTTCATCATTGTTATGAGTGACAGGTTGGGGAAAGAATTAAAGTATACAGAATAACTAAGAATCCATGCACATGTTATGTAGATTCATTACTCTAATTAAAGGGAAGAATTTATCAGTCAGATCAATCATTTAAGGATTAGGAATCTGCAACAGAATTAAACATTTTAGCTTCAAATTAAAAAAGAAAAAAATGTATAAATATATTATAATGGACTACACCTGGGCAACCCTACAAAATTTATAAATATAGTAATTAATCATAATGGCAACTCTTAGTTAAAATGTCACAATGTAGAAATTTGTGTAATCATGCACACACACACACATAGAATAGCTCTTGGATCTACAGAGGTGCATTTGAGGGCCTGTCATGTAACCTGGTGCTAGGGATGAATTATCTAGCTATGGAGACATGATGATTAGCAACTAGTAGCTATGGGTGTCTTAAAAGTAATGGATTTATAGGGCTCACGTGAACACAGCTTATCATCTAAATTCAAGGAGGCAGCTTTCAATTGACAAAGGAGATGAATGGATTAAAAAGAGCAAATCAGGATGAGGGGTGAAATATTTAGAATGTTGAAAGCACTGAGAATTTTACAACTACAATCAATCTGGCAGTAATCTCAAGTATTCTTATCACAATGATATTTCTTTGTTCTAGTCTGTACCTTTACTTTCTGGTTGTACAGCAAAGATAGAGGATTAAGACAACTGTAATAAGAAGTAACAATTATTTTCTAGTTATAATATTTGAAGAAATACATAATTGATACAATAATTCCAATAGTTGGAATAATCATAATGAAAGTAGTAACAAATTGCAGTTTATTTTCTTGTCTCCATGTTTTGAAAGATAGGAAACTTCTTAGTGTAGCACTTCATTCTCTTGTGCATTATGCGAGTATAGAATTAAACTGGTTTATACATAGCTTGTTGAGTCATTCCATGCCAAATCAACCAGGGTCTGAACCTTCTAGTCAGGGATTCGAATGATTTTTGGTAATTATGATGTACCTATAGTCTATGAAAACTACAAATTTTCAGATTTTTTTGACATGCCGTTTTCCTGGAATTGACTTTTCAAAACTCGAAAAATCGTCCATTTTTGTGCGATCTTGATCACATTAATATCTCGGCCCCTATTTCAGATAGAAAGCTCATTTTGGGCTCGATAGGAAAGTCCTTTGCAAGAGCTTTAAAATATGTACGAGTGTCATACATACATGGCTATATTAGACAGGGTTGAAACAAGTTTTTTTTTATTTGAAAATTTTCCAAAAAATATGTACTGTATTAAAGAAAGACCTTTTGTAAGCCCCTGTGCAAAGTTTCAGGATGGGATGATCATGGATTCAAAGTCAATTTTTTTTTCATTGCGACATTTCATTGCGACAATATCCTAGTTCAGGCTATGTACAGTATATGAATTTTAAAATGGCTTACATCCAATTTAGTTCTACTATTATTTATGTTCTACTATTATAAAACAAAAAAATAAAAATTTTTGTAATAATTATCATCTTACTTGCTTTATTTAATAAGAATTTAAAAGATTTAATTAGTGCCTTATTTACAGTTAAATGTTGTTTGGGGAAAAACTGGCTCACGGTTTAAATCAGACTAATAGGAAGTTCTAGTAACATGGGACTTTGCGGAGAACTACAGCTTTGTTTTCAAAATGAAGAGTGCACAAGCAATCCACCCTTGTTTTATAGTAAATCAGGAAAAATGGAGAAGTTGAACATATGAATATTGTCTGCAATTCAGAGTGCTTAAAGTACAACACACTGTTGCCGTGTACACATTCATGAAAAAGCTGATTCCAATTCTAAAAAAAATATTCTACTTTTCCTTTGGAAATGCCATTACAATATAAGAATTTTAAGAACTTCCTGAATTTGTGCAACCACCAAAATGATTTTCAGTTAGAGGGTGAATGGCATGTTTTTGCCTCTTCCCATGGGATCTAAGGATCTTTGGTGGATCTAAGAGGCACAATGGAGAGATTAGCTACAAAAGGAAGCCTGGCAGCATCCCTACAATGACCAGAACTTGACACCTGGTGATTATTTCACTTTGCAAAACAAATTTCAGGAATACATTTTTTGTAATCTTCGTTTGTTGAGTACTCAAAGAGAGTGAGTGTGAACTGTCTTCTTACTTACAGGGAGTCAGAAATTCCATAGTTATCGGGGGAGGAAATATATGTAAGGCACCAAAATTAAAATGATGATGCATGCATTGTTGCAACACAAGAAGACGCCACCAAGTTGAAAGTTACCTTCCTACATCCCAAAGAACCATGGACATCTTTTATTTACCCAGTTGTCCCTGCAATGTGAGTGCTCATGCAAGTGGAACTTGTCACACCTTTTGCCTGTAACTTTTCCTTTTTTCTTAAACATCATTTCACTATAAATAAGGCATTAATTAAATCTTTTTAAGTCTATTAAGCTTAAATAAAGCAAGATAGACGAGAATTATTACAGATATTTTTATTTTTTATTTGCCATATCAATAAAAACAATTAAATTGGGTGTAAGCCATTTTAAAATTCATATACATGCCTCAACTATGATACAATATCTGAAATTTCAATGCAGTCGCAAAGAAAACACTTACCATACAGATCCTTTTTTTTTTTTTAGGGATTTCCCCACTTCAGGATGAGAATATCTCGATATTTTGGCCCAGTGCCTCCGGCCTTCTTAGGGAGATGTATAAATATCAATTATACATCTCCCGAAGAAGGCCCAAGGCACCGGGCCGAAATATTCTTATCCTGGAGTGGGGAAATAACTAAAAAGAAAGGATCTATATAGTATCATGTCCCATTCTTCCTTCAGAACCAAATTATAGAAAAATACTTTTTTGACTATGAATCCATGATCATCCCATCCTGAAAATTTTCAAAAATGGTGTTTTTGAGGAAAAAAAAACTTTTTTTAACCCTTTCTAATATAGTCATGATGTACATCATAGAGCATTAATGTGAATCAAGATCAACAAAAATGGACAGTTTTCGAGTTTTCAAGAGTCAATTCCAGGAAAACAGTATGTCCTAAAAATCTGAAATTTGCAGTTTTCATAGGTTCTATAAATGCATCTTGTATACAAACAATCATTGGAATCCCGACTAGAAGGTTCAGATCCTGGTTGATTTGGCTTGGAATGAAATAACCATGCTTTCTTAAACTGCAGCTTTCAAGTTCAATATTTGATGGTAAGAAATGGTCATTTTCACTATTCTTAGCATGTTGAAGAGTTAAAAATGTTGCCTGATAGACTTGAAGTCTGACTATAAGCATTGGTTACAAAGAAAGAGCTGCTATTGTCTCTTCAGGCCGTAAGCTATTTTGGTTTGTATTGCTGTAGCAAAACAGGTGTTTTTGAGCTGACATCTGCTGCTATTCTTTTGTAATTACTCATGAAAATGGAGCAAAAAAACATATCAAAACTGTAAAACAAAGAACCAGAATTTCTGCCAACTTACTGTCTAATCTTTGGTAGTTACATATTTCAATATAACTTCAGCCAGTGATATCCATAATTACAGCTTTTATAGAATTGAAATAAATGTTTTCTATCTTTCCTACTTATTCAAGTTTTCTCTTACAGATGATCAGCGCTTGATGTTTGGTGAACTTGTAAGTACTTCCAATACTTACGATGATGATAACAAAGGGATTGTTACAATTGAGACTGATAAACCATTAGTCTGGACAATGGGTTTATCCAATTACTGAAAATGTTAATCCTGCTAAGTAAATAAATAGTTGTAATTATTTTTGGATATACTAATAAAACTTAATAAATCAATTAAATTTCATTTGTAAATTTTAATTTCCTTACTGTTGTATATTGCAGTAAGTTATTTGAGATGTTAAATTAATTAGGACTAAACTACTGACATTTAATATAATCTATATATGTCGATTTTGCATAATTCCCTAGAAAACTGAAATTTTGGGGATGTTATAAGGGATCCCTTTTGTGCACGAAAAAAATTGAAATGTAACGGCTTCAAATCTGATTATTAGTATCAGTCACATACATATAAAAAAATCTAACACCACCAATCATGGAAGGCTTTCCCATCATTCCTCACCAAGTTTCCTGATTGAGGTTTCAACTTGTCGTCCTCCTGCCATTGGTCAACCTAATTACTCCGATTGGACAGAAATTTTATTATTTTGGTTTTAAATAATAAATTACCTCATTGTTAATTTGATTGGCAAGGGAATCGCACAGATTCCGAAAGCTCTCGACCTGGTTTTACTGTAATGTATTTTTAACAAATTTTTTTGTGTTTGGTGACGACTTATTCAAATAAATGTAAATTTTTAACAGGTTAAGCTTTTATATAATAAAACAATGCAAGCTATTTCCATATTTGAGATTTAGATATTTTACATATATATATATTATTATTATAGCGATTGAACTTGAGTTCATGATTTCATCTCTGCTTGTTGTTCCTCTTTTCCTCCCAGAATCTCTTCATCCTCTCGGAATGCTCTTTCTTCCGTTCCTCCGTCCATTTTTTCCCAGGTTGTCGCGATGTTCCTTGCTTAAATTTTACATTCATGATTTTATTCCGGCACTCCGTGCGGTCATCGAGATTCTCTATGTTAATCTGTTGTAGGTCTCTCTGGACCTCTTTCAGCCATTCTGTGCCACATTTACTCTCTGTTATGATATCGAGTATCAGAGTTGCCACTCTGGAGTTTTCCATTCTGTAGATGTGTGTAGAATTTTGCTCGGCATTTCCTGATTTCTTCTGTTATTGTGTTGGTCTTTTGATAGAGTTCGCTCTGAGGTCTCTTCATCCAAATGCCGTTTTTATTAATTGCCCTGTGAATTTTTCGTTCCTGCTTTTCTATTTCCCTAATTTTGGAATGACCGTCGATTACCATAGTTTCAGCTGCATAGGTTGCTTCAGGAAGGATCACTGTTTTGTAGTGCCTTAATTTTGCGTCTGTCGAAATGCATTTCTTATTATATTGAGTCCATGTTAGCCTGTAGACCTTCTGGAGTTTGATGACTCTTTGTTCGTTGGCGATTCGGTTTAGCCCTGAGGATTGTATGGTTTCACCAAGGTATTTAAAATGGCGAACTTGTGCGATTTTACCGTATTTTGTGATTAAAGGAGATTTATTTTCTGGCCGCCTTTCCATATATTGGGTTTTCTCGTAAGAGATTTGCAGTCCGGTTTTTTGTGCAATTTCATGTAATTTTTCCACTGCGTGAATTGCTTCAGTTCTGTTGTTTGTGATAATTGCAATATCGTCCGCGAACGCGAGGCATTTGATTTTAAATCGATGCCCTTTACGTGAGGTTCCCATTCCCTTACGATCTTTTCTAGAACAATATTGAAGAGGATTGGGGATAGTCCGTCCCCCTGTCGGACTCCAGTTTTGATTTCGAAGGGCTCTGATATTTCGCCCATGAATTTCACTTTGGACGTGTATGTGTATATATATATATATATATATATATATATATATATATATATATATATATATAAGATAGATCAATTACTACTGGAACTGCTGACTGTCAATGGAGACAGATGCAAGTCAATCTTATATTTTAAAATCAACTGGGAATAACCTGTGTTTTTATGTAAATGATGTTGAATAAAATTAACTCAAAAGAGTATCTCGATAACATATGGTACAAGATGACTGTTACTGGAAAATATATCTCGGACAAAATTTGAGTTAAAACAATATTACTGATGTGCAGGATTTTTATTTTATTTTATTATTAACAATAGTATAATACAGTCCTACTACGTAAATATATCTGTTTGTTCAATTCCCAGCACCTACATAAGATAATCTTATAAACCAAAAAAAAACATAAGAACTATAATAATAATTTGTCATTGAATTTAATACGCTTATATTAATTCAATGTAATATTTTTTAGGGTTTTATTTCTATCAAACTAACAGTAGAAACTTTTTTGGTATTTTGTTTTCTGACAATTCCATTGTATGTAAATTTGATTTCAAATACTAAAAAAAAATACTCAATTGCAGGAATAAATAATCTTTATTACATCTAGAATAATTACAGAGAACTGGAATGAGAGACATCACATTTGACAATTGTTACTTTTGAATCGAGGATAACTATGGCAAATTTGAAACAGCATGATTGGTACCACAATTAATATGTATATGCAGCATTCTTTTCTTGGCTAAGATTTCTAGTTTAAGGCTAAAAGCATTTAAGAATCTCAAAACTTATTTGAAATTCAAAATGGAATCAAAATTTAACGTTTCTTTTATATTTAATGGAATGTTTGCTTTTAAATACAAGAACCACATTTTAAACATATATCGAATTTCTATCACTAATATACTGAGTTATATATTCTTCAACTGTTGGCTGGCATCTTATTATTAATCTTCCACAGCCTGAGAATCCAAAATGGCATCAAATGAGAATGGAACAAACAAATAGCCACTGCCTTTGTAGAACTTGTTTTGAAATTCAACCCTGACAAAAAAAATAATATTTTTATTTCCATTAAAAAAATTAAAATAGAAGAGATTTTTACCAAGATACTGATTAATGAAATTAATTTATTTACTCTTACTGTAATTATTCAAAAGTTAGAGATTTTGTAACTTCAGTAATAAATCAGCTAGAATACTACACCCGAGAATAAATGATCAGGTAAATAAATATGGGATGTAAAAATACTTTTAAAAGATATATTACTAACACTGAAATTTAACAAAAGGCCCACTACAATCATTAATTCCAATAAACTTCAAAAATATCTTCTTACAGTTTTAGGGGTAAAAATTAATGTGAAGGAAACATAACTTTTGCAAATTTTTTAACTTTTATCATACATAGGGAAGTATAATATGAACTCGAAAATAAGTGTAAAAGGCTGAAAAAAAAAAACAAAAACATTTTAAGTAACTATATTATTATTTTTAGGAGAATTATGAAAGTCTGTCAAATGAGAGGAAAATCGCATGCAAAATTGGTCTTTTGCTTAGCGACTGCAAGTGTCTTAGTTTCTTCATCACTCTTACATTTTTTTATTCATTTGTGATTCTTTATATTAAAATGAAATTGTTAATTAGGATGTTTTATGAGCTCAAGGTATTGAAGTGAAGTTATGAAAAGAACTTGTTTATTTTAAATGAAATTTAAAATTACAATGCTGCGGACAGTTCAAATTTCCACACCTGTTGCAGTAGCTTTCCAGAGTTTTGTTTTATCTTTTTTACCTGCATACATCTTGAAGTGCACTTACACATTGTTTATAATCTGCCGTGCTTGGTCGTGGATTGTTATGCCAGAAACACCATGAAAACTTTGTATGTTGACGTTTATTTTCCGAATGGAACTAAGAATCCACAGGTAACTCCATGTTTAACAAGTCTCAGGAGTGAGGGCGAGGCTTATGACTGTTCGACTAACCAAGTAGTACTTCTCTCTGATTGGTGGTTCTTCTTTAGTTTGACAGACTATAATAAATGTTATCCCACATTGCCATAAAAATTAAAGCAAATCATCTTTTACACTCAAACATAGGTATGATAAAATTCTTAAGTCTAACCTTTCTTCACAGGCAGCAAAAACCAGAATACTAATAATAACATATCTCCAAGCCCTATTAAATTGAAGAATTATTTCAACTGTTTGGAATTTTTTT
>JAFIDM010010028.1:3713227-3765709 GCA_023159025.1 Thereuonema tuberculata | reverse complement strand
TTGAATAAACTAGCAAACTGTTATGCTATTAAAAAATACATTTTACAGGACACAAAAATTGCTTTCCCCAATTGTGACACGGGCAAGTTTAGAAAGTGACACTGATCACTCTTTTACCAACAAAAAGATCAACCATTCGAATGAATCACTTCATCTTTTATTTATTTGTTATGATTCCATTTTGCAAGGGGCGTTCCCAAAGGAAAATCAAATGACTTTAATACAGTTAAAGCAAATTTGGGAACCAATTAACAAAAAGACATTACAATTGGCCTAGAAGCATTTCTTTAATTAATTGGATTGTTCTTTAGTGAGATTAAAGTTCAAGTGAAATATTTTTAAGAAATTATATGGTTTTAGGGATGTTGAGATTTTCAAGACCAATTAATCTCAAATAAATTGCAGTGTAACATTAACAATATGCCAGTGTAGATCCACAGTAAAATATTGGTTTGTCATATGGACAGCTATTATTCACAGCTAAATTGTGAGCATAATTTGTTTCATTAAGAATGTTTTTTTCCTGAAGCTTTATTAGTAATTACTATAATGCAGCATTTTTTTTCCCAATTGCAGATACCAAGTAAATAATACATTCACATATACAGCAAATTTTAATGCATTTTTTTGATATCCAATACTTGTTTGATGCGAGTTTTTCTTTTTTTCTTAATTGTGCAATGGAGGCTGTTTTGTATCAGGCTCAGTTGTTGAAAATAAATTGAAGAAAAGAATTCAAAACTTTCATTACTAAAATCCATTCAATACAACAGATAATTCTTCTTTAGAATAGCCTAAATATAAGGACACCAGTTTTCCTGGTTTCAGAGAAAACCCGTTGATGTCAGTTCCCACATCTGAACAAACGAGAGGTTCAAAAGAAACCTTTATCCTTTCTGGAGAGTTTGCACCTAGACTTATGTGAGGCAATAATAATTGTCAGCAACCAAACCATTTTACTGCACTGGTTGGTATTTAAATGCGTATTAGTCATAATTAATTTAAATGTTTATATTTAAATATCCGATTGTTTTGTTTCCCTCCACCACAGAACTTTTTTTATCTTATTCAAATATGTAATTTATAACTATAAAAAACTTACCAGTGAAGACGAAGCGCATGTAGAAATGCTGATAAGCCTTCCATAACCAGTAAAACGCCAATTGTTAAGATTGCCCAGAATGCAAAGATGATAACCAACAAAAATGCAGCAGCATAATTTGTCATTGCAAAAGGCATGTGCATAACCATATTCCACAATACTTCTGACAGCTCTGGAAAAAAAAAAATACAATGTTGTTATTTTTTTGTTTTGTTTTTTAATATTTTTTAATTGTGTTTAACTTAAAAGCAGAAGCAATGAATTCTGGAAGTCAATAGACTAATTGTAATTTCTAAGGTATCATACAATACACCCACCAGGGTTAGGGATTTTTTTCACTACTTCAAACAATATAAATGGTTTTAAGGTTTTCAGTTTATTATTAATATCATAATAAACTTATAAGTATATGTAATTTATTCATTCTATATTTTATATTGCATGGAAATTCAGATAGTCACAAAGACAAAAGGAATTGACTTCACATGAAAAAAACAAAACACTTACTTTTATCAGTCTGTCTAAGTGTTTGATCAATTACTCATCAAAATTAGATTGAAAAATATTTGAAAATAACTTAAAAATTTCTGCATTCCATTATCCTTCTTGCCTGTTGAGTTTGCAGGATATGCTGATTATTGATAAATACAGTCACATCTAATTTGAAAACCTCAGTGAATTGTTTCAGAGTTTCCCATTTCTTTTGGTATTAATGGTCTTCACATTAATACTGATTGGCAAATAAAAGTAAATCAACTAACAATGGAGCAGAAGCAAATATAGAATTTAGTATTTGCGTAATATTCCAAACGAAAGAGACCCATTACAGGATAGTTTTTCTTAGCACTAACTTTCTATGCGTTTCTTTGAAGTATATCCCATATATCACTACAGCTGTGCTGAACTCGCTATATATGCTTTTTCACAAGGAAAGTTATGCTTACTGTAAATGTAAAAATAGATTCTAAATTTTTTTTTATCAACTATAGATAAGGCCCCTTGGTGAAGCCTCTGGCTGAGATTGGGAACTTAAAATGTTCCTGCTTTTAACTAATGTAAAAAATGTCTTTTGCATTTAAGTAAGAAAAGCCCATGATAGGAAATGTTAGAGAATTTTTGTTCTTTTAAAAAAACTGTTCACAGTAAAACTGCATTGTCAGAATTTGGTATCTGTGAAATCAGTCACTAATCAATGAGATTCATCATTTCAATTGACACTAGATTTAATTATCAAAACTATAATACTGTAATTTATAAATAAAAATAAATTCATTCTACAATACAATATTCTATACATGTTTACGTAATAAAATAATGTAGTTGTATATACATGGTATATCAAACTCTGTGCAAATTTTAATGGTAGATAAAGTGCACCAAGACAAAATATTTTTTGTCTAGGAATGTATGTGGCGACAGCAACCTTTGGTGCTAGAGGGCACTATTTAGCTGCACTGAAATCGGCTAAAGAAAAGATAGGAAACACCAAGGCAAACCCTAAATCAGTGGTGGCCAACCTGAAGCATACAATGCGCCAAATTTTTCAAAGACGAGTTCAGTTGTACCATACAACTCAATTTTAACAACCAAAAAAAAAAAAAAAAACACAATCTTATTTTGACAACCAAAAGGATGCAATGTGCCACTTGTTATCATCCAATGGCGCATGCGCCACGGTTTGGCCACCCCTGCCCTAAATGAATGGAAACAAGTGTAAATAAGTTTATTGAAATAAGGTGCTGAAAGCTGTGGCTGGCAACAATAATGCAAACATGACAGTACCAAAAATCTTTTTAAAGATTCACAGCATTTCATGAAGAATTGCAACAGCAACAGCGATTCTTGCGATAAGGCCTTCATGTGAATCAATGGAATTCTCATACATGAGGTTCTTCTTATGCCCTCAGAGGAAGAAAGTGATACATGCTAAATCTAGGTGGTCAGCAAAGCCCTATCCATCAGTCCTCAGAAGTGGTGTTCACATGATCCAACACATCATTGCTGAAGAGTGCTGACGCTCCATCATGTTGAAACCACATTATTTTGTCTGCAAATGTCAAGAGAACATCTTTCAGCAGTCCCAGAAATGTTTCTTTAAGAAATATCCGATAAACCTGCTCGTTGAGTCAGGAAAGCAGAAGGTATTGCACATTAATTTGTCATGGACGTTATCTGCCGAAATGTTATCTGTTTTTGATGACAATGTGCCCTGTGGCATGTGGATTTTCATTCACCCAAACGTGAGAATTTGCATATTCAACATACCTCCACTTGTGAAAAGGCTTCATCTGAAAAAAAGAGGACATAAGTCTGAAATGAGCCTTGAGGTCTGCTGCAGGAATCAATGTACAAATTCCATGCGAAGAGGGTAATCCCAAGGTAGCAAATGTCTGGATTTGGATGATGAAATGAATGTAAATGGTCCTCCTGAACAACTCTCCACACAGAGGCTATAGCTCACATGCTTGTGCCCTCAATCCATCGTAGACCTCTTCCATGTCAGAAGTATGTACTGTTCTCTCCCAATCAGTGTCATGCATGTTTGCAAGGAATGTTCCAATTTCTCGGAGTTGCCAGTGTGTCTGATGGTTTGACACACGTTTATTTAGGAGGCACTGTCAGTACAACTTCACAGCAGCTCCTCCATTTTACGAATGCTGTGGCAAAAACTCCATTCCAACTTTGCCTCTCTAGCCAATTGCAGCACTGCTAAATAGCATCCTCTTCCACCGAAGGTTGCCATCAGCGACATTCAAAGTTTACAAAGATGAAAAAGGTTTTCGATGCTACCATCTCCTATTAAGATTTGTACTGAGTTTTGATACACCCTGTATATATATATTTTTTTTTTCATATGGCAATCTATTCTTGTAAAGTAACTTAATTTTGAAATTTACTATGTTTAATGTTTTAATATCATTAAATTACAAAATTGTAAATACTTTTTACTAACATTTCTGCAGATTTTCACTATTAATTTTTATTAATTATAATTTCATTTATCCAACAAGAACTAAAAGAACTTCCAATTGCAATGGATAGTGCTTGCTGAATACTATTTTACTTAGAATGCCATTTTCAGGATATGAATTAATAATATTAAGTTAAGATCTCCCATATTTTAAATTCCACTTTGTATATATATTTATAAAGATGTAAAAAATTTACTTACGTGCATGAGCTAAACTTAAAGCCCAAAGCCGAAGGTAGGAAGCAGTGTTGGAGATGCATCCCAAGCAGTATTCAATGGTGTGAATTGCTTGATGCACAAAAATTTCCATGAAATCAAATTCTTCCTCGTGACCGTAATCAACGACAGCAGATCTATCATCAGGGATATTACCATCAGGATGAGCATCTCCATTTCCCCTATTTGCATAACTAGCAGCCTACAGAAATTATTAACATGCATCAGTTTATTAACGATAAGTTTTAACACTGAAATACACTCAAGACAACTTAAACTACATTAATTAGTTATTAAACTATGTTTTAGTAAATTGTTTTAGTAAATTTTTGGTTTTATATAATATATATACAGTAAAACCTCGTAATTAAGCTCCCGCTTATAGCACTATCCCGTTCTTTATGCTCCTTTCATACGGTCCCTGGAATTTTCTATATAACTCTGTAGACTTTTACCCTCTTATAACGCTTCAAATACCACTTGTAGCGCTTTTTTTATATCGGAAATTTTGTATCGAAAAGAAATGTAACATTATAGGTTGTTTTTTTTTTCCCTGGTAGGAGGGAATCTTTGAACTCTGAAGTGCGGGTCTGTGATACAGTAGTGCAAAATGTCGAAGCAGAAATCCCTGTCTATAAGTGTAAAATTGCAAATTCTCCGTAAGTACGACGAGAATTCTACACTAAGTCAGAAGGATTTTGCAGAATCTCTAAGAATTCCCTCATCCAGTCTGAGAACAATAATAAAAAATAAGAATGGAATTACCGATGCAGTGAAGGGTGGATGCAACAGTAAAAAAGTTAAGTGTGGAAAATATGAAGATGCTGAGGAAATTTTAATTGAATGGATTCATCAGTCCCGTAATGCATCAGTGCCATTAAGTGGCCCAATCATTCAAGAAAAGGCGCATGAAATAGCGGGCAGTGCACTAAATCTGCTCCGAAAATATATTAGTGTTGCTCCTAGTGGTGTATCAATTGATGTTAATAGTTACTTGAACCGCATTGAAAATGTCATAATTCATAACTGTAGCACACACACGGTAAACCACAATCAAAGATTTTTTTAACAGGAAATAAGCTCATATTTGCACTATATCTATTGCTGAATCAAGTATGTTTCCTGTAAAATGGTGTCTAAATGTTTCCCCATCTCATAAATCATTTCCCGTCTATAGCGCTATCCCGCTTATTACGCTTGTAGGTCACAGTCCCTTGATGAGCGTAATAACGGGGTTTTAATTGTATATGCCGTGCCGGCATGCCCAAGCAGTCTTGATGGCAGTCTGCCGTGTGGGCATTGTGTCGGCACCCGGGTTCGATTCCCGGCCGTGGCTTGGTTGTTTCAATTTCCTTTCCTTTTCCTGTGTTTGTCTGCCTCTTCTTCACTTTCTCTTTGGCCTGAAGCCTTGCCATAATGGTTTCCTGAGGAAGGCCCAGGAAAACCACCTCAGTATCTTTCCCAGGCGGTTCTGGGAGTTCTACTGAATTCCATAGAATGTGGACCTGTCTTCGGACAGACGGACTATGGATGGATATATACACACACTAAATTATTTAGGAATATATTGTCAGAGGTGTGTGGCATCAATTGTGAATGCAATATAAATGGAGTTCCATGAGTACATGACGAACTCATACTTAAAAGTTAGGTTGTTATCACACTTTATATATAATAGATATAATCAGTAAAATCCATTATATGGATAACTTTCATTTAAGAAAACAAAAACTTGACTAATTTGTCAAAATCAAGACTTGTCATAAGCAGAACAAACATTTTGACAAATTTGAAAATTAATGAATTGATTTGCATCAAACTTTAAGCTTAATTTAAGTTGACAAAAATGTATTTAATAAGGATAAAATACGTTTTGGACTATTGAAGATTAATAAAATCTGACCGTTTCATAGGCACAAAACTGTGGGATTTTATTCATCTTCCTCAATCCAGTAAGTGCATTTTATCCTTATATTCTTTTTATTTACAGACATACGATTTTTTTTTTCTACTTTAAAATTGACTATTCAGAAACTTGACATAAAAAGTGACTTTATGGATTATGTCATTCCACTGTTAGGAAAATTATAATGAGATAAGTTTAACAATTTAAATATTTCAGACTGCTGGACTTTTAACTATACTAATAAAGCTTATAAATATTGAAGCTATTAAAAACAATAATTACCATTTGTTGTTGAAGTTGATGTTGTTTACGAAGATAAAAGGGTTTGACCAGTAACATCCATGGAACACAGCATAATGCAACCAACACAAAAATAATTTGAATAGCTTTCTGTATAAATAAAAGTAAAATATTTGAATTCCCATACAACATAAAATGTCATTTTTTAAAAAAAATATAAATGAGAGAAATTGTATCTCTACGAGAGATTTAGGTAGCTTATTACTGTTTCATATTTGCTAAAATGAGTAAACTAGCAATTAGGATTTAAACCACAGTTTTATTCTTTTTAACTTCCATGCTAATGGGTTAAAGTAAATATCAGAATTAAAGGACCTTAACAACATGGTAGCAAAGCTCTTTTTAGAAACTGAAGTAAAACAATTTCAATATTATTATGTAGACTGAGAAGATCATCTTATTAAAAATTGTATTTGCATGAGTGATGAAACTTATTAGCTCAACTACATTTTCAACAGCAGGAAACAGGATTTCAATTTATGTTACATATACACAGCATCCAAAACCTAAGGACTGCTACTAGTTCTAATGATTACAAACAAAAAAATCAGACGAAACAGCTTATGGCAATTTGCATACCTGTGGACAATCAGCAGAAACATGTGTGTGTGGTCGGTTCGCACCGAAGTGCGAGCTTCGTTGCCGAAGCATCCGTGCTCCAGGGAGCGCTAGTGTTCCCAAGACGGCGAACCCCTAGCAGACTCCCTAGAATTACAAGGGAAAGATACTGGGGTGGTTTCCCGTGGCCTTCCCCAGGACGCCATTAAGGAATGACGTCAGACCGAAGAGAAAGTGAAGAAGAGGCTACAACACAGGAAAGGAAATTTTTGAAACATCCATGCTCGCTACCGGGATTTGAACCCGGGCGCTGGCACATTGATCTCACGACAGACCGACGCCTGAGACCGCTCGACCACACCAACGCGGCGCAGAAACATGACACACATGCAGAAACATGACACACATGCAAATTTGTGAATCACAAGCACAGAGGTTATGGGGTAGCACTGAAACAGTTAAAAAGGCAAATTGGAGCAGTAGTGAAGGAAAGTGACAAACGTGAAATTTTCGGTAAGCCACAAAGACATCTAGATGTTTCATGCAGAGAAGAATAACAGGAAAGCTGGAAGAAGGCACAGAGTAACTGATGTTGGCAGGGAGTTCGGAGTCGCCCATAGTGTTGTATCTAGACTCTTGGTAGTGTTTCAAAGCATTGGAATGTGTTCCAGACGCATGCAATGAGATTGCCCTCGCTCTACAATGATGCATGAAGACAGATTTTTTAGCCTAATTGCAAAACGTAATTAATGCATCGCAGATGATCAGCTTGTGAGTCCCTTCCATTACAGCACAAGTATGAGGATATCCTGACAAACTGTGGCAAGATGTCTGTGACATGTCTGGCTATATGGCTGAAGGCCACTAATCTGCTTCCCTCTATCCAGCCTCACTTTAGCACACATTTGCAGTGTGTCAAGCAAAATTGGACAATTCGTCAATGGGCCACTATACTTTTCACAGTTCAAAGTTGTTTCAGTTTTTCCTCAGATTCTACATGTCAGATATGATATGAAAGTGGTACTGTGTACCATTACAATAATGTGCAGGAAAGAGACAGATATGGCGGTGGTGGGGTCTTGGTGTAGGGAGCCATCATATTGCTGGATGCTACAGGTGCTGGAAAATGGAACTATGACTGGCAAATAATATTGCAACAAAGTTCTATGTCATGTTCGATTTTTCCATGCTACTCTATTCATGGATGACAATGCACCTCCCTGATCTTACGAAAGAAGTGTCTTGTCCATTCTGGAGACTGAGGCAATTCATCACATCGACTGGCCAGCAAGCTCCCCAGATCTAAACCCCATTGAACATATCTGAATGCAATGGCGACACCCATTGCTGCATAAAACCCCCATCAAGAAACCAAGCAGGGATTCATTCGTGTTCTGGAGGAGGACTGGATTAATTTGGCTCAGGAACTCCTACATAACTTGGTCCTGGAGAACTCAAATAATGACAACGTCCTACCTGTTCGGGTGGCCACATTCCATACTGACATATCTCTCCACCTGGTTATCTGTCAGCACTGCACATCCACTCTCAACCTGTCCTGTGGAAATTTGTGACTTCCAGAAAGAAACTTATTACAACTTACTTCATTAATAAACATTTTTTTTTTGTCATATCATGTGTTCATATTCCGGCAATACCTCTAAGTCCATATTTGGCTACAGTCATGAATTGTTTTTCAAAAAAGGTACAAATGTCGTCCATTCTTAGGTTTTGGATATACATACACACACACACACATTATATATTTTTATAAGTAAACTTTATGAAAAAATAAAATTATAAAGAATTTAAGCCAATGGTTAAACAGGCATCCCTCCTCAACTTGTATAATCTAAATTGTACTAGATTACTAATTTTGTAAAATAGCAAAAGGAAATCTATTACAATCTTGAAGCACATAAGAATGTATTTGCTTTTGCAAAAAATTAAATAATTATAAAAAAGAAAAAATTAATTAATAAAAAAGTGAAAGAAAATTTATAAATATATATAAACTTCAAGTTTGGATATTAGATAATATGCCTAATTTTGAAGTATATATAATTATTGCTTCTTATTTAAGGAAATTATTTGATTTATTTATTTCTTTTGTACTTTAACTCAATATTTAGGATTTTGCTCTTTTTATTTTAATTTTTATTTTAAAAGATATAATTCAGTTAAAAATTTTGTTTTTAGATTTAGATAATTTATTTAATTTGGTTTCTTTTTGATAGTTTACTTTAATTTTAAATATAAATTTACTTTAGTTAATATGTTAAATTATTCAATAAGTGAAAAAGGATCGACACCCTCCTTTTTTGTTTCATTTAAATATTAATAATTCTTAACTTTAATATAGATATTTAGGTAATTTTTTAATTTTTTTTAAATTTTAGATAGTTATATTTAAAATTTAAATTTAAGGAGAGCAAAGTCTGAATATATTGCGTTTTTGCTAAAATAGTTCTAAATTTATGCCGCTGAAGATGTGGTGGTAGACTTCTGTTTTATCACCATAGAAACGGTAATCTGAAATTTGAATTGGCATTTTCAGGCAGTGATTTGGTCTTTACATTGGTTTCAAATTTCATATCACTGTCCGGCTATAAATATATATAAATATATGTAAATATATATAAATATTTTAATTACATTGTTTAAAATTAAATTTTTACATTTATTAAGCTTATTAATTTTGCCCCTGAGTGCTAAATTCTTTCAATTTTTCGAACATACCCTTTTTTTTTTTTTAATGGTATTAATATAAGTGTAAATAATTGCATATATATATATATATATATTTATTTGTTTCAGTTTTCATATAATTTAGTATATATGTTAAATATATAATTAAAAAAATAATAATTAGAACATAATTATATCTTATAAGATACTGTAGTTTAAGTTAATTATATATTTCACTCAAATAAGCATATAAATATATGTTAATTCACATATACATAAACAAATATTATATTAAATCATCAGTTGAGCTTTCGAACAGGAATAAAAAAAACTCATTCCTCTCTAACTATTAGCCACTGAAGAGAAATGCATCTTCCAATCTATCCATTACACGGCCATTAAAAGCCAACAGATGCACTTCGAAACTTTTTCTTTATGGAGGTCAAAAAGCAGCTAACCAGAAAAAGCAGCTAACAGCTTACGAAAAGCAGCTAACCAGAACTTCAACACAACACATTTTCTGCTTACGGACACAATGGTGATTAAAGTCAGAAAACAGTAAGGCACTTAAGTATACAACTTTTCCTTGTTTAATTTCTATCAAGAACAGTAAAACTGGTTTATACGTATTTCAAGGAGAACATTTTAAATTACCCATAACTGAGAATTACTTACAACTCTTTAGGTTTAACTTATTTTTAATTAAACTTAAATAAGAACACTCAAAATATATATTTGTATATTAGGTACATATTTTTTAATTTATGATATGCATAACTGTAAAACTGTCAATTTCAAAATAGTGTATTCATTTTCATAGAGGTTTTCTGATTTCCTATTTTAAGAAACTTTAAGAGATTGAATAAAATACTGTATACCATTATACAATTACAGTTCTAAGATAAATGAAAAGCAAAGACTCATCAAATTTTCATTAATTTTCCATATCTGCAAATTTTCCCTTTTGTTGACAGCTGCGCTTCACAGATTTTGAACCTAACTTTCAACATTCTTCTATAATTGACTCCTTCTTACTAATGACTGCATATAATGTAGTGTAACTTATATTTAAGCTAATAGCTATCTCTGCGGGTTGTCTTTCAGTTCCCGAATAAATCTCACTTTTTCCTCTAAAGAGTTAACTTTTATTTCTTCTATTACCTATACTACTAAGCTCACTAAACCAATTCAGAATTTTCTACCACAAATGAGATATCATTAAAGTAAGAAAAAAAGTTATAAAATAAAAATGTTACCTGTCCTGAATAAAAAGTGCCATCTTTTTCTGGATAATTTAAAAGAAACATGTTGATTAAAGAAATCAAAAGGCTAGGTGCAGTTCCAGCAATGTCAGCATTGTAGTAGGTCCACTTCCAGAAAATCAGAATGATGAGATAACCAAAAATAACACTTATGAAGATTATTTGTGGGATAAATTCAGTGTAGATGTTGATCTTTCTCTGGAAATATCTAAGAAAATCAATATTTTTTTTTTTTTAAATTGTTGAAAAAAATTTGGGAAGAGAGTAAATGAATAATAAATTATAATAAATATTATAATGTAGTAAACAATCTTACCGATGATTCCATAAGCTGAGGACTACTCCAAACATCATCTGAACAACGCCAAGAATAATGGAAAGCTTCATTTTGTACGAATTCAAAAAGGTCAATTTATTAGTAGACAACTGCCAAACAGGATCTAAACCAAATGGATATGGAGTGCCAGCATAATGATGACTGGTACTATTGGGGTTTAATTGCAATAAAACATTTTTGCGGATATCCTCATCACTAGAAAAGAAAAAGCAAAAACGTAAGATAACTAATATGTAACTTTTAAGTGTAGGTAAAGTATTAAATAAAAGTAAGGTGTAATATAAGAAAACATCAAATACTAAACACTGATTTTTTTTTTTTTTTTTTTTTGGGGGGGGGGGGTTTAATATAGAACAATTACATGATCTCCACTGGGTTTTTGTTTTGTCTTTTATTTGAAAAGTAGAAATAATGCACTAATTAATCTAAATTATTGTAATTAGCATAATAAAATCTCTTAAGTTGCTTTGTTACAGTTAAAATATTGATACCAACTGAATAGCATTCATATTTTAATTTGAAGGAAAAGATATTTTTTTTACCATCAAACAACCCTTTATTACTAATAATAAAGGCATGAAACACTTTTTTTCCTGATTTTTAAGTTTCCACCTTTTCTTTTTTTTTTCATTTAAAAAGTTCATTTTCAGATATTCTGATTTAAAATACAACTTTTATTGTACATATAAATGCAAATCTCTGATTTTTTTTTTTTTTTTGATTGGATGCAGCAAACTAGTGTAAAAGAAAGGCACTTGGGAACATGAACATTCAGTTGGCTTTCTTCTGTTTTTAGATTCTATTACCATCCATTGATGTCTCCTTAGCCATTTGTTGAGCAATTGCTGGTGATTACACTTGCACCTTGAAAGCAAGGTTTGATTTTTAATTCATCTTAAGAACGCAAGAATGCAAATATAAAAGTGAATTTCAAGCAATTCATTATATTTGAACCAAACATTATTGAAAGTCCTGAGAAATATGAATTTAAATTAGGTAGTAACATTAACATTTTTATTTTTATAAAATATGATACAATTCAATAAAAAAAGATGGATTTGTAAAGAGAAGAGATGCTGTGCTTGCTATGAGGAAGCTCAATTTCACTGACAGTGGATGAACACTTAGTAATTAAAACATGCACTATTTGCACAAATGCTCCATTTTTCTTATTTATTCTTAAAAAATAAAAGGTTCACTTCATAAAACACTCCATATTTTGACTTGATCAATAAAGTTGTCTTCTATGAATTTTCAGTTTTCTTAATTCTTTCCCAATTATGTTGCTTTAAAAAAACTTACAAAACTACTTTTAGCGATTTATGATTTATTAATATATTGAAGGACAGGAGCAGGAATAACAGAATTATGTTAACACACTAAAATTAAAAAAGCAGCATATGATTTGCCAGAAATTGGAATTTATATAATATTTTTGTACTAAAATTGCCTGGATATTTCCTTTGTAAGCGTACATAAATGTTTGTCAGATTTTAGTAAAAATATTAGAAATTGCAATTTATGGCAAATAATAATAGTTTCTATGATTAAATTGGTATGTTTATCATATTTATCATTTTAAGACAACAGTGGGTTTCTTCAAGAATAATGTTACATACAAAATAATTATAAAGTGTAAAAATATATATTTTAAAAAGAAAAAGCATTTCTGTAACTTTTAATTTAATCAAAATATATATGTAGATTAACATATATAACTTACGAAAATTCAGGATACCAGGAAGATCCAAAAATATTCAGTGACTTGGAAAAGATATCATTATAAATTAAACCAGTATAAATGGAAAATCCACCCATCAAAAGAATAATGTAACGTCCTCCAAAGAAAGTATTCCATATCTGAAATAGTTAAAATAAAAAAATATATATATTGGATGATGTTAAAGATCTCAATGAACAAATTAATATTACAGGGTATTTGACAACTAAGGGAAAAAATCCATAATCACAAGTCAGGGATTGAATCCTCCAACCCTCAGTAAAGTGCTTTACCATTAAGTTACAAGGCAAAACTAAATATAAAGTTAATTATTAAACTAAGAGGTCATAAAATAACAAGTTTGGTTGAAAAAGGTTTAAGTATTTATTGGTTGTTGATAAATCTATAAAATTTAATTTGGAATACACTATCTTTGGGCCTTTATAATGTATTCATTTTATAAAATTTACAATTTAAAAATATCACAAATATGTGATTCTGGCTTTATAGCTTAAATATTTTAAGTATAGCAATAGGTGAGAACATATTTTGTGAAACAGTTATAATTTCCACATTTAACAAGTTGAGAATCAAACCTAATTCTATTAAGAAAGGTTTCCTTTTAATATTAAAAAAAAAAATGCAGTTGAGAATATAAATTATTTTTTTTTCATAGATGTCTTGCATTTAAAGCAAACACTTGATTATTTTTCTCTGGATATAAGTGGGGTTTTTTTTTCTTTTGATTAATTACCAACACACTGGAAAAAACATAAAACATCCAATTACAATTATAAATTTTTGAGAGTGCATTGGCAATTAAGATAACAGTAATATAACTTTACTAAGAAGATAAATTTACTTTGAATTAGGATATAAATGGAGTTAGATAACATGTGATTACTCTGTGAATATAGAAATCCCCCTGCAAATGTCGTAAGTCTGCAAAAAAGAAATAATTCTCAAAACCTAATTTCTGGTTTTCATTTCATTATCTTCAATGGCCCATTTAATGCATTCCAATGTGTACTTCTTAATAAGGAACATATTAAAGGGTCATATATGTATATCATATATACAATTTCTTAATATATTGAAGGGTCATCATAAAATTAAGTACCAATTTTTATTTACTATAACTTGAATAATTACAAAGGATAAACTCATAATGCATTAATGATTGAAGCCTGGAATAAAAAATCTTGAGAAATGAAATTTGAATGAAATACTTTCTCGAGAATTCTTCAACACAACCTCTAATCTGAAGTTAGCAGAAAAATTATTCCATAAAATTACTCATCATATTTCTAGTAATTATGTTGTCTTCATATTTGGAAGTTTTACTATATTTTCAATAGTGGTAAAGAATTATTCAACTAATAGAACATTTTTCTCATCCAGTCTTTGTTTGGTTACTGGAATGAACAGCAATTGGAAGGTGTTATGCATCATTTGACCAAGTGCCAAAATAGATTTTTTTAGATTATTGTTCCATCTACTAGCAAAAGGTGGAAACTCTTTATAAAGCATGCTTGCTATCTAACATAATTCTGTGGAAAATTAATTTTGAATAAAAGCCAGTCGACTAATCGTAACGAATAAGATTTGCATCATGTGACTAATGACCTTTGAAGGATATCATTAATTTTCATAATGATCAGAATTATCCTGCGAAAGTATCTTCAGTTTGCTATATATATAACACTCTTCATTTCATAAAAAATGTGAACACATAAGCTTTTGTGTTTATGCGAATATCTCAAAATCAAGGTTTGGCACTTGGTGAAATGATATATAACACCATCCAATTTAAATTGCAATAAACATTAGTCAATAATTTATGGTAAGGATGACCAATATCTTCTTTTACTATATTTAGCCAGCTTTTTTCATATTACAAGCAAATGAATCACAGCTGCAATGTGAGCGATTTCTCTTATGACTACAAAAAATCAATAATAATAGAAAAGGAGACATGTAAACCCTCCCACACAAAATATTAATAAATATTTGGTTTAAGAGTTAAAAAGAAATAAGATTTCCATATCATCACATTTGTTTTTCAGTCACTAGCACAAGATTTAAAAAAAAAAAAAAAACAGCCCACTAATACTTGGTATTTAAGAAAATTTCCATACATTGCAATTCACATTTTAATTATAGATTTAAGCTAGTTTTCATTAAAGGGAATTAAAAAAAAATAGATTACACAAAATCAAAAATTTTAAAGCAATCCATTTACATAACTCACATTAGGGAAAGGTAACTGCAGCAGCCAATTTTCTATTTTGACTTTCTGCAGCAATGACAAAACCCTTTAATAATTGAATACTAAGCAAATTAACAGAAACTTAAACCTTACCTCATTATCAGATTTCGACTGACTAAGACTTTTTTCAAACAGTACCATCCATAACGCAAACAAAGTCATCAATAATCCATGTCCTGCATCACCAAACATCACAGCAAATAAGAATGGAAATGTGATGATGGTATAAGGAGCTTAAGAAAGGAAAACAAAATATTAAAGATATATTTTTCATGAATTTTGAGTTAAGCAAAGCATTTATTAAAAGAGAAACCTCAATATCACTTGCATATCAGTATTTTTCTTAACATTTTAATCAAAAATCCATTAAGCAGAACATTTTTTATCAGTCAATAGTATCAGTTAAAGATTTCAATTAATTAACTTCAGAGTAGATGAGGATGTACAGTCGAACCTCCTTATATCGAACTTCCACATATCGAAATTTTCTATATATCGAACTCTTAGCAAATCTCCATGTTCATTACATAGAAAAAATGTTTCTATATATCGAAAAAATCTCTATATATCGAAATTTTTTTTCAAGACTTGTTGGGATAAAAGTGTGGAAAGTTGAATTGTTGAAGAATGTAGATAGTGGAATGCGCAAAAAAGGCATTTCAGCTAAATTCGGTATTCCCGTGAGCACAGTGTCTACTATTATAAAAATCGGAATGCCGTTGCTGATTATCCAGCAGACGAAGACATACCGAGTTCGTTTCATGAAACTGAAAAAGAAATCGAACAACCAGAGGAAGTAAATGAATCTGAAAACATTTCTAAGCCATCGAAAAAAGAAATGCGAGAAGTGTTTGAAACAATACGTCGTGGACTTCAATTCGCGGAAAATGTTCCTGATGAAGTTTTTTAGTGGACTGAATAAAAGCGAACATTTCTTTGATGAACTTTCCGCAAAACTGGCTGTTCAGCAAGATATTCGAAGTTTTTTTTTAAAAAATGTAACTGGAATCATTGTAACCGCTGTCTGAATTATTGTTTTTTTAAAAGGTATGTAGTAGTTAATAAATCTTTCATATTAAGTCATTTTTTTATTACCTATATTAACTTTCATTTAATGTGATTCGCATATAAATTAGAAATTGAGTTTCGTATACGAAAATTAGCTTTAATTTTATGTTTTAGGAGTAATTATGATAAAATTCTATATATCGAAATTTCTATATATCGAACTTTTTTCCAGCAATTTGCTACTTCGATATATGGAGGTTCGACTGTATTTGATGGAGGGCTTAAATTGTGCAGTTTCCTCAACTTGTTTTGTAGGAGGCTAAGACTTGTTGTGGAAGAGATGGAAGGGATAGTTACGGAGGTTCAGTATGTTGTAAATGGTGCTCTGCTCATTGTGTAGGGATCATGTGATCAGTGTGCTGCGTATTAAGAACTCAATGGTGTTGGGTTTTTTATGAGGGGGTGTGTGGAGTTGTAATATACCGGGTCATTCATAAGTACTGGAAAGTACTGGTGGTTTTCACCGCCCCATATCTTTTAAACTACTGCTCATAAAAATCTGAAACTTTTTATATAAAATCATCAAACATACAAAAGTTATATTTTCATGTTATTATTTATTCATTATTATTGAAATTAATTTTATTTGCGTTCAAACACCCCCAATATATCGAAATTATTATCCAAAAAAATTATTTGACTATCTCCCAAAAAAGTCATTTGTCAGAATGCATTGTCAAAAAAATACATTTTTTTTTTTTTTTTAATTAAACAAAGGAATTAATGACAAAAGTGTTTAGATTAAATTTTCCTAATTAGGTTCTGTATCATTTGTATATTGATCCAGACTTTTAGAGTTTAAACAACATCACAATAGTTATTTAAACATACGATATATTGGGAGTGTTTGAACACAAATAAAATGAATTTGAATAATAATGCATAAATAATAACATGAAAATATAACTCTTATACGTTTGACGATTTTATATAAAAAGTTTCAGATTTTTATGAGCAGTAGTTTAAAAGATTTGGGGCGGTGAAAACCACCAGTACTTTCCAGTACTTGATGAATCACCCGGTGTGTATCTGTTCGAGCATGTGGGTGTTCTGTATACTGAGCATTGGTATGAAAGCATTATTATGTTCCTTGATGCATGTGGAAAAGGAGTGGCATGCTTATCCCACATAGTCCGATACACATTATGTGCAAGGGATCTAGTATACTGAGTTGGAGGAATCATTGTTACACACAGGGCTCATTTATTCACACAACAAAATGATCCCTCTAACAAACTTTACTGGATCGCCCACACAAAATATCTCTCAAGCTATGTAGGACAAACAATGCTATCCTCCCCATCCACAGGCATCAAGGAACATAAAAATAATGCTTTGTCTTGTGTTGTCCTGTTGTGCCATTCCCTAATGTTGGAATAGGCAAAGTATTCGAAAACCATTGGATAATTCTCAATTACTTCATTTTTATTTTTATCAAGTAAATGTGTTTTATTTTCACTTTCTTTCTATTATTTCATCAATGCAAGGTAAGCTTTCTCATTATGTCATTATTGCTGTATTGTTTCATTAAATGTGAATGAAAATAAAATTAAAAATAAACTTTCACATTTCACACAACATACAACAAAAATGAAATAGGATATACCCTGAAACTTCACAATGTCAAACTCTTCACTCACCACAATAAACTACCTCACCACCCAACAATTACTATGTTCAAGGGCTTAGATGCAATTTTTATCATTATTATTCTATCATTGACAGACCAGTATCTCAGGAGGTGTTAGGCAACATTTGTTTTTCATGATTATAGCTACTTATTTGCCAGAGTTTGTTCTCCAGAATAAATGAGACTTCTCTTTTGTTAATTTTTCATCTTCCTTCCATCTGATGCTTTCCATTTTTTGTATAAGCTTGTAATGTTTTCCAACCTGCTAGAAAGTCCTGACGATCATTGTGCAAATCTTAAAGAGAAAATTTCTACTGTTTTGAGGTAATATTAGTTGATATTCTCCCCTTTGGGTGTAAGATGTCAATTTGATAATCTGCAGTACCTATCCCGGAAGTATCAAAATCTTCTGTCCTGTAGTTCTTTGTAGAATTATTAGTAGCAGAGGTCATAACTTTCATTCCAAAGATATTCAAAAATTTGATGTGATTTATGGATTCCAATAGGAGTAGAAAGATATGGTAAGGTCCCCTGTCTCTTCCACAATTAGAAATAAGTACTCTGGTAGAGCACTGCTAGGTTTTATACAATAGGACTAGTTACCTGGATTTACTTCTCTATAGTCTGCTACTCCATAGGCATCAACAATATTCTGAAAAGCTTGAGTAAATTTATTCAATCTGTTGTATGTGGGTGGATTTTCTTTAGTTTCCATTCGATTCAAAATGGGGGGTAAGGTGCTGCCACTTCTTTCCTAAAAAAAAAAAAAAAAAAAAAGCAAGATTTAATAAAAGTTTTTATTTAATTATTTTGCACATAATTTTCTCTGCATTTACACATCTATTTTCCTTATAGGTTTACCATACTAAACTTAAAATTCATTATTGCAACTGCACTTAAAATTTATTTTATTTAGAATGGGAATGATTGAATCAAGTGCAAAACTTACTGTCCCCCTTCGAAGTGCAAGCTGGATCTTCTCTAAATCAGCAGCTGGACACCAACATTCTGCAATCAGGCATTTCTGGGTCACATCCAGATTAAAGAGGTTCAGTGTGTGGTAGATGGCTTTGATTTTACGTACTTTAATGAACCAATTTTTTACATTCTTTGCAGCTGCAACCAAAACTCTGTGTCTATGATCTTGTGTCTGTCCTAAAACCTACAAAAATAAATAAAATAGTGTCAACCCTGTTACAAAACAATAAACCTGGTATTTATTTTGAAATAATAATCTTTCTACATGTTTATGTTGAGCATTACAAGTTGTCGATAATTTTCATGGAAATTGGTTTTATCTAGTTTTATGTATTGGCAGTAGGGCTCAAGGAAAACCAATTCCTAGCAACAAAAGTTTGGGAAAGGCTTTCTTAAATTACTTTACAATATAATTATATGCTGTAAAAACTAGAAAAAAAAAAATATCATTTTATAGCAAACAATTGATTCCCTTTTTACAACCATGTTGGATAACAATAGAAATATGAATTTGTTAAGTTCCTAAATTCACTTGAAGGTTAAGACAGACTTTACTGATTTCTGCAGTTGAATATGTGATACTCAGACTTTTCAATCAAGTCCATTGTCGACATAATAATTTGGTTCACATTGGCTACGTAAACCAAAATATCTTGAGTTCAACTCATATTTTCTCCTCTTTGTCTATACTGAAAGTTACGTACTGTTTATGAGACACAGATGTCAATACCTGTAGATGTTGAGACCTTTTTTGTTAGAGAATATAACAAAAATTACCTGGCCTGTTTATGTCTTAATATCATATCTGTAATATTTGTATCCTAGAAGAAGGTTTCCACCCACCACCACTATTTAGGATCAGTTCTGGTTTGCATTTTAGAATAAAGCATTTTTTTTTTACTAGATCACATTGTTTGATTGGTAATGGTAAATCAGTTTCATTAAATTTTAATGCTGATTTAGATCCTCTCTGAAGTATGTTTCTGGCAACACCTGCCTCCAATTTAATACTCCTACTGCTACTTTGGTCACTGCTGTAAGACATTTCTGTTTTCATGTTTCTATTCGAAAATCCAGGTCTTGGGTAGATGAAAAACACACTAAATTTTTCAAACATTTGGCAGAATATCTGAGGCTAATATTATCTAAAAACATCACTAAAGCAAATCTTCAAAAATAGGAAGATTTCACATTCATATAATGTAACATGATTAAAGCAGGTCTATAAAATGCAGTCTTTTGCTTTCACGTGTCCAGCTATCATCAATGAGGATCTGGGACAACTATTTCATTCAAGTCACTGTATGCTAATCGCAAAGAGACACTATTAAAAGTAAGGACATACTTTACTTGCCGTCAATAGAGAAATATGATTGGCTTCTACTAGTCACATAACTCAACAGCCATTTTGGCAGCATTTCTTTCACATCATTTTACGAATCCCCATTGATAAGGTGTTCATGTGCAATATTTTGTAGATTTTAAGTAACTGGACTTCATATTTAATATACTTTTTCATTATCTATTTCAAGTATTATTGACTCATATTATATTCCTGTACTTTCTAAGTGTAGTGGAAGTTTTTTTTTTGTTTTTTTTTTTAAACTTTAATAGATATTTAAGTCCTGTTAGGGATTTATCAACAAATGCGCAATTTATTTATAAAAACTAAAATAACTAAAAAATTATTAATTCAAATCATTTTTTCCCTCACTTTGTGTTCATGCAATCAAAATTTCAAACAGATAAATATATAACTATATGTAACTATTAAATAATGTAACTATTAAAAAATTTATAAATTATTAAATATTCCATTTAATGCATGAATTATGAAATAATCATTTTATATTTTTTATACAAAGAATTATTCTAAATAAAGAAAAGAAAACCCTTTTTCCTCTCTATAATTTCTTTTTCTTCTACAATAACTAAGTTATAAAAAGCATTTACAAGAATTTCAAAATTTCTTAAATTAAAAATTTAATTTAGAACACATTATAAACCATACAACACTTTAATCTTCTATAAAATTTAAATTATTATGTAATTAATTATTTAGAAAAATTTTTAGTTGTGATATTTTCGAAAATTTATTATTTAAATCAATTTTGTTAATTACATTTTGCAATATATACTTAGTATGATTTTCACCATATTTATTCTTAACTGAAGGAAAATTTATATTAAATTTTTGATGTTCTTAAGTTATAATTGCTATTATTTATTTGTTCTCTATTATATATAAATTCATAATTATTTTTTATTATAAATTTTTAATAAAATTTTTGCTGTGGCGATAAGGTTTTATTTTTAATAAGATTTTCAATTCTTAAATTTTCATTGCTTTGTTTCTTGTATAAATTACAAGTTTCAGGTTTGTTTGGTTTTTTTTTTGTAAATTATTAATAGCTTTTAGATGATTCATGTTAGTTCTAGTCCAAACTGAACTAGCATAATTTATATTATGAGTTAAAGAATGCAAAATATATCAGCAATTTAATTTTAATTGGCAATAAATCTTTGGTATAATAAATATACATGCTGCTGATTTCATTTTTTTTTTAGTAAAAAATTTGTGTGTATGTTCTAAGTTAAGGTCTCAGTTATAGTCAATCTTAAATATTTTGATATTATTTACTACAGGTATTTTATTACAATTACAACATTTATTAAAATTCTTGTGTAAGCATAATCATTATGAAAATATGGGGTTGGTTTAAGTGGTGGAATTTGTTTTCTTGAGTATATTAAAAGAATTTTTTTTTTTTTTTCATTTATAACCAACTTATTGTCACATATCCATCTTTCGGTAATATTAAAGTCTTTTTACAAACTCTTATTTTTTTTCAAGATTTTTCCCATTCCTTATTATTATAATGTCATCTGCATCAATAAACATATCACAATTTTTTTATATACAACACTTAATTATTTGTGTTGATGAATTAAAGTTTCAAAATTATTTCTTTAATAACAAAAACTTTCCTGAATTTAAAAATTCAGATGTGCCAGATAAAAAATAAAAATTAGCGGTTCCCTTTGATTATCGTTTGCATTATTAATGAGTTTTAATGGTTATTTGCAATTAAAGAGCAGATCTAACGGATTATATTTTTCCTAGTAAATAGAAAATGTTTTCCACCCCTTCCAGCAGGAAGTTTAAAAAAAAAAAAAAACCTAGTACAATTCTTTTTGAACAAAAATAGCTTACAGCTGAATGTCCTAAGCCAAGCAGAATCTGCTGTTGCCTCCAAAATGGGCAGTCTTCGTGACTGAGTCTGTACTTATACTAGCGTCTCTTCGCAACAGAACATAGTGACTTTATTTCATCCCTGTTAGTACTCATCAGCCAGATTTACCCACTGATGATTGAAGTCCCACTCTCAAGAGCCACAGAGAGAACATAGCCTTTTGCATTTTCTGACCTTATCCTCAATAGGTAAATGACTTTTGTGCCTTAGCTTGCATTAGCAAGCCAAGGTGTTGATGTTCTCCTGGTTAGTGATTTTTTTTATTGTTTGCTTTTGTGGAGATCCACTCCAGTGAATGTGACAGAAAACCATAGCCTTTCACACTTTCTGAGCTTGTGGGTGGGTGAATCTGGCTTTTGAGTCCTAACAAGGATGAAACAGCTGCCCCAAAATCTTGTTGATTATAGCTCAAGGAGTGAAAGCAAATGATTGTGCATTTTATAGACCCTTTCCATTTTTTTCATATAGCAAGTTTTTCCATTAATGTTGTATTTTTTGCTGTATCCTTATATCAAGTTTGTCCTAGTGGTATTTAAAGTCAAGAACAATGAAGTGTCATTCTGATCCTCTGGACCTAATAATATTCCATCTTGATTGGAATATCCTTATTATATACTTGTATTCTTACTAAATTAAAAGAAAAAAATTCTACAGTAGGTGCTGCTGTTAATAGGACATTACCTTAATAATTAGTAATCTCCTCCTTCCAATTTTATCTATTTAGTTTATTTTGATGTAAAACTATACTGTATTTCAAAATCCTCTATTCTTTGTACATGTTTTTACAGTTTATGTCAGTAAAGCAATTCTAAAAACTAATTCTTCTGTATTTTTAAAGAATAAAAACTTATAACAATTACACCTTACCGTCTGTAAATCTTCAATTCTTGTCATTACACCAATTGACATTTCTCTGCGATCTGCCGGAGTCTCTGGACAAGGATACAGAGTAGCCCGAAATCTTAAGAAAAGAAAGAAAAGTATATACTTTTAGATTAATTCTAAAAACTCCTCATTATTGTAGACAATAGACTACAATAATAACAATGTAGTCTTATAAGATAGATTAATTACAAAGTTGACTTCTAATGAAAATTTATATTATTGTGAAGTGTTTAAGAATTTAAACAATAACTGAAAAAAAAAAAAAAAAAAAAATTGGAAGCAATTTTAATGAAGAATGAATTGAAAAGATTTCTATTATTGAATAAATTCACCTACACAGATTTACATTGAACCTATTCAAATTGTATGTAATAAATTAAAATTTAATGCTTACCCTTCACAGATTTTTTTAACTCTTGTTTTCAACTGATCGCCTTGGAAGAAAATTATAAATACATTTTTGTTGACATGGTCTCCCTGTGGGAAGAAAAAAACAAATCATAGTAATTAAAATATTTTATTCAAAATGGTAATTATTAGTTTAATTGAAATTGTGCAGAATATTTAAATATCTTTTCTATCTTTTGAAATGAATTTTTTTTTCTTTTCCACTTATGTAATTGCTAAACAATATCTTTTGTGAGGGTGAGCCATGAAGAAAAAGATCCCATTCCATTTATGTTGGTAATGATGAATCATACCACTATACCAAATGAAAATCAAATAGAAAAAAAAAAAAAATCCCTTTGCACTTGAAGAGCAAACTGTTAAACAAGTAAACAGATTTACATTGGATTTAATAACACTCATTAACATGACTTAACTCTGGTCTCAAACTACTTTTGACGAAATGAGCTTCTGCAAATTGCTAAATTATATGAAAAAAAAAAGGGGGGGTGGGTGGGAATTTAGAGAATCATAGCCTTTTGCTTTCATGCCTTGAGATATAATCAACAGGACTATGGGACAGCCTAACAAGGATAAAACAACTGTCCTAGATTCACATGAATGAATTTGAGCTCAAGCAGCGAAAGCAGAAGACTGTGCATTCTCTAGATCCATTTTTTTTTATGTTACATTAGATGCACTTATATTTTCTTATTAAGAACTTTTTTTCTAAGTTCTGGTATTGTTTTGTTCTTCTATTAAATACCTTTGTACCTAGTATTTAGCAGGCCAAGGTTTTGATGCTGTAATGGTTACAGTGATTTTTCTTATTGTTTACTTTTGCAGGGTCCCACTCCAAGGAACAGGAGAGAGTTGCAATCTTTTCTGAGCTTACCATTAATGAGTAAATCTGGCTGAAAATCCTAACAAGGACGAAACGGCTGTCCCAGATTCCTATTGATGATAGTTCAAGGTGTAAACACAAAATACTCTGCATTCCTAGATTTTTTTTTCATTTTACATTATAAGCACATTATAAGCATTCTAAATTATCCTATAAGATTGTCTAAAAACAAAAAAAAATGCAATTTGATAACCTGGCCCTTCATTGGCTAAAGAAAGTGACAGAAGAATGGCATCATCATCATCATCATAACAGTGTTCAAGAAAGGCAACATGAAGCAGTGTAGCAATTGTAGGAGTATCACTCTTATGTCGCATACGGTACTGTAAAATTTTTTGAAAGAATCTTGGAAGAATAAGAAACAGTACAGAAAAAAAACTGCAGGAGGAACAATATGGATTCAGAATAGGGTGATCGACAGTGGACCTTATCTTCACAGTAAGACAGAAGATGGAAAAATGAAGATCATGCAAAGATGAAAAATTTGAAACTATAGAAAGGGGATCAAGATTGGTTAAGAAATAAATTAAATAGAGCAGAAAACAGCAACCAACCATTATGGATCTAGTCAGTAAGTGATGCAGATTCTAAACAGAAAAATCATAAATGCTTAGATTATAATCTTTCTTTTCTTAATTTTTTCATAGAGGAAGACAAAAAATTACAGAATGCCTAAACAAGTAGTAAGTCATAAGAAGAATTATCAGCGATTGTTATACTGAAGAGATGGATTTTGAAATGGATGCAAGTCGAACTCTGCAATGCAATTTCTCAATTTAGTAAAATGCAATTTTGACTGAAATAAATAAAATTCAAGAAGAAAATGGGACTTGTTTAGAAATTAAGAAAATTTACAGTCAGGCCAAATCCTGAACAAGGCTTAATGTGAGTGTATTAAAATGAAGAGAAAAATGAAAATAAAATGCACTTGTACAAAATTAAAATGATGGTAATTAACTGACAGTTCATCAATTAATCGTCAGGGACGGCACAAACATATAGGACATCACAAGATGAAAATACTGATATTTCAGGTGGAATGAATGCCTGCTTTTAGAACTATGCATGCATCCAATTTAATATGGCTTAATTCTGAAGACAAAACGACCCTATTATAATTGATCGGACCATTAGATTTGACTAAGCTGTCAAAATGTTGGGGGGAAACAAAAACTGCATTAAGGATTACAGAATTTTCCAGGATTAAATAATTTTGTTTGGCTCTTCTATCCTTTCTGAATAACTACCATTGTAGGGTTATTGCAATGGGTTTGAAACAACAAGTAATTATCTAGTACATTAAAAAATATACAAAGCTAATAATGCAAAGTTGTAAAACAAAATAAAACTATTCTGAGGCCTTATTTAGGTAGAAATGACTTACTGAAACAGGATCTTCTAAGGGAGATTCAATTTCAGCTTGACGTAGAAATACATTTCCACGGCAAGCTCGCCAAAGCATTCTTTCAAAAGCTGGTATTCTCTCCCTCAAAATAACACCAGCTACAAATCTATAAACAAACAAAACAAAGTATTAAAATTCACAATTAAAAGATAAATTTGTTATATTTTACTAACTCTTTTTAAAAAACGGTTCTTATTCTAAAAGTAATTTTTTAAAAAATATTGAACGTAATTGTACATAAATTCATCAAATGGCTTTGTTATTTCTTAATTTTAGAAACAAAAAAACAAAAAAAATTAAATAAAAAATAAATAAATCAGTATTTTGTTTTTTATTTGTTACTATTAACCATTTTGCAATTATTTAATTAGCATAATTAAAAAAAAGTTCCAAACTACTGAATGTTAAGATCATAATTTATTTTTATTTTTTTCCAAATGACAAATCTCAGTTTTCCTAACACAAGTTTACTGTAATTTAGAAACTATTATTCACATCTGAACTCCATATATGAAACACTTTAAACCTGCAGGAAAAAAGTGTATGGATTTGCTATTGAATATAAAAAAATTGCATTTAGCAAAGTAAAAACAAAAAGCTTTGTAAAACCGACAGAAACAAAACTATTTATTTATAATTGTCTAAACGGATTTAATTTGATATTAGTAAAACTTTGTAAAAGCTGCAGTAAAATATATCCTTTAGAATCTAATGGCAGTTTTGAATAGCCTAGAAAAGTTCATAATATGGCATCTCTAACTATTTAACTATTCTCATGTTATTGTATTTACAATAATTTAGGTAGGTATTAAAATTTCTATAAATAAGCAATCTTTTCTTTTCTTAGAACATCTTATGATACTTTATATGTCAAATATTATCAGTCAATGAACTTGATTTCTGTACCATACAACTGTTGGATTATTTAGAATCTAATTCAAACCATAGCAGAAGTAAAATAAAAATAATAAGGAAAAAAACATATAAAGAATCATCATTAGAACATACCAGTATGTCAAACCAATAAGAGATACCAAGCAATCATCATTTTCTATACTGTTCTTTCAGTATTTTTGGAACAAACTTAACACATTTAACAATGTTAGTATGCTAACATAATATTAATGTTAATTTGCTTAACATATTATTTAGATACATTTTCCAATATTAAAACTTAGTTTCCTTAATGTGAACTTTTACTCATCTAGTATTTTTTGAGGAAATCAAAGAAAAAAAAAATTGCAGAAACTTAAACTCAATGCATTTACTTAATGATTTTAACATTTATTAAATATTTAAAATAGAGGAGTTTAATATCCAATATGATATAACAATATAGTCACACAATATGAAGACTAATAAAACAGAAATGAATTTAAAAATTATTAGAATCAAGAAAAAAACTTTTAAATCAAGGATAAAATGTCTAGTGACTAATTCTACCATCATCTTAACACCAACTCATATGAAACTTTCATCATTCTTCTGCTGTTAAGCAATATTTAAAAGGTCAACTTTATTTGCTAATTATAGAATTTTAGAACTCTCTTTTATTTTATGTTTTGCTATACTTATTTAATAATTTGGCTTTCAGGAACATAAAATTATAATCACCATACCCCTCCCCCTCCTCATATGCCAATGATTTAATCACAAAATTTGGAGATTATAAAGATTATATCTATGAAACATTTTTATATTTTAAAAAGACATTTGTTATTTTTTGGTTTTTCATCAAATATTTGCTATTTACTGAGTAAAATTGGTCAATTCTTCAAATTTATTTTAAGCATTACAATGGAAGCTATTTATCTTGGGATTATTCCAGTGCATGATTTGGAGTGTAAATTACAGAGTATTAACAAAAGCAAATTACTAATAAATCCAAGAGAAAAATTTTAAGAAACAAAATGCCACGAAACACTTGATAAAGCCCAACGTAAATAAACTGGCTGTAATTTTACAATTTTAATGCAACTGCCAACTTACCAACAACTGTGCACAGAACATTTTCTACTGATCAGATTCACAACTACATATATTGGCAGAGAAAGCATGTACGCAATCCATTAAGTGCAAGAATTCCCTCAAGAATTCCTGGTTTTAAAATGATTATTTGTTTTTTATTATTTCATGCTGATTTGACATTACTACAGTTCTCCATTGAAAAATATTGTAGTTTATCGGCACAATCTGTCTAGTTGTTCCTATGTAGTAAGTTTTATTTCCTATTAAAATCCAACATGGCGAAATACATACGTTACCTTGTCAAGCAAACATGGTTTAAAATATGGTTTAAGTTACAGAAAAGATAAACTGAAACGGGATATGGTAAAGGAACAAATTACTTTGTCCCTGCAAATTTGGGAAAATGCAAAGGCTATGTTAATATACTAGAAGGGATGAGATAGAACTATATCAGAAGTATTCACTATTGAATTAGAATTAGTAAGTACAAATTCAAAAAGTAGCATACAGAAGCACTTAGCAAATTTCATTTTAATTTCCAGAGAAACTAAGGCTTTGTTGAACGGGAGTTAAGTGATAATCAAATTAATTCTCACTTTACAAGAGAGATAGGTTTCACCAAATAGAACGAATGGTCACAGGACAAATGGCCATATAGTAAAAACTCTATGATGTGGTTCAAAGATAAATTCCAAGATGGTATCCATTAACTCTTTTCTGATCAACTATTTAAGTTAAATGGTTTAGAAAAAATAAATTAAGTAATTTTTTTATTATACACTCCTGCTCAAAAGTTAAGCAATCCAAACTTAGAGGAAATGTGCAGTAGGTACTAGTAACACAAAGTAAACACAAAACGTAAAGGTGGCAGAACTGCTGCAGGTGAAAATAAAAACCCATACAAATTGCCAAACATCCTTGTGGAGCAAACTACAGTATACGTTCCAGCCCTATCACAGCGTCCACAGATGGGCACATGCTATTCAGTATGCTGTGTGATCATCCTGCACTGAATACATGCTGCAGAATTTGCCTGCATATCAGAGTATCCAGCAATGCTTGAGGCAGTGATACCCACTTCTGACCCAATGCTGTGCGAAGCTCTTGGAGACATCTTGGAGTGGCTGGTGTTGTTCGATGTGCCTTCCGAGAGCGTCCTAGGCATGTTCAATCAGATACAAATCTGAGGAATAGGCTGGCCAATCTATTCATCGGATATCATCAAAACTAAGGTACTCATCCTTATCCAATTCAGCCTTATAGTGATGGGCATTGTCCTCCATGAAGAGGAAGTCGGGCCCACACAATCCTCTGTCAAGTCACATGTATTGCTGAAGGATGTTGTTGCAATATTCCTGGCTGAGTATGGTGCACCTTTAAAGATATGGAGTGGTGTATGTTGCCCAATATTATGCCATCTCCATACCAGTCATGTTCAAGGATGAAGGGTGATCTATATCCAGGGCATGGAGATTCTTGGACGTCCATGTCTAAACGTTGAGAAATGTTCCCCTTCTCTTGGAATCTTCTCCACAATCTGGATATGATGCTAGTCGAAATGTTTAAGCCTGCAACACCTCCAACTGTAATTCAATGGTTTCCATACGGCCAATAAATACCTTTCGTTATGTCATTCAGATGGAATTGCTGAGCCATGACAAAATAAGCAAACATTCATGGAACCACAAGAATCACCCAGTACTTTATATGGCACATGTGAACAATGACTGGTACTGAGACCACCTGATATTTTCAGCATTTTTTTTTTCCTGCCACCTTGTACCAATTTTGTGTTTACTTTGTATAATTTTGGTGACATTTGGATGCCTGGAAGGGCTGAAAGCTGCCCAACCTTAACTTTGGAGTATGTATATTTACTGTATTATATTAATATTAAATTTGTGTACAGAATCAAAAATAAGAAATTAAAAAAAATGAACAAAAAAATTGACCAGAGAATACAACACTTAGTATAAAATAAATGTGCTGCCTTATTTTATACTACAGTTAATAATCACACTTTAAATGGAAGACCTTAATATACAACGCTTAAGCAGACCCAACTTTATAAATCGCACATAAAGCAGAATTAAGATGCATACATCTGCACATTAACTGTCGCAGTCAAACATTATAAATATTGGACAATTGCAATTTTTACGCGATTATTCATTTTTCTTCCTCAATGCCGATTCCTTGTTCACCTCAATTTCTCCTGATCTGATTTATAAAGCTCTCGTCCACATACAAAGTAAATTTTATTCCAATTTTTCCCTACCTTTAAGTTTTCATAGCTGTTGCACCCTTCATTGACAATTTTTGCATGTTCAACATGCAATTTTTCAGTTTTGACAAGTTTTACTGACAAACGGTAGGCCTTTTTATGGGATTAGATGCCTCAGCCATGTTGGCAGAATGATTTATATTGAGGACATTGTTTTACTGTATTCGATGCCGAGCAGTTAAATCTGCCACTTTACCACAGGTATGCTGATGACCTGATTTTTTCACTCTGAAAGTTCGGTCCAACAAAAAATTTTTAATATCATGGGTCACTTTCATGAAGACATTAAATTCAAAATTGAGAGAGAAAAGAATGAGGGCATTTCATTCCTCGATGTTGTTTCATGCCAGGTTCAAAGTTTCACAACTTCAGTGCAAAGGAAACGTACAGATAAGGGGGTCACCTTAAATCACATGTCCTAAATTGTTCCAAGTCCTTTAAAGTGAATATTGTTCATATGGCCATTCATAGAGCCTTTCAATAATTAATACCATAGACAATTTCAATAGAGGATCAAAAATAACTACAATATATTATTAGCTAATGATTATCCAGTTCCATTTATTAATAAACATACTAACTATTGCACTAAAAAAAAAATGTATAATAACTGTAATCTCCGTCCTAACAAATCCTTGCAATTTGTGTCCATTCCATATCACCCAACTATATATTCCCTGCCCTATCAAGAACCCTTCATCCTTACAATAATCTTAATATCCCGTGCCAACAATTGTTCTGAAAATTTCATTCATAACAGAGAACCACCCCCTACTCATAAGAATCTGAAAGGCGTTGTATATTCTCTACAATGCAAAGATGCCCCCTGTAACTATATCGGCGAGATTCACCAATTAACATCTAAGCGTGCAACACAGCACACATTGGCAGTCTGCAAAATGAATTATATCCATCTCACAGCTATGCATATCCATGAAACCCATCATTCCATTGCCTTGACTAACCCAAAGATTATATGTAAAAAACCTAATCACTTTCTGAGAAAATGTAAAGAATCGATTCAATCGTTGCTATAATGATTGTATTTCAGTATGTTCCATACACCAATATGGTTTCAACAAAAAGACAAAGATCTTGAAAATTGCCAATAGACCCACTAATAATCCCTTAACAAATAACCAAATCTTTATTATTATTATCAATTTATATTTTTTTCCTCCCTCTCTTTTTAGCAATCCACTTGGGAGCTGTTGTGATAGCGACCAAAATCAGTAGCTATTGCATTTGTCCTGTTCGTCCACCCCTAACAATTCCCAAATAGAAGGTCAAATCGACAAACTGATTTCACCATCATGTTCAGAGGCCAATTCCCCCCTCCCCATTTTCGAGATATTTGGCATTGTTGTCACCGTATCTCCTAAAACTCCTGAACGAAAGGTCAGATCGACAAACAAATATCACCATCTTGTTCAGAGCAGCCTCCCCCCCCATTTTCGAGATATTTGGCATTGTTTACATTAGATTTCCTCTGTTAGAAATGAAACGACCTGATTTCAGTTGTCAGCCATAGCTTAGTTTGATGCTTAAAGGTCTTGGACTGATATACTGAGGGCTGTACTTTTATCTTCTTTTTTCCCCCCCCCTCTAGCTGGTTATTGCTGGGTTTTTTCCCCCCCTCTAGTAATTTATTGGAAATATTTCATATTCCTCCTCCTTTCATCATTTCATTGCTTATTTATCTTTTAAAGTATCTTTTAACACCTTGTAATCCTTTGTCTTGAATTAGTAGATATAAATCACATCACTTCTCGTTAAATATATTATTGGAGGTATTGTAAGTATTTATATTCTTTAATTTTGATTCAATCAGATTAAAACTATTCTTAAAAGCATAAGTTTTATTTAATTATCTTGTAGACAGACAGATAAAAAGAAAGGCAAACATAACTACAGATAGCTCAATGATTTTTTTGAAGAATGTCAGAATACACAAAATACTAAACTTTCAAGAAATCCTACTGGTCTTTACTAAGATCCAACCATCCACAACATTAACTATTCTTTAATAAAATTAATCTTTTTGTCTACCAAATGCTCACAGATAATGAAGCCCACACAGCCTAGCAAACAACGAACACTCAACTTGTAACACAAAATGAGTCACAAACTGAAGCCAAACAAAGACTCAGTGAAATTATGATGTTTTTGGTTTCAGATACAACTCTTTAAGAAAAGAATTTGTTCTTTTTGTTGTAACAAAAAATTTTATTTCGAAATGCATCACTCAAACAAAATTGCTAAATGGGTTAAAAATAATTTCCTTTTGATAACTACAGATGTATGTGAATTATTTCATGATTTTTCTTTTTTTTCTGGTTTTTTTTTTCTTTTCATGTCACTCAAATTTTTTAATTTTTTTTTTAAATATTAACTTTTCTGTTAAATGTAAAGCCTCGCTAACACCATCCGATTTTGCAACAACTTAGTTGGCCAACTTTCAGTTTTCAAGTCGCTAGAGACGACTTTGAGCACGTTTTTCAGCGACTTGCCAGTGATTTTAGTTGTTGCTGCACAACCAACTTGAGTCGGCCAACTCGAGAAAGTTGGTCGGAATTACCAATCACAGGGCAGCTTTGGAACACGTCAGTCATGAAGTCACGCCCATGGAAAGAAATGGCGTCCATAAACGATTATCCGCTTCGAGTCGATGACAAGCGAATACACAATGAATATCAGAGTATTGCGAGTTTCTTTCATGCATAAATAAAGTTTATACTGAAATACAGTAATTGTATGCGACAGAATTTATCAGAGAGGTTTCAAAACCTCGATTTTTCGGATTTTCCACAGCTGCTGGGTGAAACGCATTGAATTATGGGATTGTTGCTATTGCGACCGACTTCATTTGCGAGTTGGATGGTGTTCGCGGCTGACAAAATTGTACCAACTCGAAGTTGGCTGACTAAGTTGGTGCAAAATCGGATGGTGTTCGCGGCTGACAAAATTGTACCAACTCGAAGTTGGATGACTAAGTTGGTGCAAAATCGGATGGTGTTCGCATAGCTTAATACTTTTCAGCTTGAAATATAACAATTATTAAGATTTGATACACAAAGAAAAACAATTACCACTAGAGAATAAGCTTATTTTATAAAGAACATTTAAGTAAAGCAAAAACTGACTTCGATCATAAAGAACAATACTGTTAAAAATTATAACAATAAAACATTTTAACTTTAATTTATGTTAATTAATTGGTCTGTTGTCTGAAAATAAAAAAATCGGACCCTAAAATGTTCTTTCAAGTATCATTTGAATTCTTAAAAAAAAAAAAAATTAAAAATCTTCATTATTTGTTAGTTCAGATTCAATGCATATTTCTGCATTGAAAGCCTGACAGCAGACAGTGAATATAAATTTAAAAATAAATACCTGTTGTCTAAGGTTAAAGCGCATTAGTAAATAATTAAAGGAGTGCAGGGGAACCGCACATAATAACAATGAATGTTCTGAGAGTTTAGTGTGGCTTGCACACACTACATTTTCAGGAGAAAATAGGGGACAACATGAACGAAGAGACAACACAAAACATTTGGGAACATGGAGGGAAATTTCATTTTGCCTGTCTGCGATTAATCCTAATCTTAAACTTGCAAGGGCAATTACGTGAGAAAAAAATTGTAAATGTTAATGGAAAGCATTCCAAGACATTTTTGAGATTTAACAAGATTCATCAGCAATTCAGTGAACAACAAAACTCACTGCAAGTGTCCATGTGAAATCTGTGTGTGAATAAACAGTTAAGGAAGCAAATAGATATAATTTCCAACAATTGGAATATACTTAGAAGGACCCTACAACTGAACAGCATCTGTTCATAAAACAAAATTTTTTCCCATGCGTTATTTGGTGATGAATTTAATGTGTGTAACATTACTTCAGTTGCATGGGTAAAGAAAAACCAATGGATCTAACAATAAAGATTCTAACCATGATAATGGTAATTATCTCCAGATGGGGAAATCAATCTATTGAGGTTAATTGAAAAACTTTGTTATTATTAATATACCCAAATAAAACTTACTTAAATCAGTCATGTAAAAAAAAAATAAAAAAAATATCCAGTTCTCTACATATTATTTTTCACTGTTATTGTTAAAAACTGTAAGACAAAAGCAAAGCATGTGATGTTTTCAAATAACTAAGTTATCATGCTATCTTTATTTGAAATAACTATTACTCTCAATTTAGTTTATATATAAAGTACACAAATATGTAAATATAAACATTTTGGATTTACATACCAAATCAACTGTAATAGACATTTCAGACAAATAAAATACACAGTCAAGCTACCACTACAACAATGACAAAAATTAAGAGATAATCTACTTACTTTGTCACTGACACCAGAAATTTTGGATTAAATTTAAAATAATGTGATTAATTCAACAAACAACATAGTGAAGCTTAATTAATGCAGATTTTTTATTAAATTAAAAAAAATATCAAAAAGAAAATTCTGAACAATACTCAACTAAATTCTAAGTGAAATAAATCCCCTTGTAATTAAATATATATTTTCTGCATTTACTTAGGTTAGATAAACAAAAGAATACAAAACTAATGCTGCATGAATATTATACTATATCTTATAAGCAATAATTTTTAGGCACTTTAAATGTACTTTAAATACATGTTACAGCCAATTTCAAATGTAATATAAATAGTTCAGTTCAGAACTTCAGTGTAAAATTTCAGAATGACTAACTCTGCAAGATCTGAAAAATTCATTTTTACACTTCTCAAAACTAAAGTTTATTTGCTGGCCAGGTTTCCTTCTTGTAAAGAGTTTTAAAACCTTACTTGTTTCAGTAAAGGTTTTTATCACTTTCAGCAAGGATAATAATTCTCAACATTATTAGTGAACTATTGAGATTCTACTGCTTTTAATAATTAGACAAAGCAAAACAACAAGGATAAATTAATACAATGCAGTAATAATATAGGGCAAATAACTAATATCTGCAAAATTTATGTAGACAATTCCCAATGAAAAGCTGTCTAGCCAGTAATTTCCTTTCAACAATTATAAGGAAACATCCTGCTTCTTGCTCCTTTCTTTCTTTACATTTATTTCATTATATCATTCTCTTATCCTGTATGAGGCTTGCAAGAGATTGAAATGAAACATCAAAGCATCTGCCTCAAACATTAGCAGTAGATAGTACAATGCGGCAAGCAAAATGTGTGACATTCCTGTAATATACCATTACCATATATTCCATCAGACAAAGAGTCCACTTCTCTTCTGAGTAGGTTTCAAATGTATTCATACTTCAATGAAGTGGCCATTGCAAATTGAAGTTTGATTATTATGCATAACCTACTTTTTTTAATCTTCTCAAAATTGAAGAAACAGACTTTCCTTGTCTGCTAAACAGAACTAGATTGTTGTACTTTGTTTTCTTCAAAATTCATGAAAATATTAAATTTTAATGTGCAGAGGTTTAAACAAGAAAAAGAAATGAAAGCAAAACGTTCACCCCCTGAGCCATCATTCCAGGAATATGGACAGCTGTTTCAGCGTTATTAGGCTTCATCAGTCAGATTTACCCATGATGATAAACCTCAGTATGGGAAACCAAGTAAAGGAAACCACCTCTGTACCCTGAAGTGGTACCCCAACAAAATAAGCAACAATAAAAATTAACAGAATCAAACAAAACTGTGATTCCTGTACCTGGTCATATTCCACGACAAAAATGAAATAACAAAAGAACCGAAGATCCTAAACAATTAGGAACTTATCATTAGTGAACTGAATATAATAAGTCTCTAAGAGAGCTGAAAATTTATTCTGTCAATTAACATAAAATTCTCATTTCTTCTTCATCTTAAAATATTTTGAACTTTTATTATTTTTTTCCCTGGATATTATTTTAACCATATTTCTTTTGTACTAGTCGGTGACTGTTAGAAGTTCAACCATCTGTCAGGATACAGGACAGTCCATGACTGATAATAGAATATTGACATTAAAAGCATTATATACTAAAACAGACTAGGTCATCCTACTTTTTTTACATAATTCTAAGTCTAATTAAGTTATATTAGGTTAATTATTACTTATTTTCTACTGTGTCATCAAAAATCCCAGTATTGATATCCACACATATACCTATTACGGCATGGTGTGGTACAGTGGTTGTTGGGTGAAGGTAAACAGGGTGACTGATAAACAAAGTTTTATTGTATTATTAAGCCTTTTCACTTCTATCACTTTCTCCCTTGCAAATTAAAATAAATAAAACATTCAAGAAACAAGAGTTATAATGGATTCACCCCATATCAATTTTTACTGTAATCAATGAGTTATAAACGTATGCACACTATATTGCAATTTTTTTAATTTTTTTTTTTTTGATCAATAAAACTTGAAGTTTTCCCTATGGATTGTCTTCAATCCAAATTTAACAATTTTAGAATGAAATTTCAAAACTTGCAGATTAAATTTAGTCAAAATCTCAAAATGCCTGATATATTCAACGAATTGGCAGTAACATATACAGTTCTTTTAAAAAATAATAGATAACATTATGAAAATTAGAATTATATTCTTGAAATGATTCCTCTAACTACATAGATACCTAACAGCAATACCTACCCAAGCTGAACGGTTGTTTGTTGAACCTGCAAAGCATCCTGATTTACCAACGACTTCCGCGAACCCTCAATGGGAAGATCCACAGGGTTCTGTTGTCGCTATTAAAATTTATAATATTTTATTATATCTATTATATTTTAAGTTAGAGAAATAGAATTCAAAGATTCTGATGGCAAGTTGCAGCTGTAACCATCCAGAATGTGAAATTACATGCAAAGCGCTCTCTCTCTCTTTTTTTTGCTGCTGATTGTGAAACTGAATAAAATTATTAGTATCTATCAATAAATCAAATTGGCATTGCATCATCGACCTAGAAAAACCGCTACAGTATCTGCTTATTAAACAAAACAAAAACAAAAAAATCAAAACTTTATGTAATTGGAACTAATTATAAAAACATCTAATTTTAATCTTCTTGATAAGCTTCGGGCATGCATAGTTCCCTGAAAATTCATAAGTACATCAGTACAAAATAAAAAAATACTGCAATAGCACATTTTCCTCTAGTTCAAATATGTGGGGGAAAAAAAATATTAAAACATTTTTTATCTGAGAATCAGTTGTGCTAAAGTTACTTATTTAAAAAAGAAAAAATATAACGATGTACTATTAGAATAAATAAAATTCAAAAAAGTGTTAGCATTGAAAGTACAGGTGATTAATTTTTATTTAATGATATAATTTTTAAGAGCTTTTATTAAAATCACTGTATGACAATTGCAAAAATTAAAAAGAAAAAATGTCACATTCTCATTTTTCTAGTGAGAGTAGGATGTAAAGTTTAAAAAAGAAAAGTAAAAATTTCCCTTTTAAGCATTCAGAAAGGAAAAAATAAAAATACTTGCTGTATGGAATGAAAGGTTTATCAACCTTCTCAGAAGGGCAAATTTGGATACATTCTCATTTAAAATCCTCTGCAGGATTCCTGTGAATATTTCTAATAACTTATTATAGAAATGTAATATTCCACAAAACCAAGACACAACAAGCAGCTTTGTTTCTGACAAAGCAGAAATATGATCATTTTCACGTCTAAAACTGTCCTGAAAACTTATAAGAAATCCTGCACTAAAACCTGAAACTTCATTTAAAAAAAAATAAATGAGTTCAGGAACTGAAAAAAGGAAAATGCTAAATAACATTTATCGAGAATAAACCTTTTCTCTTCAATTATGTCCTATTCCTTAGTAAATCATTCTACATCATCAACCATGAGTGGATGCTTAAAAATGTTGTATCTTTGAAGAAATGAAGTCAAAGAAAAAAATTACAGTTGTTTGTTTCTCATAAATTCTAAAAACTAGCAAGAGTCTTGATACAAATCCTACTCTCATCATATTTAATTTTTTTTGCAAAAGATCATCTTGCTTAAATGTACTGCAATTAAGGAAACAGCCAGAGAGAATGTTACATTTATAATGAAAAATCTGCAAATGTATAAAATTGTAGCATTGTGTTCATCGGTTGAGCTTATGAACTGGAAACATTTCTCAAATTGCCTATTTGCAGATAACACGTCATCTGCATAGCAGAAATAAGTCGTAATTCACTTTGTCCCATTTTAAGACCACATCATTCTCAAACTTATCAGGGATGTTGTGCAATTTGTATATGAATAAGTTTGAGAATGACATGGTTTTAAAATGGGACAAAGTAAATTATGACTATTGTAGCGTTGTATTCAAACTTCAACTTTTTTTTTCAAAAACTAAACCCTTTCATGTTTTTGTTGTTGTTTTTTTCGTTTTTTTATTTTTCTTTTGCTAATATTATATATATATATATATATATATATATATATCCTCAATTAAAATATCTCTGCCAAACATCAACTGCAGTAAGTGTATTTTCCAAAGGTGAAAAATGTTTAAAACTGCATTTACAACTTTAAGGTCCTGCCTGACTTCTAAGCCTTGCCCATAAAACCCATGAAGAGAAGTAGACTGTCACTTATTTGTAGTTAAACCAATGCCCTAAAAGTTCTAAAAAAGTTCAAGGCAAAAGCTCTAAAAACAAGTGAAGATAAGGCTTTGAAGATAGGAAAAACATCAAAAAGTTGAAAATTTCTATCGGGTGCCATTTTGAAACAATCTGATTTGGTTGAAATACAATACCAGTCGAGTGCTTAAGGGTCTCTAGTACCTATAAAAGTTTTAGCTCAAAATGTACGATAGTTATCCAAGTCACAACTTTGAGGTCTCACCCCATTTATAAGGTCTGCCCCCTAAAAAGCCGTGAAAAGATTTTGGCTTTCTTGTTACTTATTTGTAGTTAAACCAATGCCTTAAAAGGGCTAAAAAGTTTGTGGCAAAAGCTCTGAAAACACCGTGAGTAAGAGTTTGAAGATAAGAAAAATCGTCCAAAAATGGAAATATATAAGGGGAGAATGCAATAGTATATTTTTCCTTTGGAAAATACACTAAATGCATTTGTAATTCTTTTCATCACTATAAACTGAAAATCACTTTTCATAATGAATTTAAGTTTGGATATTTTATTTTTCACCCTTCCTACAGATTATCAGCAGATATTACTCAGGCAATTTTTTTTTTTTTTTTTTTTTTTTTTAGATTAACAATTTGAAACGGGAGATATGTTTAAAAAACAGTTGTTTAGACTTGATTACAGATGGACATGTATGAAGACGAATCAGTTCTCAAATTTTCAAAATTTTGGGAGAATGACAATATTGTCATTACTGTTCTGCGAAACCACTGCTTATAAAAATCTTAAATTTTGCAGCAATTCGTATCTCGAATAGCTACAAATACCAACAAAAAGTTAAAAAACCAATCATCAAGATTATGGAACAATCAACCATTCACAAAATTAGCTCAAATGACATGGAATGATCCGATTAACACCAGATTATCTAAATTGGGAGATTTTAAGAGCCTTTAAAAATTAAACATTAGAGAAAATGTTTAACTTTATCATTAAAGAAAAAAAAAATCAACTGTACATTCATTTTACAATAGTTGCAACATCTGTGTTCTCTGTTATTACACGTGCAACCATTATTTTTTCGTCACTTGTGTTTTTTGATATTTCCTGTTACTGATCTAATTTCATTTCAGTGATTGAATTAAAAACATAATTGCAGAAAAAAAACAACTTTCACAAAACACTAAAATTAACAGTAATATAAATATTTCAACACTGCTTGATAAATAAAATTTCTGATTTACAAATTTATCCAATTGAAATGTTTTAAAAAAAATGAAAGAGAAGTTGAATGTGTTAGCTACAGCAAAAGTGCAGTAGTTAAAAAAAAGAAAAGAAAAAGAAAAAAGTGCTACTTGTTATTTGACAATTAGCAAAAATTTGGTGATGCAAGAAAACAGAAAAGCAAGACAATTAATGAAAAGGTGTTACTGAAACCAAAAACAAAAGCATTTTTTTTTTTTTTAATTTGTTCATTAGAAATAGGCTATTTATATCTTTTTCATTTTACTTTGAAGGTTCTACTATAATAATGGACTATTAATATGCATCAATAGAATCCTAATTAAAACAAATCCTAATCTACATCTATAATCAGCTTTATGAATGCTAATTTATTTCTGACATTGTAATGTAATCAAAAGCTAAGATAAATTAAATTCCCATGATATTTCTACCTAATGTTAAAATTAATTCAAACTTTTCAGATTGATATTTAGAAATATTAAAATATTAAGAAAGTGAATAATTTAAGATTCATTTAAATTTAAAGCAGTAAGAATCATTTAAATTTCCACAATTCTTAGTGCTCCAAAATGTTCACAAGGAATACAATATTTAACTTGTTGTTTAAGTCAATCCTATAATTTTATAGGGTATTTTAGAGATTTCATGAAAATTTGTATTTACAGTTTGATGTAGGACATCAAAGCAATTAACTAGAGATTAATTAATCAAATAATTGATAAAAAAAGAATCAAATCTAATAAAATGAAGGTGGCTTAAAAATGGCTGGATGAAATTCACACACATTTAAGGAATAGAAACTTTTGTTAAAAAATAAATATTTTATGGAAATAAAACAAATCCATTAGACCAAGTGAAATCATTCACTTCTTTTACTTCAGTTGTGAAATTTTCCATTAGAATGAAGTAGATTAGATTTGAATATTCTATTTTGAAATGAAAACCAATAAAATGGTAAGGCTATTAGTAAGACAAAATTGAAATTTTTGAATTTTGTTCAGTTGAATATATCAAATACTAACTGTAGGTATTTAATAAAAAAATAAATAAAACCTAGTATGCATTATCATCTTTTAAAATAAATGCAATTTCGATTTATTTTAAATACATGTCTTTAATAGAAAAATAATTTTTAGCAGATTTACAATAGTCAATCATTTCTGGACCAAATGTTGACTTCAATATCCCAAATTCAAGAAAATTTCATTCTGCCATGAAATCTTCCATTTAAAAAATATAACTATAAATGTAATAAAGTGATATCAAAGTCTGTGTAATTTTCTCAGGCAAATTTTAACCATACCTCCATGTGGTGACACACAGAAACATGCTATGGCATGGCTAATATGGCTCTGAGGACAAAGTGCTTGATGGGATAAGCAGGGAACCCCAAAGGCTTCCATAGGAGGAAGAGAGATGATGGGGTAGGATACCCACTTGTCCTAGTGCTTAGAAATAGGCACTAAAGGTGGATGAATCATCTTGTGACCAACAGCATATGGATCGCCAACCTGTTTGACCAGCGTGATGATTATCAGCCAGCAATAGCCATGACAGCTACAAATCAATCAGCTATTCTTGTCAGCTCAACCATTGCCCAAACTAACAAGGGTCGCGTTGGGAACTTAGGCAGAGGGTTTCATTTGAAAATCTCTAAAAATGAAAGCTATATTTGTGCACTTACAAATGCAGAACTATGCAAGGAGATGACCAACTCAAGGAAATTTGATGCAAGTTGAACAAAATTAAAAGGATGATCGTAGGACTATCCAAGATATGCAGGAAAGATACAGCCTTGATTAACTTCCAGGATGAACATCTATCATACAGACTGTAATATAAACTCGACAAAGGAGGGTTTCCTGATTAACAAAATATTCGAGAAACAAATTATCCAAGTCGATCAAATCTCCACAAGAATACCACAACTAATTCTACAGAACAATTGATACTGAATGCAGATAATACAAATCTATGATAAATCAGATATTATAAATTGCCAACAATAGCATTTTGGGACAAAGAAGTGGATGACAATGAATTACAATGAATTGGAAAATACAATAGATAACAGCCCACAATGCTACACATTTGTAGTTAAAACAAAAAAAAAAAAAAACGGAAAACAGACTGCCCTTGCGGTGCATGGGTAAATTCGGCAGTGTAGCAGTAATGAAAGAGGTAATCGGCTCAGAGTTCGCAGAAATAAATAACAAAAGCTTTTTTTTTTTTCAAGAAAAAGTCGCCGCCTATGGACATGAAGTAGTCCAAATGGCCTATTTTATTAACAAAATTGATTATCATGACTAACTAAGACATGCTTTTACTGATATCGAAGTTCTTAATAGATTTAACATGGATAGTGACACACAGACTTTTGAGATCCATGGTTAACATCATTACTAAGCATGAAAAACTTAAAATGTTTAAACCAGTAAACAGATCAATTGATATAGTGAATTTGTTCATTCAAAAATGGAAATATCTGGCCGCACTTAAAGAATAAGTTGAAAATACACCACACCTAAGGGAAGATGACAAATAATCTCAATAATGATGTTACTAGTGCTCTCCTTGATATTGGAAGGTCCATAGGAGCCAGACCGATTGAAAACCATGAAGAAAAACTTTTAAACGAGACAAAGAACTTGATGGAAAAGAAAAGAATTATGAAACAACAAGGTACAATAATCTGACAGGATTGAATATGCAGAAGTTTGTACAACGCTTAGGAAGCACATACGAACTATTATTAGGGCACACACAAAAAGAAAAATCGAACAATTGAACAAAATAAAAGTATGAAAGTTTTGCACTAAGAACTGTGTATTGGTAGAAGGGAAATCCTGGCAATAAAAGATAAAAATGGTGTATTAATAAAAAACGGGGAAGGAATACTGAACATAATATGGGAATTCTATTCAGAGCTTTACCAGGACAAAGACCGCACTATTACATTGTGAACAGTACAAATACCCCATGCATACCAGATATATTAGAATCTGAAGTGGAAGATGAGCAACAAGAAATGAAAAATGGAAAAGCACCTGGAGAAGACGGTATAATGGTTGAGTACTTAAGATGGCATGACAAAGCAAACTAAACAGCTGGCGAGGCTTTTTAATTATGCTTAAAAATACACAATTAATTCCTGACAATTGGAATAATGTCAAGTTAATGAGATTTTTAAGAAAGGCGATAAATATGACATTAAAAATTATAGGCCGATAAGCCTATTATCCACACTATATAAAACGTTTACCAAGATCTTAAACAATCGAATTAAGACAGAGCTAGAGTAAGTGGGATTTCAAAAGAACTTTAATATCCTGGATCACATTTTACAGTGAAACAATTGATACAAAAAAGCCACAAATACCAATCTGTGTAGCCCTAATTGATTTTGAAAAGGCTTTTGACTAATATCATCTATACTTGAATCGTTACATAACCAAGGTATTTAAGAAAAGTATTAGCAGTGTTAAGCTGTTATTAGCTTACACAAGAATAGTGAAAAATTTCCAATTGAGAAAGGAATCCCACAAAGGGCTACTATTTCACTGCGGTTGTTTACTGCAGTTCTGAAGGACATATTTCAAACACTCGATTGGAAAAACAAAGGCATAAACATCTGTGGTGAGAAGTTGAACCACCTAAATTTGCAGATATTTTGATTTCTCAATTTACTTCAGAACTTGAGACAATATTGAACGAGCTCAGTAAAATAGCCAATAAATGCAGCCTCAACATTAATAAAGACGAAACTAAAATAATAATAAATCAGTATGCCAATAATCACCAAGTAAAACTGAAGAATTCCGTGATCAAAACAGTAGACTCTACTGCTCTCTAGGCCATATAATTAGTATGGAAAATTGTCAAAAACTGTCAAAACCTACTGTTTTACTGTCAAAAACCTCAAAACTGTTTGTACTGCTTAAGTTTTGCCAATTTTCGATGGATTACCCTGAATTTTTCTTTTTAACAACTCATCTGTTGTATCATAAATAGAGGAGCAGGTGATTAAGTATCAAACAAGTCCTGAATGCAGTAATTAGTTCAAGAAATGAAAATAAATTCATTATAACACAGTTCAGGGCATTCTCTGAAGAATCTTTTTATTTGCTTAAAAAAATCCCACAGGATTAAAAAATTAGTGGTTCATAATTGATTGTATCTTTTTCTGATATTTGAAACTACTGCTTAATAGGTGATACTGGAATACAGAACAGGAACTGAATTTCAGATATGAAACATTTTCCTATCCACAAACCCAATACCATTCATTTCCTACGTTTCAATTGCTAAGACTACAGTTATGTGATGTAGAGCATACAACTATGTACAGTGCAATCCTTCTTTGGTTAAAAAATAAGATGAGAGAACTTGGACCTATTCACTCATATTCGAGATAAGAATTTCATAAAATATTCATTTCCTCCAAAAAAAAAGAGCGGAGAAGTAAAATAGTTTTATTATTTAATTATATTTAACTAGAAAACAGCTTTACATTAAGGATGAAATGTATTTAACAATTGACCATAACTATATCAATTGTGAAATAAATGTCCAGTAATTTAGTTTTGTAAAATATCCTGGTGGATGGGGTTAGAAATTGATGTGGACTGAATAGCAGAAATTCTTATATACTGAAACACTTCAATTAATATAGACTATTTCCAATCATCAAATCGGTTTTAGTTTTTGAGATGAAAAACAACTCTTTATTTGCAGCTCAAAGGCTCCCAATTATGAAGCAAGTGAAGCTAGCTTAATTTAATCTAGCTTAAGAAAAAAAAGTAGATAAATAATAATGGATTGAATTTAATTAACATAATAAAACAAAGTCCAACTGACAACCAAAGTTTCTAAGACAATGAGGGATAAAAATGGAAGGACAGTTTATAACAAAGAGTGTTTCTCCAATGCATTGGTGGATGTTTTCAAAAGATTCCTGAACTTAATAGAAAACTTCTTAAAAAAGACAAAACACATTACTCATTCATTGCTTAGTATATGGATAATAGCCTTATGCAAATTAATCTATTTGGCTGTATTTCATCAAGAAACCTATGTATGGTTGTATCTGTAATGTATGTCAGAAGTTAGTTATTATGGACTGAAAACATTATGACACTACACATACTTCTGATGAACCTTTTCAACATTTTAAGTAAAAAAAAAATATATTTCCCCTAAAAATTCAAACTTGAGCAATTACAAATACTCTAATATAGAAAATTAAATTTGTTAATTGTAATTTAAAGTCAATTCTGAAATTAAATTCAGAAGAATGGATGACATAGACTAAACATTTAACAATTACTTCAATAAATTTTGTTATCACAGAACTCGCAACTCCATCTACTCCCATTAATACAAAACATAAGCTATTTAAGTTGAATTCAATATGAACAGCTTTTGTTTCTAGAATAAATAATTCAATGAGAATTAATGATGATTGCTTTGTGTTAGTATTACCATCACCAGAAACAGCTACATAGATTGAAATAAGAAATTTACAAAAATTCTTGGTGAGGAGACAAAAAAAATTTGGAAGGGAAGTCATTAGATTTGAGTGCAAAAATTAATCAATTAGTAAATAAAACATCTTTCTACTCAGACTAATCACACTATAATACAGGGTGTTTCAGAATTCCCTTCAGGATTTCGGAGGTCTGTAGCTCATAGACAAACTTGCCCACATGGACGAGAGCGTGGCAGTGAAAAGAGCACATAGTCAAGTTTTTAACATAGCTTAAAGATGTTCGATATGTCCTCCTCAGGTAACTCAACAGACACCTATTCTGTAATCTAGCTCATGCCACACACGTTGCAACATATCAACATCGATTGTAGCAACTGCAGCAACGATTCTTCATCGAAGCTCTGGTAAATCACATGGCAAAGGGCGCACAAAACTATCTTTAACATAGCCCCAGAGGAAAAAGGCACATGGCATTAGATCAGGTGATCTGGGAGGCCATGGAATCGGTGCAGAGTCGTTAGATATACGTCCAATCCAACGATTAGGTAAAGTATTACTGAGATGACGGCAACGTCCAAATGAAAATGTGGAGGAGCTCCGTCCTACTGCAAAATGAAATTATCACTATCCTCATGTAGCTCAGGCAATAGCCATAACATGTTTAAGTAAACAAAACCATTAACACTTTTCTCAGCAAAGAAAAATGCTCCTTACACTTTCCGAGATGAAATTGCACAAAACACATTAACCTTGGCTGAATCACGGACATGTTGAACTGTTGAACAAGGATTTTCCGTGCCCCAAATATGCACATTATGGTAATTGATCTTTCTAGAAAGATGGAAGCATGACTCATCACTGAACACAACCTTATCTGCCTCCTCCTGTAGATGTTCTTGAAATTGCAAGCAGAATTCATGACAGATCGTTATCTTCAGGAGTGAGAGTCTGAAGCAGCTGCAATCTGTATGGTTTATACGCAAGTCTTTTGCATAGTTTGCGCCAAACAGTCACTTGAGACATTTGTTATTCTAAGCTTGCATTATGCATCAATTTTTAAGGATTCCTGGTAAAGGATTTTCACACACGGTCCACAGTCACAGGCAATGAGCCTGGCATGCCTGTTCATTTTGCTGCACACAGTCAGTTTCTTCAAATTTTCTATACCACTCTCTTATTGTTTCGTTTGTCAGTGGTTCTGTATGATACTTGGTTCTAAAACCATGTTGCACTTTTACAATCGACCTGGGTTTTAGGGAGTTGAAAAACACAATGATTTCTGTTCGCCTGAAAACACCATGTTTCCACACTACTTCCTCCTAGTGGAGAAACGAGTAACTAAGCCACAGCATGTCACAAAAGAAAACTTGATTATGTACTCTTTTCACTGCCACGCTCTCGTCCCTATGGGAGAGTTGTCTGCAAGCTACAGACCTTCAAAATCCCGGAGGGAATTCTGAAACATGCTGTAAGTAAAATTAAGTGTGTGCGCTACAATTTTCAAAATTTGGAATTTATTTTCTATCTCACTAACAAGGGAACCTCTCGAACCTTATAATCGCAGATTTTAATGAAACTTTGCAGAATGAATCATTAGATTGTGTTTATAAAATGACATAAATCTTAGATGCGGAATCGACCGCGAAGGACCACTATTTTTTGGCCAAGAATGTTCGAATATAGGTAGTTTTACCTCTGAAACACCGGATGTCGCTAATGATTTGTTGCTAACGTCTATATCTAGTAGTTTCTATACATTCTAATAGCTAAGTTAAGTGGCGCCATCTGTTGTTGACTCGTGATATAAACTTATTCAAAGTCTTTATTTTGTTTTAAATTTAAAGTTTAAAAATTCGGAAAGATTCTTAAACGTAAATTAGAAAGAAATCAGATATAAGAGAAAACCTTCTACATTAGTTGGTTATGATGCATAATATATTGATAAATCAATTTCATTTACAACTCTGTCAATTTCATCGGCGTCAAAAACACAGCGTGCGTTGAATCTAACGAATTTCAATGCATTTTTATGAATTAAAAGTACTGATGATTTACTTCAATAAAATATTTTGTGCATTGGGTCCTTTATTAAACAGTCTCCTCTATATTTCATTTGGCATTAATTTTTTTTTTAATAGCTTAAAAATGAGGTGCTTAGAAGGTGTCTGAAGTAGTCAAGTACATTGAGAGTTTTAATTTCGAGAGTCAAATCCGTGGAAAGGATGTAATTTTTTTTAATAAGTATTACTATTGCAAATTTAAGTGTTTTTATTGTCTTAATTTTTGCTTAATTAATTTCTTTTTTCACTAAATTAATCACATAAGACTATTTTTTTCCCCTTTATCTTTATGTTAAGATAAAGAAAAGAAATAAAAAAGAACTTACTATTAGGAAAAAGAAGAAAATATGAGAAAAATAATACTTATTAAAATAATAAAATCTTCCGACCGATTTGTGACTGGAAGTTATAAGTTCTCAATGATATGCACTGGACTACAAATAGAACCTTCTACGCCTTCTACGCCGAAAAATAGTGGTCCTTCGCGGTCAATTCCGCATCTAAGATTTATGTCATTTTATAAACACAATCTAATGATTTATTCTGCAAAGTTTCATTAAAATCTGCGATTATAAGGTTCGAGAGGTTCCCTTGTTAGGTGAATTCGAATTCTTTTAATTTACAAACTATGAATAAGAATTGTTGAAACTCATTAACAAAACAATCAACCAGATGCAACAGAAAGATTCAATATTATTTTTACATTGCAATTAATTTTTACTGATTTCTCCATCCCATCAATTATTTTTAAACTGAAATCCTTACACAAAGTTATATATATATATATTGTCAATCATTACAAATACTGTTATCAATTTTATTTACTTCAGCTTTAACTTTTATATTTCTTAATTTATAATGACCATTTTATGGAATGTAAAGCTATCTATTAGACCATTAGTTCTTAAACTTCTGACTTCTGAAGATAATCCATTCCAGCAGAGAATGCATTAATGTCTTCAAATTACTGTTATAATCTGTTGGCAAATTATGAAGGGCTCTGGATTACAGTTTATGAACTACAGAACCAGGTTAGTCAGTTTTGGTGCCTTCAGAAAATGACCTTTATCAAATTTCAAAAGGAAAATTTGAAATTTCGCTTTTAGTCAGATACCATTAGGAAAAAAAAACATTCATTTATTTACCAAATATTTTTTTGATTAACACAATTTTTAATTATTCTTTCTATCCTTAGCTTTCCTTTTAATTAATAATTTTCTTCAATATAAATTCACTTACTTTTAATTTTAAGATGTTTTAGTTTAAAAAAATTAAAAATATTTGGAAAGTTTAGAAAAATGGAATCACAAAACAAAACAGAATTCCAGAATATTCAGGAGGCAAAGGAAAAAGAAGAAAGAGCAAAGGGTCGTAGCCCATCCAATTTAGTTTTTTGTTTTTTTTAATATCAAATACAAGTGCATTTCTCCACCAATTTTATTTTTTATTATCAGGATAAAATCCTAAATGGAGAGAAATCGCCAACCGGACAACAAATATGCCTTCGCCCTTTTTATAACTTCCTTTTTATAACTTATTCTTTTTATTACTGCCTTCTTCTACTTACATAATGCCCTGGACCTTTTCCAATTTTACAAATTTGCAATTAATGAAGAAGTCTTCTCATTTTCAAAATTTAACAACATTCCTAATGCGATTTTTTTTTAATGTCACAAGTAAATAATGATATCTCATTTTCAAATTTGTGAAAAATTTCAAAAACGCCTATGGAATTATAATTTTTTTATTTTCTATTTCTTTAATCTTAAAACCTTAATTTTGATGATTTCCTTTAGATAAAGTAGCCTTCAACATACAATATAACTGATATATTTCAAATCTCAATCTTTTAAGAAATGAAAAAATTTCCAATTCAATGCTTCTAAGCAATTCATAACGAAGCTTTCTTTTTTTTACCAAAAAAAGAAAAACACAGCAGGAGGACACTTTGAGAAAGCTTCCCTCAGCTTTTGCTTAGTATTAAGAATGAGATGGCTTAACATGTGTTGATGAAATAAAGAAAAGAAAATGAAAACAGAACAAAACTTACTTGATAAAAATAAAAAATAAAATGGAATAATAGAGAATTATCCAATAGTTTCAGAATACTTTGTGTATTCATCAGGGGAAGCCACAAATTTATATAGAAAAGATAAAACACGTGATGATGGTATGGAGGTAATTCTCCATTACTTCATTTATATTTTTATCAGGTGCATTTTATTTTCACTTCCTTTTCTTTATTTCTTTTCTTTGCTTGGTATTATTTTGCATTTCTGAATTATAGGACTATTTTATATACAGATGCCTTTCAACAGTTGTTAGTTTCTTTTTAGTTATTTTAAACCTATCGTTTTCTTATTCATGATAAATCAAAATACAAACTCTGCTGCCCAAACAAATGCAAAAGCTCACCCCAACTTTAATGCTTGTCCACCTGCTAGTAATCCCTCCTCTCCTAAAAGCGCTGCACTTTCTTCTGCCATGCTAGGGTCATGCATCTGATGATGATATTGAGCCTGGTAAACAAACCATGGTTAATATGGTTTTGGGGGCCCAGAGAGGTTTTAGCAGGAGGAAGGATAGTAATAAAAAAAAAAAAAAAAAAAATACATATTCCAACTAGGCAAAAAAAAAAAGGCATGCTTTTTAAATATTTTTTTTTTTTTTACAATCATGCTTTCAAATCACCACAAACAAGCAAACACACAGGCAAATATCTCATGGCAAAATTAATAAAAACTATTATTTTTTTTTTATATAAGTATATTACTGTTCATTTTAATCTTGAACTGAAATAAAAAAAAAAAAAAAGATAAATAAATGTGAAAACACAAGCAGCTCAAATAATATCTTCTTGTTGAAAATCTATGGGATAAAAGCAAAATTAAAAGGAATTAAAATATCATGCAAACATAAATGGCATGCAGTAAATAACATACTTTATGATCTTAATAATAATAATAGGAACATTGTAAGTGTTGCCTGGGCCCCTGCAGGTATCAGTGTTAAAACCATGGTTGATCAACCAGATTAAGATATAACCTTTTAAAAAAAATAAACTTAAAATAGTGGATTAGTATCAATAAATTTCAAGTGATAAATCTCAATTTTAAAATAAGCAATAGATGCATACAATTCCTATTAAAAGCAAACATACAAAAGTTATTATTCAATTATTGCAGTAAAGCCTAAAAGATATTGTAAAGAAATTATAGAAAGCTCTGATTATCCATTATAATAGATGGAAGTAATCAATTAAGCAAAAAGGTATGCATAATCAATATTGTGCTGTAATTATAAAGTGTAAGTATATCTCAATGCATATTCCAATAGTTTTCTACCCTTTTATGTTAGATAGCTTAGTAAATAGAAATGCAGTGTCTTTTTGAAACATTCACTGATCAAAGTTTCTCAGAACTACTTGAAATAATAAGCTTAGAATGTTTCATAAGTTTTTTAAAATTACTAAACATTACATAAGGAGATATGCTATTAGACTACATAATTCCTGTGAAAATGGATAGTGTTTAAATATAAAACATACAGGAATTTAACTAGATTCAACTACTAACGCAAAAATGTTTGCAAGATTAAGTAATTTTCTAGCATAGCAAATACAGGACTAACAAGATTCGATTCCAAATGTTCTATAACTAGACACTGTATTGTTCTTAATTTAATCAATTGCAAAAGTTGTTTTTTTTTTTCCCCCTCAAACAGGGAAGACTAGAGTGAATATCCATCTATCAGATAATCAAGCTACTATTATATTTCTAAGAATTTATGTATGACCATAGTAATTTTAAAATTGAAAAAAAAAATTAGTTAGCATTAAAATATTTTGTAATTTAAAACAATGAAAAGTTTAACTTAAAATAACTACATACAACTGTCTTGATGAAAAAAAAAAATATATATATATATATAAAAGTAAAAATAAATAAATAAACTGAAACTTAACTAAAATTAATATTCAAAAACAAATTCATTAAAATTCAAAACTTGCTAAATAACAACACTTCCAGGATAATAAAAGTAACAATGTAATGTTTGTTTATCATCACTGAAATTCTATATAAATTCAAATGCATATAGTACTACATCTGTGTTAATTAAAGGTATGGAAGAATAGTCATCATAAATAGTTATAGACTAAAAATTACATATAAGGAAGATGCTGCTATGCTCAATTTCAGCAAGCTAATTGCTGACAACTGGCAAAAATAGAATTTAAATAATAATTTCAAACTAAACTGAATTTGAGAATTTATAACATATTCTCGGTTGTAAGATTGAATCCAAGGATTTTTTTTTTCTGCAAAATGAAACTGATATGTATGCATCAGGCAATGTCAATTTCAAAAGAACTCAGATATTTAACTTATCTCTGCCTCCACACATAGGAAAAAAAAAAAAGTCAGTATGATTTACTAATATTAAAAAATGTATAGCCTATGTGTATATATTAGTACACTGTTCAAAGAATTCGAGCTCAGCAAAACCTTTCACTACACAAGTCTAATACTTCAATTTCTTAACAGTACTTTAGAAGAAAATTTTTATTATGTATCGTTAATTTTTGTCTTTAATCCTCTGAGCCTACATTAAATTGTTACTTTGTCTCTCAAAACACAAATTTTTATTATTTATGAAACTACAATATTCTAAATAGCAAATCTCTATACAATAATTATAAAAAGATGTAAGATATAAAATCTATTGTTATTTCAAATGAAAGATAATATCAATATTTCTTTTGAAGTATTGGCAAACAGTTTACCTCATCAAAAAAAACCTGAGTCTTTCGAAGAATGTGCTTCAACTCTGTTAGCTCAAGGTAGTTCCTCTTCAATGCTTCAGCATTTGTATTTACTTCTTTCAGCTCGTTTTCGAGTTTCTCAAAGGTTGCCTAAAATTGCAAGATTAATAAAAAAAAAATGCATTTAATAATTTATTCTATAATATTATTGATAAATCAATTCAACTAAAATAACTATCAAGGGTGTATACGAAAAGAGGATT
>JAFIDM010010028.1:3688874-3708227 GCA_023159025.1 Thereuonema tuberculata | reverse complement strand
TTACAAAGAACACCAAATTAAAGGAATAGAAATGAATAAAGAAAAGGAAATTAAACTTGCGAAAAAATACACTAATGGCAAGATTCAAGATCATTAAAAATGAAAATCCTTTGTAATTTGGACTACTATATATTCAATGGGACAATAATGCATCAGTTTATAGCTAATGTCAATGTTATAAGACTTACACCAAAAAACTACACCAATTGGCTGAACAGAATAGCAAATGATGACTAAGTCAAATATGTTCTTTCAATGAAGCAATAAGGTCATATGAATTGGACGGTGTTCGGCATCATTTAATCAAGTGCCAAAATAGATTTTAGATTATTGCTCCATTTACTAGCGAAAGGTGTAAACTCTCTATAAAAAAATTGTTCTGCTTGCTATCCCAACATAATTCTATGGAAAATTAATTTTGAATAAACACTAATCGACTAATCGTAACGAATAAGATTTGCATCACATGACTAACGACCTTTGAAGGATATTAATTTTGATAATGATCATAATTATTGTGTGAAAGTATCTTCATTTTGATATATAACACTCTTCATTCCATAAAAAAATGTGAAGTAATATGTTTTTACATAAATGTGAAGCTTTTACGTTTATGCAAATATCTCAATCAAATGATCAATAACACCATCCACTTTATATGCACATAGTTTATACCTAAAACAACAAACTAATTATGAAGGGTGCAGCTTAAGAAGGAAAAGATAACCACAGGCTTTCCAAATCAGCAGAGTTTGCCATTATAACAGTATCAAGTCCTCAGTGAAGTTTTTCTTTTTTTTTAATTTAGTATGAAAAGCAGCTTTTAATATTTATTTGTATAATTGCAGTATCAAACAAAAATTATAAAGTAAAAATAAAGGAGAAAATTAATTACAATTTTGTCTGTAAATGTTTTGATTTAACAAGATCTTGGAGAGAATAAGTGATTAAGAAGAAACCATTAAGAATTACTTTGCGATAATAAAACTATCAGTTGAATGTCTGAATACACTTTGTTTTCAAATTATTATTATTTTGAAGAATTGAAACAGTATATATATAAACGCAAACTACAAAATAAAATAAACAATTTTCTCAACAACAAAATAGAGCTTTGCAAGGAATCAAGTAACGATATTTTAATTCTAACCAAAGCAAATAGAGCACAATAAGTTAAAAATGAGATGAAAAAAAAAGATAAATGCCACAGACATGAAATCTTTAAATAAGAAGTGCCAAGACAGCAATCCGACAGATTTTTTGATGTTGCTTTATTTACTGCTACACCAAAAAAAAGAAGTGTATTGCCTTCAGTTTTTCTTTAAAGAATTGTATCTGTAATAACTAATTGCATTTCTTTCAGTTTATTTTAAAATCTCAGTTTTAACTTAGCTGTGTTAAGAATTAGAATTAAATAATAAATAGTTGAAAATTTATGAAGAAAAGGAAGATGTGCTAAACCCAAAACTGATTGTTTCGCCTTCTAGACTTGTGTGTGTGTGTGTGTGTGTGTGTGTGTGTGTGTATAATATTACAATTCAAGCTTCTGTAGTTACTAGGTTAGGTGTAAAACTTCAGAAATCTGTAAGCATTTTAGAAGAGCAATGAATCAGCTTCCTAAACAAAAGAAAATATAAATTTGCATTACCTCTAAATCAATCATTTCTCTTGGCTGAGGTGCCTCTGGGTTTTCACCAGTATCCAACATTGGAATGCCATCCTTCTTAATCTCTTTCTCTAAGAAACCTAGATGTAAAAGTAATTATTAAAAAATTAAATTTGTTCTTTTTTAAAAAAAAGTCACAGAAAGGCAAGATCTTCATTCTTAAAAAATGAGAATTTTCTATGAGGTGATAAAAATTTTAGTCAAAATCATCAATTTCTGTTTGTGTTCTTCCTTTTGTGTTATTCATTTTAATCCCATTGTGATGATTAAATAAAAGAAAAGTAATTATTTCAGAAAAATTATAAACCTGAAAAGTTTTGTAGATGTATTAGGAATTTCTAAATATATAGAATATTTCCATTTAAATAATTACTTTATTTGAAAAGTTAGCCATTGTAAATTATCCTAATTAAAAAAAAAAAAAAGTCTACATTTTAATCATGCAACAAATAAATAGTAAGTATTAGAAATAGAACAAATTATTTCTCAATAAATGAAAAATTTTAGTAATTCTTACGTAATTTCCTTTCCATTTCATCACATCGTCTAACTTCATTGACAAATTTACGTTGAAAAGCATTGACATCTGGATTAAGCTACAATTAAATAAAATTAATAAATTTAATAAAACTTGACCAACAAAAATTGAGGCCTTAAGATTATACATATAATAAAAATGACAATGGGAATCCGATATCCCCTATAAGACTTAAAAATAAAGGTTTCATCTATATTGTGCAAAAAAAATTGACAAAAATGAATGGATAAAAATATGTAAAAGTTGGTATAAAAGGTAAGGAGCAAAGTACAGGATATTTTAATATTTGGCAAGTGCCTTCCCAAGCAACTTACAACTGAAATTAGAAAGAATTTTTTTTTTTTTCAATTGATTTGGAATGGCTTTTCTATTCAAAGTATTTATAATTAAACCTAAGTATTTTATATGGAATTGTGTATAAATTTCTGAATAAGTACTTTTATGAAACATCAATTATAATAAGAGTCAAGTTTATACAGAAGAGTCAAAATGTAAAATTGGAGAAAAGAATCTAAAGACTTCAAGTGATAAGGAAAAACTTCTGGTTTTACTGCATATTATCAATCTTTTTATATTTTTTGTTGGGGGGGGGGGGAATTAAACATTGCTCAGAAATCTTCTTCTCACTTGTTATTCAGAAATTTTCTGAACTTTCATAAGAAATAATGTTCAACAAGACGTTCTCCTTAAATTACAGTCACTGTTATGTTGTCAGTTCAATCTCCAAGGTTACAAAAGCAATTATGCAAAGTTAACTGATGGAGAATATTTCAGCCTAAAGTTATGTTCATATGAATTCCAATATATTTTTTAATAACAATAAAGGAAAACATTAATACTGCCATGGTTTCACAAAATATTAAAAACCAAACTAGAACATTTATATCCTAAATTTCTTGAAAAATATCATTTTAAGTGAACTTTTATCATCCTATAATATGCCACTGACTGATAAACATGAAAAACTGACATTACTTAGAAGTTTCTAATCAAACAAAAAAGGGAACCCTTGGGATGAAAAAATTCCTTGCCTTTGTTTGGCAAATCCTTTATTTATTTTTTTTTACATACAATGCATCAAAAACTACACAGAATAGTTTCTCTAAAAACCATAATTGGTGAGAGCAAGGAGGTCGAGTGACAAAGTCTTCAGTGTTATAAAAGAAAAATCCATTATCAACAAAAACAAATATTAAATTTCAAAATTGTAACCGGAAATGATAACTCTCCATAAATTGTAAAAATCCCTAAAGTTGATTATACATAAACAATTGTAAAATTGTTGTATTGGGCGAGTGCGAAAGTTCTACCCATTTTTGGATATGAAACTTTGCAATGGAATTGCCCTCACACATGACGTTGTAATGACGCAAATCGTCTGCCAATCAAACGTGTGGATGCCTCACATGTAAATGCATCGTGTCTCACAAAGTTAATCATCTCCAAAAAATATCAGAGGGTGTAACATGGAATGCGAGAAGGCATTGTTTGTTATACGAGTTCGATAAAAAGAGGACGGCAGTCGCAGCAGGTCGCAATATTTGTCAAGTTTATGGGGAGGATGCAATAGACGAAAGCACATGTCATCGATGGTTTTGTAAATTTAGGGAAGGAGACAGAAGCTGCCAAGATTAGGCTAGGAGTGGACAGCCATCACACATTGGAGGACGATATTGACCAAGCCATAAGGAACAGCCCGAACCTAACCATGCAAGAATTAGCGGAGACCTTCAACGTACACCAGACAACAGTCAAGAGACTTCTGGTTAAGTTGGGTTTTACGAGAAAGTCGGATCGCTGGGTTCCACATAACCTGACAGCTAAGCAACGGGATGACCGAATCGCCATCTGTGTTTCCTTGCTTTCCCGGTACAAAAATGACCCATTCTTGACACGAATTGTGACAGGAGATGAGAAGTGGGTTATTTACCGTAACGTTAAGCGTCGTAGGACTATGTGTCGCCCTTCTGATCTGCCTGCATCGACTTCGAAAGCTGAACTTCATCCCAAGAAGGTGTTATTGAGTGTGTGGTGGGATGTGCAGGGAATAATTCACTGGGAGGTCCTGCCACTCAATCAAACCATCAATGCTGCCTTCTACTGTCTACAGTTAGACAGGCTGCATTCAAATTTGGTAGCAAAGCGGCCAGGTCTCATCAATCGGCGCAGTGTTATCTTTCATCACGATAACGCCAGGCCACATGCTGCTATCATCACTCGCCAAAAGTTACTGGGCTTTGGTTGGGAGGTTTTACCCCACCCTCCCTATTCTCCTGACTTGGCACCAACTGACTATCACCTATTTCGTGCGTTGAACAATTCCTTCAGTCAGAAAATCTATCTTTGATGATCTTGATGCTGTGAAAACTGCCATCCAAGACTTTTTTTACTCAAAACCGCCGGAATTTCACCGCCGTGGGATTCATCTCCTACCAGAAGGATGGCAAGAGGTCCTAGATAGCAATGTGGTTTATGCACAATAATAGGTACTGTTCATTTTGCATTTATTTGCTCTTCTTTATGGGTAATAAAAACGGGTAGAACTTCTGTACTCACCCAATACTTCAATTTTTAAAATTTTTTGTTGAGGAAATATATTAACAATTGAGGATCAAATGCTAAAATTTATCTAAAAAAAATTAACTGATATAATTAATAAAAAGTTTCAAATTGTAAATAATGTAGAATGTTATAGTTATGTATATATTAAGTTAATACACAAGATTCCCACAGAAATCCCTATTTAGTTGCTAGAAGCAACCAGGAACCTAAATTGGAGGAATGAACTTGCAAGGAAATTCTAGCACTTTTACCAAGAGCCATACACTTCTATTTCCAAAAATAATTGGAAGAGTAATTACTTGCGTACAGTAATTAAAAAAAAAATATATTCAGTCTATCAAATTCTTTGCAGTCTAAAAATATTGATAGTAGATTCCATAGGAGATAAAGCAATTGTAAAATGATCAGAGGTAATTTATTTGATTTTTTTTTTTGTAATAAAAATTCCTTACAGTAACAGAATAGGAAGCCATAACTTGATGGCCAGTTGTAAGTACTGTAGGTTTCTATGTTGTCTATAGATCAAGAAGTCATTAAAATCATTGAAAACATATTTATATGAATGTTGCTTTTCTTTAAACCAGCAGTGAAATTACACAATCACCTTCCAAAATTCAGAATCAACCAAATATTGCTGCAAAAGATTAATTTGAAAGATAAACTTCTTTAAAAAATTGAAAGCTAAAATAATGACTTATTAGTTGCTTATAAAAGAAATAATAAATAAAAGTCAATACTGATGCTGAAATCATTTACTTTAATTTTTAATGGCACTCTATAATAACTTATTGTTCAGTTTTAAGTCACTGAACGTTGGGGTTAGAGATCCATCAAAGAACTTTTTTTTTTATTCTTTAACCCTTCATCCCAATGAGTTTCTTTTCTGCAAATGTCTCTCCCACGATACTTTTTTTATTCTTAAGAAAAAAGCTAAAAGAAAATTTCTTACTGGCAAAACTAGAGCCTGGAAATTTAAAATTTGACTACTCAAAAATATAAGCTTATTTCATTGTCTCTCAGTCAGTGGAAAGTTACAGAATTAAGCAGAAAAATAACAACGGGAAGCTGTCAATTACCTATCACTGTACGGAACATACTCCTGTACATCAATCTGGCAATGAGACAAACACATGGGAACGTACATGTGTACTCTTACCAGCTTAAAGGGTTTAATTTACTGTTTTAAACATTTAAAATACTGTAAATGTACACCAAATCATTTACTAAGCTAAACTACTAAACTTCAAAAATCATCAGAAAATATGTTACAAACTAGAATTAATTTTTTTCATTCCTTGCACTGAAAGCAGAGTTCAAACTTATAGTGATCTTTCATTCTAAAATTAACAAAATTTTGGTAAATAAAAATATTCACCCAAAAATTCAGTATAAAATGAATTATACTCTAAAACTTATTTCCAAATCTTTACATCTGAATATGCAAACGTCAAGATACAAAAATTGCTTTCATTTGTAAAAGTTTAGGTGAACACTGTGTAGAGTTCAGTTGTCCATAATTATTTATTTGTTGGGATAATAATACTTTGGAACATTTATAAATTGATGGTTTTCAGCCGTAAGTCTCAAATCTACAAACCCAATTTGAACCAATGTCAAAGAAGCCCACTTTCAGTAAACATTCGACAAGATTAGTAGTATTGAAAAAAAAAAAAAAAAACATGCTTTAATAGCAATGTAGATTGTATTAGTAATTTTCATAATCAAGCTCCTATCCTATAGGTATGAACTTATCAAATCAACAGAAGTCTTTCAAATTTATACAGAAGTTTCAATTTCTGGAGTGCTCATGTCCATAGGCAGATGGACATGCATATTTCAATTTTAAACTGTATTATAAATCATTTTCCTTTTCATATCTCTTTGATCAATATTAAAGGGTCGTTATAAACATTATTCAAAACCTGTAATAGCCTATAATAACTGAGCTTACAAATGCAGATATAAAATTTCTTTGAGAAGAATGCTTGCTATAGAAGAGGAATTTGTTGTGGAATTTACAAAATATGCTTGAAAATAGCTGAGAGTTTTACAGTGGTGAGATAATATATTCTACTGTTAAAGGTTCTGACCACAGTTTTTTGATGTTTTGCCCTATGTACCTCGGTTAATTCATTTTCAAAAATCTTGGCTCTTACCGTACTGCCAATTACTTTTATGTTTTTCAATTATTATTTTAATCTTTCAAGCTATTTTTTATGCTGCGCCTTCCAACCGCAATATAAGCTTGTATGTACTGAAAATGTGTTGGTCACTTTAATGTACATAATCAAATAATTCTATTAGCTTTGATTTCTGACATAAAAAAAAATAATAATAATTTCATCATTTAAAATATTAACAACCCTCTGATACAGCTCTCAATATTCTCAAGCTTCAAGCTGGATTGGAGGAATATAGTAATTCAGAACTGCTGGCATAAGGTCTTGGATTGGTCGCAAAGCATTAGACATTTTATGTAGTTAAAACAACTGCTTTAGTAGAAGGGTAGCTTAAGCTTCTGAAATCAATAAAACTAAAAGCAATAATAAAGAAAGAGCAAGTATGAAAATCTAAGAAATTAATATTCAGTCATTAAAAAGAATAATAAAAAAATATATATAATTTTATCTATTTATCTAGATGATGTTTGAACAATTTTACGTTTTTGAATTAAAATTAAGGAAATGAATTTTATATCTCAATATACAGCATTCAAATACACTGACTATGCATAGATCTAAATTGTTTTTTTCTTCAAACTATAAAATAATTTTGTAAGAATGTTTATGTTGGATGTCAGATGGTCAACAGTTTTCAAATATTAGCTTCAATATGTAACCTTCCATTTTAAATTTTTATAATTAAAAAGATTTAAATAAATGTTTTAGAGTATATTACAATTTAAATTGGCTGTTTTTCAATTTAGGCACACAGATTCACAGTTTATTAAATCTGCCTGGTTCAATCAATGCAATCTTAAAAATGCTCAGGAAATTTACAGGCAACCAACTAAGGTTGATCTTCACTCTAAATGCCAAAATTTCTGGATTAGTTCAAAAGAATAAACTAATATCAGGATATTTAAAGAGTGCAACTGAAAGGTCTAACTTCCCAGCCCTGGGAGATAGTCTTGTGATGGAATGAAAACTACACTTAAAAAATATCAAAATTCATGAAGCACCTTTATAGAAAGGGATTGTAAAATCTTATCAAATAATCTGCCTTTATGTTGTAATAAATTTACTACAATTTTATGTAACTGCAACACAACATGCTTGTTATTATTAAAAACATATTGAAATTGAGGTTTCCAACTCTTTTAAGTGAAATCAACAGGGTTTTTCTTCGTAGTATATTAAAATAAATTAACTTTACAGTGAAATTAACAAATCAGTGGTAATCGAGTATTCCATTTTTGGAATGCTATCCTTCACATTTGTTAAATCCTATTTTTCAGAGGAGATATTCTGAAGGACAGTAAAAAAAAAAAAATCCCCACTTCAGCCCACAGGATGTAAGGCTCTAAGTGTTTCCTGATTAATGGGATTAAGTCGAGGTCAGAAGGTCAACCCGAAGCTGCCAAACCCACCTGTAACTCCTGATATGCATTCTTGACTGGGTGGACACTACACCCCATCTGAAGGAGAATTCAGTATGGAAAAAATCCCCAACCTCTGCCAAGGTTGGAGATTGAATCCAGTTCCTGCAGGCAGCAGTTAAGTGCCCTTACCACTTGACTACCAGGCCCACAGAAGGACACATTAAAAATAGTCACCATTATTCCATGACAGAAGCGTGATAATATAATATTAAAGAAAGGACTAGGCACACTTATAAATAACATATATAATTAAGAGATTGCAACATGTTATCAGGAATCCAAGAAAGATTCTCTTCATCAGACGATTTAATACAACAAGTAAAAACAGTAAAAAGGAAACAAAGTTCTTATAGCCTTAGGCATAAGATTGGGACATTCCATTACTTTCTTGGATAATGATGAAGAAACATTTGGGAAAGAGGAATGGATAAAGAATATTTTGCAAGTAGAGGGGGCTGCTCACATTTTCCATCTGGCATCATCCCCAGTTCCACATCCCTCACTGGTCATCGATCTCTACCAAGCCACCCCTACATGAAAGCAAATGGATTTTCCCAATCTCAAACCTAAGAACTTAACTTTGTTTCCTTTTAACTGTTTTTACTTGTCATTTTAAGTCGCCCGATGAAGGGAATCATTTTGGATTCCTGATAACATTACAATTTCTTAATTAATATATGTCATTTCTAAGGGTGCCTAGTCCCTTCTTTCATAGTCACCATTAGTTGACGTGCATTTATTCCAATGATCAGCAAGTCTGTAAATTCCACATTGGTGTAATTCCATTAGTTGTGATAGAAACCACCATAGAACTTTTCTCAAGGTGTTTTCTAACAAGATGCTGTTTCAAAGGGATGAAAAGATGAAAATCGCAAAGTGACAAGTAAGGGCGATAAAGAAGATGGTGCTCCTACCATTGCAGATTCATATATTCCCTTGTTATCCTTGAGATGTGCAGGTGGGAGTTACCATGAAGTAGGAAGGCAGTCGTGTGCAGCAGACCACAACATTTTTGTTTAATGTGGAGGGTGGCTATGCAATGCAGCTACAGTAATGTTCGTGGTTCATAGAAGATCTGTATTCCAGAAAGTCCAATCCTCTACTGTCAAAGAACACTGTGTCTACGGCCTTGCCTACCGATGGCTGCCTTGGAGGAACTTTGTCCACCTCCTGAACTCACTGCATGCGAGCCAGTTTCAATTATAATTTTAATCGTCATAAACCCATTACAATTCTCTCTAGAAAATGTTCATCTTCTCTGATCCAAATGCATTTGACAAGTCCATAGCTGTTTTGCTTTCTGCTCAGCAGTGAGATGAAGTAGGATCCACATTACACATATCGAGGTATGCACAAATGATCTTGTGTGCAGTACCAATTAAAAATTATCTCAATAGTGGTTTGGGATCATACAAAATGTTCGAAAGTTTCATGTTTTTTTCAAAACAATCCACTTATACTGAATGCCAAGTAATCCTATTATTAAATAGAAGAGGGTAGGAAGAAAGCATTCCAAAAATGGTACTTTATTATGATATGTTTGTTAATCTCAATGTTCAGATTTCATAAAGCTGCTGAATTATTTTATTACCATTTTAATGAAGAACTCATTTCCATTAATCCACAAAAATAGTGATATTAACATCACAACATCATTATCTATACGTAGATATTTATATAAGTCAAAGTTTGTATGTTCTCTACACAATTTTACACCGTTTGACTGATCGGAACCAAATTTTTCATAGATACTCTCCACTACCCTGTGGAAAATACAGGTTACCTTGGAACCCAGTTAACCACAGCCAAGGCAAGGAAATCTCTTAAATAGAACCAAATTTAACCTGGTGGTGACAATGGGAACTATTCAAATATTTTTTTGGAACGATTGGGGAAGATTTGATGTGATTTGTGATACTGGTATGATAATACCAACTGCTTCCTTTAATACTCATCCCACAGCTTCAGTTCAGCCTCAAAACATAATGTTCCCATATCCATGCACTGACTCCCATTGATTTATTGAAAAAAAAAAAGATGAAAATGAATTGGAAATTCACTTTGTATCCAACTTTCATGCAAGTAATGCAGAGTTAGAATGTCATATGTAAATGAGTGCTATAATTGGTTGATGAAAATAAGCAGCAGCATAAAAGTGTGTAATTGGGAGGTGTTCTGCAATTACTGTTCTGATTGTGAAGAAAGGAGTTTGATAACACATATGTTGTAGTGGCTTCAAGACATGATTTAGCATCTGAAAATGGTGAAAAGCTATCGGAAAATAGAGGCAGGCCAAAGTCAGGTGGGAGTAGCAAGATTGCTAAATGTGACTTCTCGAGGTCCATAAACTGTGGAACCAATTTCAAAATTGACCATTAGCTTCCTAAAAGTACAGCAAAAGAAGGCCTACAGCTACAACCTCAGTGAATGATCACTATCTTTGATTAGTGTTCAGCATAGCTATCCTAGCGCAGCAGCAATCTGCCCTTGCAGAAGCTATAGAAACTATGAAGCTTGACAAAGGTTGTCTTTATGCTAGACCAGGGGTCTCCAAACTAAGGCCCGCAAGACCCTCTCATCCGGCCCTTGGAGACTTTTTCGTCTACGGAAAAAATTACGGAAATATACGTGTATCCTGCATATCCTAGTGATTCCAACTAATACATGTGTAGTGTATCAATATGTTATTAAATAATAACTGAATAAAATAATATTAAATATTTAAAAACAACATCCATATTTTGATTCTTTTTTATGTGGACCTCGAGTGTGTAGTCGGCCCCCAAACTGCTGTTTGATAGTTAATGCGGCCCTTGGGCTCAAAGGTTTGGAGACCCCTGTGCTAGATGATCAGCAGTCTATATCCACTTATCTTCCATCAGAGGGGAATATTTGAAATGAGCAAGAATTAATGTTATTTGAACTGAAATTCAGTACTATCCATTGCTACTGATCTTCACTGTGGAGGTCTGAAGAGAACAAGGGCACATTATCACCCCCCCCTAATAACCATGAAAGGGATTCTTATGGTGAAGATAGTGTTGGTTTGGCACATCATCTCATTAGGTAGAAACATACACTTGTAAATATGAATGCAATACAATACTTGGATGATATCTTAGACCCTGTGTTCATCCTAAAGCAGATACAAGAGGAGACTTCTCCTACAAGACAAGAATGAACACCTACCCTGAGCTAGGCTGGTATGTTCAACAACTCCAGGAGATTGCTAAAAGTATGGACTTGAAAGCAGGTCTCCTAATGTAATCCTATCTGAGATGCTCTTGGAAGATGTTATGGGTACTACTGACCTCAATCCCCCCTTCCAAGATCTGGAGGGGCTTAAAAAAGCTTTAAAGAAACAATGGTCATTGCTATTACTGAGCTTGTTGATACCATCATTAACAGCATATAACATCAATGAGACTGCTGTTAGGAGTACCCATATTATAGCACTTTAGGTATTTAATTTATACACCTTATTTCTGACCTGGTTCTGTATGAGCTCGCTGTTGGAAGGAAATCAGTATTTCATACAAATCTTTTTGGGTCTTGAGTAATATATAATATTTTGAAAGTTGGTGAAAACTTGTAGAACAATTAATCACATATTTTTCAGTTATCACAATTTTTCCTGTATTTTCCTTAATTAATGGAAACCATATTTTATGCTTAATTAACAATCCTGTATGTACTCCACTAAACTGTTTACCTACACCTCCAAAAAGACTAACACTATACTTAGATATAGGGTCAATCATTCATTAATGTTTTGATTCTTTCCAAATCGGTTTATATACTATATGATGCAGTAATGTATCCAGTAGATTGTGGTCTTTAAAAGTCAAGTCTTTTGTAAATGGCATGAAGAAAACTTAGAAATAAGTGAAATATAGCCAGTTGATGGATGATGTTAAGCAAATAAAGAATGTGTGAAGATTTATGGATTAATGGCGTTTTAAGAAGTTTTAAATTCTTTTGTATCATTTCAATATATCTCATCTTTACACAATAAACAAATCGTTCCAGTCCTTTGCAACTGTTCATGAAGTTCATAAATCTATGTTACCCTACATGGTGTCCCATAAGTCTGGACCCGTAGGGTGTAATGCGGCAGAGCACCGTCCTGCTGAAAGCAGGTTGAGAAATCCCCTTTGGGAGCATTGTTAAGTATGTAAAATTCAAGGAGATGGGATCTGTGGTTCACAAACCTCGCAGAGGGCTACAGAGAACATCAACAGATGAACAGACACCTTCTAATGTCTTAATAGCATTCTTTAAAAGTCCTAAGAAGTCCCTCTGCAGATTATCTGTAAGCCGCTGGCCGTTTGTCACATTGCTTTACACAGGAAGAGAACTTCATGTCGCAAGTCTCATTTTGCTCTAGTGGAGATTGTGATTAAAATTGCTAGTAGGCGAAGCGACAAACAAGATGATTTTGCAGCTTAGTTTTGCTAATAATTTTCAACTTACTTCACAGCAGAGTTAAAGAAAAAAAAAGATCTCTGAGAAAGAGAATGTGGTGAATGAAACTGGGGACTGAAATCACGAACAAGGAATATCCAGATTTCAGCACGAAGTTAACACTGTCGTAGTTTTTAAATATTTTTTTCTTGCCACCAAGGGCAATTGGTGGTCGATTTGCTTTCTAATTTGTCTGAATTTAGAACTCGTATTTAGAACAAGGGGCTGGGTTTTTGAGCCACTTGCCAGTTTGAGGCAAGTTTTCAAGAACATGTAAAGCCGTCATTAAATTTTCTGTTCTGTAATTGATAGAAAATAAAATTCAAAACCTCACTCCATAATTAAACAAAGAAAAATAGATTACATTTTTATCCATCAGTGAATGTGAAACAAGACATTCTGGACACTATAAATCCAAGGATAACAGCTCTATTATAAACTTAGAATTCGGATCATTTTGTTGGCAAAATTACGTTAAGTAATAAACTCCCGCAAATCTTTCATTAAATAAAATATTGAAAAAAAAAAAAAAAGAAAATTGTCTACTGGAAGACTGAAGACAATACTAATGTTGTTATTCAAATAAACAGGGGCAGATAACCCATCTCAATTTTCTTAAAAGAATGCAGTTGTGAATAATCGTTCTGAAAAATTACAATATGTTGACAGTGCACAAAGTCTGTCAAAAAAGTGATGAATCACTTTAATTTTTAAAAAAATGTTACACTATAAGTGTTCTGGTAGAAATAATCTAAAGCTTCAACATTCTTCAACTGGAGCCATCCAAAAGTTAACAACTCAAAGGAATGTATTGGAATGTATTTGAGCCTTCTCTTGCAATAACTGGCTAAGTATAAAAAATGAAGATTAAATGAAAATATTAAGTATAAAAATGACGACAAGGATGTTAATGTGTACAAGGAATAAGTAATACCCAAGAATAGATAAATGCTTATCATTTGACTGTATGGCAAGTATTTATTTAATGGGCTATTTTGTATAAAACACTATTAAAAAAATCTGTGGGAATCCTGTGTACGAGGGTTAATAAAGTAGGAACTGCTCAGATCAACTGAGTTAAGCATAATATGTAGATTAGTTTAGTGATGGCAATGCCATCTCTCATCATGCTTTATTATTCTTCTTTTATTGACTAAGATTACCTGTAAATTCTCCCGAGGCAAAGTTTTGTTAACTTCAGAATGCTGAGATTTAACCATGTACAGAAATACCGACTTTAAATAGAAACATTTAAATTTTTTATTTTTAGCTAGGATAAAAATGAATATTTATAATAAATTTATAAGATCACAGTATTAAATTAACACAGTATATAGAACTACTTCTAAAACCCTTATATATTACATACAAAGAGTTAATAGCTTTTCACTTAATAGTTATTTATAATGTATGTAAGCAGATATATTATCCCAACCCCTATCCCTAATATATTATCCCAATATAAATGTTTTGAAGTTAATAAATTTTTATTTTACATTCTAACTTAAAGATGCATCTACCAAAATCTTATTATATTAATCATTGAATTGCAAAGGTCTAAATCACATTTCTAATCATTTGGAATTGAAAAGAAAATTCCTTCTATATTAATCAATGTGGTCATGTGTTTGACTTACTGAAATTCACTAAAAGCCAGTTAATTCAATTCTGTTCACTTAAAGACTTCAAATTAAATTTCATGCAAATACTGTAACTTCTTTATTCTCACAATATCAGATTTTCCCTGGTGCTTGTAGAAATGTAAATTGATTTAGCTAATAAGAGTGGCTAAAGCTTCATTCTTATTTCCTCTCTTAAAGGTGGGATTCCATTGCCGGCGCTGGACGCCGAGCAGTCGGCAAAGTTGCAAGCTACAAGAATGAGGTTAGCGCAAGCAACAGCAAAGGTTTTTCTATTGAAGCGGTCGAAACAGCTTTTCAACAGCGTCATTTTAGCCCAAGGCAAGGAGGGCGACATGCTTTTCCCGCATTTTTCAGTCGCAAAGGATTGTTTTGCTCTGGCGACGATATTTTTCTTGCAAAAATTGGATTAGGAAAATTGGAAAAAAAAAAATCTCACAGAGGATGAATGAAACAAAAAAATGATGATATTATTTTTAATCTTGCGCTACCTCCAAAAATAAAAAAAAAATTCACGCAATAGAAATTATGCCTTTTTTTTTTTTTTTTCAAAATGTGGCTTTCTTTATGTGACTTCCCAAAAGCAATTATATTTCATAGGAAAGGAAGGAAATTTAATTTTAATTGAAAACATTACATTAAAACTTTATTTCTAATGAAATTTATAAAAATTTAAAATTCTAATAATTTAAGCTAATATTTTAAAATATATTTAATCCAAGCTACTATGAAATAATTTTATAATCTTCATTATCAGTTTTTTTTAAGTATTTAGGTTTTCTTTGAATATTCCAGTATGATTCTATTTCTGAGATTTAACTTGAAATTAATTTGTAAAAAAATAGGAAAGTTTTATTCTATTATTCCATTATAACACTAAAAAAAAATCAATTTCTTAACAAATTCATATCATAATTAAATTGTCCTGAATATTAACTTAAAAGTCAAACATATTTTCGAAACAATAAGTTTAAAGAAATTACAATAATAATATAGTAGAGTCCCGAAAACTCGGCAATCGATAACCTGGGTCCTCCCCCCTGGCAGGGCGGAAAAACCCCATGACCTTATGAAAATTAAATAACCTACTTTTAAAGGGCGTGGGGTTTTTCCTCCCTGCCGGGGGGGGGGGGGGGGGTTATCCGGGTTATCGAGTGCCGAGTTTTTGGGGACTCTACTGTAGTCGATTTATATCAATAAATTCAATAAAATAACCTATATTTTAATTGCATTTCCTTATTTTTTTTAAATTTCTGTAATAAGTGTCAACTTGTATTTACTTTGTTTTCAAAAAAAAAAATTCAAAACAAGACTTATTTCGATATTTTGGCTGTGTTCAGATACACAAACTAAAACCAGCAGTCGCCAGAAGCCGGCCTGTACATGTCCCTCTTGGAGTCGTCCAGCGTCTCTTCTTTCGCGGTTGGGAGAAGCACGGCTTTAGTACCCTCATTTACAACAGAAGCCTGCCGTCCCTATTGTAAATTCAAGGCCGGTGGCTGTAAGGGGTGGAGAGGGCTACAATTGAGGTCAGAGAAGTCGACTGCCAGTGCCCGCAATGGAATCGCAGCTTAACACTTTCCATAAGGCAGTCAAGATTTTTTTTTTGACATTAACTGTCAACCATTAAACCATTTTGAGATACATTGTGCCCAACAATTTCAAACAATCACACACCAGGGACCCCTCTATCTATAAATGTTATGTAATAAATTTAATAGATATCTATTCAATTTTATAAGAAAATCAGTAACTACAGAACTAATATATATCGATAAATAACTTAAAACTAAAATATTTTCTAACTGCACAGTTTACATAATGCCAATACAGTAGAACCTCATTATAAAGGACGTCGCTTATAATGGACAGTTTTAAAAAAAATTATAATAATAATAAAGGATGCGAATTTTTATCTGACGAGTTTTACATTTCCAAGCAAGCGATTAAACATCGATCGAACAAACCCAACAGAAAGTAAATTATTTTTTTAAAACCAATGAATGTAAACAATCAACATGAACCAGGATCTTCTTGTTCTAAAGATTAATGCAGTGTATACGTACACATCTTTTTCAATTCAACCTATGTTGAAGGCTGTTTTTTATTTGATATATAATAAGCACTTTTTATAGTTAACTATTGTACTTTCATTGATATACACCCTGCTGCATTACACCCCTATATGAATTATTTGTTATATACCGGACTTTCATTAAAACGGACAATCGTCAGCCTCTATTAGTCCGTTATAATGAGGTTCTACTGTACTAAGAAGATCAGTTTCAGAATATTTGCCTTAATTGCAAAGCTTCTGTACAAAATGCAAACATCAAATAATTGATGTTGACTATAAACTCAATGTCTCATATCTAAGTTTTTTCAATACAACAACTTTCTTGTATTAAAACGTGGATATTTTTAGGATATTTAGAAGAAAAAAAAGGATAGTAATTTTTTATAGAGATATGGATGGATTTATATCCTGCAGCTGCAATCAATAGTCGGAGAGACACCAAAAGTTGCACACATACTATTCAAAGGATGCACTCAACGATTTTGCAAAAAAAAAGTTACAAAATCGTCCTCTAGAGGGTGCTTTTATAGCTATATGAACGGAAAATGAAAACAGAATGTTCAAAAACACATTCATTTCACACAAACAGTATCAGACGTTTGAATGGGTCAAGTGATATTGCTCAATATGTTAACCTGATAAATGTGTGTCATTTGCAGACAATGAACTGTAAGCTCAACCTCTGACCGTAGGTGATCACCCGTGATAGCGTGATACTGTCTTTTAGTTCTGCTAACGTTGCAATTCCTCCATGATACACCACATCCTTTAGGCATTGCCACAACCAAAAATCGCATGGAGTTAGGTCAGGAGAACGTGGTGGCCAGGCAGTAGGGAACATACGACTATTACTCGATCATTGGTGAAGTGTTGACGCAACAAAGTTTGCACGAACCTTCCAATATGAGGAGGTGCACCATCTTGCATAAAAGAGGTTGAATAAAGACAGTCTTTCCTGCAGCTGGGGTATCACAAAGTTCTGGAGCATGTCATGATATCTAGCCACAGTCATAGAACATGTCTGAGGATCATTAGCATTAAATTCTTCAAAAAAAATAAGGACCTAGGATAAAGTTGGATGTGAACCCACACCAGACTAAGCTTGGGCGAATGTAGACACATTTCCTTGAAAAGTATGGATTTTCCTTGGTCTATACATGGCAATTTTGGGTGTTCACAGTGCCATTCAAATAAAAATGTGTTCGTCGCTCCATAGGATGTCCCATGGCCACAACGTATCAACTTCCATCCTCGCCAGAAAGGTCAATGTAAAAATGAGTCGTTTCTCCTTGTCGCCTGAAGAAGTTCTTTTCTGTGACTAATCTTGTATGGAAAAAATGAATTAAGTTTCTCAGGATATTTCTAACTGTGCTCCAGGGTAGATCTAATTGTCATAGTGTGGATCGGCACTACCTGAATCTGCAGCATTCTCCAATGACTGCTGAATGATTGATGTAGCAACGTCTTCAATCACATGATCACCGATGCACTTTTGCCCTCTGCTAAGTTACACACTTAAAGATCCGGTTTCTTTAAATTTTTTCATCATTTTTCTCCACCTTGTGATGACATCAGTCCACGGCGTACTTTTTCAGCCCGACGAAGTTCACGAATCGGAACTACAGCATTATTATGACTTTTGTAATAAAGCTTGACCATCAATGCATGTTCTTGTAAAGTCATCGTCATCGCGGCTGTTGCTAATAACACGTTCTCAAGTTTACACCGATTATTTATAGCCCGATATTGGATGCTTTCCTGATATCTATGCAAATCAGCTTCTTTTCTCTTCGCATAAAGATTAACCCTATGCAATTGTGATGACATTTGGACCACTTTTTCCATAGTCGTTCCGTAAACCGTACTCTGTTACAGCATTGCATGTTGAATATTTTTCTACAATTATTTTCATTGTTGTAGCAAAAAGCACCCTCTAGCGGACGATTTTATAACTAAATTTTTTTTTGCAGAATTGTTGAGCGTATCCTTTGAATAGTATGTATACATCTTTCGGTTGCAGCTGCAGGATGCTCTAAATATAACTACCTTGTATATCTCCGGTACCCATTTCATTACATTGAATGTCTCATTATTTTGGTGAGTTGATATTTTGAAATAAAATTATTTAAAGGTTTGGCTATAAGTAATTGAAGCTTGAATTCAGGTTTGATGTTGGTTCATAATTAAATTTTAAGATTAATGAAACCATTTTCTTTAACTTCAATGATATAGTCCTTGATGATTAGCAGTACTTTTCGTAAAGAATTAAACTTACAATCCATGCATTAAATAAATTAATAAAATAAGACTACCAGACTTGAGTGAATAAAAAAAAATAATAATTTAAAATACTTGAAACTGCATAATACAATTGATTGAACGTTCTTAAAATTACATTTAATCCACTTTAAGATAGCTTCTGATATTCTTCTTAAACTTTAAGTTATTCACTGCTACTGTTCTTCAAATAGAAGTTAAGCTTTTATTCATTGCTAGTATTTAATATTTTCTTTTTTGCATTTGAGTCATTTATTAAATCAATTCTTTGCTTAGAAGTTTTTCTCGAATACGTTAATAGAAGATATATTACCTATCACATAGCGTTGACTTTAAATCTTTTTATTCAAAGTGTAACGGCCCGACAGTTGTTACACAATTTTCTCTCTTTCCTATTCTCTTTTTTCATCGTATTATATATATTGAGTCGTTAGAAATATTTTCTCATTTCTTCATTTTCCCCAAACACCATCTTAACGCCTCTTTGTCTCTTAAAACCAATTTTTAAACAAAACAAAATAAGAAACA
>JAFIDM010010028.1:3653697-3683304 GCA_023159025.1 Thereuonema tuberculata | reverse complement strand
ATCTTCTATATCTTATATATATATTGAATTTCTCTCCGAATCTTCACTCCCCGATTTTTTGAAACAGACGGAGATAAGTTTTGGTCTATTTACATTAGAAATGTTTCAAATAAAACCGTATTTAATTTAAATCTCAAACCCGATGAATCATCCATCTCTCAATACAAAATTTCCTTTCTAATGTAAGGACAGAATCTTATTTAAAGAAAAGGGTTTCTTTGCAGGATGATATTGTTCACAATGCGATTCGGTGGATGAATTTGTTCTGTCCGAAAATGGAAACATATTTACAGAAACTAACGAAGAAACAATACGTATACATTTAGCTAGCAAGAAAAACGGCAACGTCAATTCTAAGGCTACATTAAATAAAATCGCCTTTGTTTCTTTTGATTGTATAGTTAAAGGCGTTTGTTTCGTGCAAAATCTAATTGAAAAGATGAATGGTGCGGTCGAGTTCGGATGCATCACTGCCCCCCTGTGGATGTGCTCGGTACAGGCGCTTGCTCTCACCTCTCATGGCTAACGAGGGTAAAACTGGGAGGAACTCTTCGGCCTAGGATGAAAAGAAAACCCTATTAATAGATCCTGAAACACGTGGAATTGAAAACCGCCTTTATTTCATCCTTTTTGTGTAGTTTCAAATGTGAAATTTACGGTAAGTTCAACGAACGTATTGATGTCTGAACCGTGATTTCAAGGAATTCCGAGTTAATGTTTATATTTAGAGCTTTAAAAAAAAAAACATGCCGAATTGCTTTATTCGTTTTACATGATTGACATATTTCGTCATATTATTGTTAAAAATGTTGATTGTTTCATTGATCCTAAATTAAACAAGCAGTAAATCTTTAAAACTGTTCAAGTTGTATCGGTAACTCAACTGGTGTCACAATTGCTATCTTGAGAAATTTTTGAAGAAAATACAGTTTTAGGTGTTAAAACATTAGTTTTGAATCATATTTTTAAGATTTCTATAAATTTTAGAAATTTCTTTGCTTTAATTGGATTGCACAGAAAACAAAATTTCGGTCTTTAAAACGCCCTCCTTATGCCGGGACAATTTGCACGTAATTTTTGAAGTCTGTAATTTTAATTTTCAGAGAATATCAATGTAAAATATTAATTCTTGAGGAATAAATTAAACGTCAATAACTAAACTTTGCTTGTTCCCATTGTTTTACAGTTGTTTGAGTTCATGGGTTGTTAAATTAATGTCTAACTGTATTGTCATGGCATTTAATTCTCATTAATTTGTCTCGCATTCCAATGAATTTGTTTCCCTATATAAAAAGTGTCCCATTGTCGCTGCCAACCGCTTTTCAGTTTGTCAAAAATTTTCTCTCAACAATTTGTTTCCAATCTTTCTTTTATTTATTCATAGAAATTTGATTGTATTTAGAAGCTTTTGATTTATTTTACTTTGACTATTACAAAATAAAATAACATAACTCCTGAAAAAAAAATAATCAATTATTTTTTTTTTAAAGCCGAATGTTTGCTTTTTAATAATTAAAATAAAGTACAGTTTGTGTTAAATTAAGTTAGTGTTTCTTCGTCAGTTTCATTACATACTAAATTAATTAGAGATTAGTGTTTAGAAAAATTTAACTTATGCAAAAAAAAATCCGCTTAGATAAAGTATGACCATCAATTAATTTAATTAAAGCTTCTTGTTTGTCCTCTGAATACTTTATTTCAGTCAAAATTAAATTAAATTCAGTAATTCAAAATGAAATTCAAATTCTGAACATTTTTCTTTCTTATTTTATTTGTGCATAGTTGCTTATAACTGAGCCGTAACCGATCATTGTAGGAAAATACAATGCTTCCTCATTTGATGCACAGTTGACCTTTTAACCCAGCTTCTTAAAAGGAGAACATTATAAATAATTCCTTCACATTCCAAATGTATAATGAAAGACCCAGTATTAATGTTTCAATAAAATTTTACAAAATTCCAAATTATGAAATTTTAGAATTCGTAAAAACAATTGCTAATTGTTTGTAATTATCACAAATGGTCCACAAAACAATAAACAAATTATATTTTCGGAGAATAAGAATCATTCTTAATATCTTATGAGATAAAAAAAAAAAAAAAAAAAAATCCCCTCAAATTATATATCAGAAAAATAATAAACGTTTTTATTTAGATTTCAATACTTCGATTGTAAAATTAATATTACTTGTAATAATCATAAAAAAATACTAATTTACAGATCTTTAAGATTGATGATCTTTTTTTTTATTTATTCATTTTCTTTATTAAACTGAAAATTATAATATGTACAAAACCCTAAATTAATCACAGTTACAGAAACAATTTCACTTATTATTAAAAACCTTAAATTAAAATAACGTATTTACATGTTTATATAAATTATTTTTCATTCATAGTTGTTTACAATAATAATATGTTTATGCTGTACTTGTTTTTCTTTAAATCATAAAGTCTGGAATAATTCTATGGAATCAGCCTTTTTTTTTTTTTTTAAATTTCGTTTAATATTTCACAGATCTTTATGAAATATTGTACACAATAATACAATAGTAGTGGAACTTACACATCCAATTTCATGACAACACACTTTATTGGTTTTCAGAAAAGAAAAAAATATATTTTCATTACTAGCTTTGTAACACTTCTAAGGAATCACCTCAAAATTTCCCGAACAATAACCAAATAATAATGACTGTTACTTGGTGTAGCCTCCTTGTTTTGTAACTAGATCGAACACATGCTTTGTTTTTGATTTTATTAAAACCTCCATCTCAGGAATTGTATTTTCATCCTAAGCATCTAGAATAGCCAATTTAAGTTATATCAGCATATCTAAATTTCTGTGATATACCTGAAGTGCTAATTGAGTCCAAAGGTTCTCTATTGGATTCATATCAGGGCCCAATGCTTGCCAGTCCATCACATCAATTTTCCTACAGAACTTAACCTTCTTCACCTTTTGTAGATCTTGCCAATAGTAGGCATTTTCATCATGGCCATCGAGGTTGAACTTTTTTTCGTCCAAAAACTGCATGTGGTTTCATTGTTTATCCCAGGTCATTACATTTCGAGCCCACTGTAGTCTTGCTGTTCATGGGCTTCAGTAAGTTCTGGTTGTTAGGCTAATTTCATAGCTCTTGCATTGGGATGGTTCTTGAAGCTTCTCCAGACTGTTTGATGGGACATTCTTTTTTACCACCTGGCATTTTGAGATGAGTAATAAACAGACCTGGTACATCTCTTACAAATTCAGTAATAACAGATCATACGATTTTGATTTCTGTCATTTGAATACTTACCTCAGTTTATGCAGTATTGTGGGTGATTCCATAGCAGTGTTACAGGGATGTTAGTGATTTTTTTTTTTCCCTGAAAAGCAGCAATATGTATTGCCTTGAAATTTTAGGTATAATTTCCACTTACCGATATATTATTGTGTTGATTTTTAACGTGCGCAAAATTACTTCACACAAACCATCATCCTCCCTGAATAAAAAACCAAAAAGCCGTATAACCCATATTTTTTATTGCTCCGTGACCAGATGAAGACTTCATCTATTAGAAGTCGAAACTAGTAGTTTCATTTTTTAAATTTTAAATTTTTAAACTTTTTTAATCTTTTACCTGACCAGTGCGACAGCATCATCCAATTATTAGGATATATTATTGTCTACAAAAATATATCATAAGATCTGTGAACTATTAGACAAAATTCAAAAACAAATTACATGATTCTGTAGAACTATTACAGACTGTATAACCTAACGTAAATTCTTTTTCTTTCTTTTTGTTTTGTCTTACTATTCATTTTTTACATTGATTTGACTTTTGATCTTTATCTACACAAAAGAATAAGGAATTGGTTGAATAATGAAATGAAAATTGGAAAATATATATATATTCTAATGATTATGGATAGGATAGGACAGTTTGTTCATATTGAAATGAAAATAGTTTGACTGTGGGAATTTATTGCTCAAGCATTTATTGGTGATGAAAGAAAGATTCACAGATTTGTTAGAATATAGAAAAACTTATTTAGACAGGTTAACAGTTTACATCACAGATAAAAGTAAGTTATTAATAAAAGTTACCAGAAATCATGTCAGCAACCTGAATTGTAGTAACACAACAAGCCCAAAAGGACATGCTGATCATGCAGCAATGTTGCATAGTGCAACAACATGTAGAGTGATTTCGAGGCACATCGATAATTCAATAATGAGATTGTCTGTGTTTTGGATGTAGATGAGTTACTAAACAAGCTTCCTAAGATCATTCGACTGTTAAACTAATGATCGTGGTGTTTTGCCTTCAATAAAGCTGAAGTATATAGATTACAGATATGTATCTTTGTATTTAAACAGATGCATATTTAAGAGGACTCTCTTAAATCTTCTAAAAACAATTCTTAACATGTAATGCTGATAACTGCAATAACTATAAATAGGTTTTTTTAAAATTAAAACCAACAATATAACTTTTAATTCAGGAACACAATCAAGGACTTGTAGATGGGATTTTCTGTGATTGTTAAAGATTTAAATTTAGACATTGTTTTTAATATATCAAAAAAAGATGTAAACAGTTTTATATATGTAAGAATTACTTTAATAGTAAGACATTAATGTTATAATTCATATTTTTGTATACTAAGGCAAGAATATTTCTTTCAAAAGTAAACTGAATTTAATCAACATGTCATTTATGATGGATGGATGTGGCTACTTTGGTTACTATAGGATTAGTTATAGGCAGAGGACACTGAGGCAAGATTATCAGGTTTATTACTATGCATTATGAACATTTACATAAGTTAGCAGGTTTCAGTTTCTGTGAAGCTTTAAATCTACCATTGTGTAAGTTATAATTAAATTTGTCATAATTTCTTTCCTTTTGCACATTTTGTTAAAAAATGTATCTAACTTAATCATCTTTGTGTTCAATCTGTTACGCATTTAACCTTCATTTAAATTTTTTAACATTTCATGGATTGTTACTGCATTGATTTTCATCACAAGTCAGCTTGTTCTTTGTCAGTTCCCATCATAGCTTCAACTTCACTGGGTGATTTGTAAAAATACTTTTTGCATTAATGGAGAAGTGATACACTTAGGCTAGTGACAGAACTTAGTATGATTATTTAGACAAATAGGCTTATGTTTCAAGCAATGTTTTATGAAATTAAAGGAGAATTTACTCTAAAATTAAGGTAGGTAGATAGCTGCATTCCACAGAAGCCCACAATAGCCCATGGAGGGCCATGGAAGTAAGGCTCATAATGTTTCATTAACCATCACTGAGATGAGGTTGGGTGATAGCTCACCCACCAGACCCCCAGGAAAGAAATCCAGTACCCATTCTATAGAAGGCTGAGTGGACCTAGGATCCATCCGGAGGAGGATTTAGCAGGGAAAAATTCTTGACATCTGCCAAAGTTGGCTGTTGAACTCGCCTCCAACGCCTGCAGTCAAGCTGACATTTGGCCACCTGGCCCACTCTAAAATTAAGAAAGATGTAAAAAGTTAAGATTCAAAGCAGTGAGACAGATAGAGCTAATGATAGTTGCTGCTGTTGTTTTTTTTTTTCCTTTTAATTTTTTGTTTTACTTTTTTTGTTGCAAAAAGTAATGAAATGGAAATAAAAGAAATTTAATTTCTGCTGACCTAAAATCTGGTCTATGCTCCATTTGTATGATTTGTCTAAATAGTGCACATTCTAAATGACATGGATGATTTTGCAGTACTTCTAGAGAAATTCACTTGCTTTGTTCTCCTAAATTCAGATTCTTTAATTGCAATTTTAATTAAAGTTCAAAATGGAACTGTTCTGTTCCACTAATATTATCTGTCCCCATAAAATATTTCACGAGATTTTTATTCTGTGGTGTAAATTTTTCTAATAGGTTAACTACAGTTTCAATTCTTTTCTGCAACAAACTCTGTTTGTTTTCTTACTATCACTTCAAAACAGACATTTCTAAAATAATAAAGCTTTTGTGGCATAGTTGCTATTGATATTGATCCAACAACACAAGACAATGGTGTCCCAGATACTCCAAGATGAACACTCATTTCCATGACCCCATTTCAACCAAAATTATCCAACAGAAACTGAATGCTGCAAACATTCATGGCAGAGCGGCTACTCCAAAGCCATTGGTGACACTGCTGAATGCGTTGAAGCAACAGCAATGGTGCTGTGAGCACACACACTGGACACAACAGCAGTGGGGACAAGTCATTTTGTCTGACAAATCTGCATTTACATTATTTCAGACCACTGTATGTGTTTTTGTGTGGAGAATGGAAGCACCCTAATCCTATTGTTAACTCCACACTTTCTGAATTAGAGATCGCTCTGCACGATGAATGACTGCGTATTCCCTTGAACATTGTGCTTGACCTGTATTTGTCCATTCCATAATCCAATAAAAAAAAAATAAGTTAAAGGATCGCCAGGCCTATGCAGTCCCAAGGGCTCACAGAAGGTAAGGCTCCCGGCATTTCTTAACCAACGGGATTAAGTTGAGGTCGGGAGATCAGCCCGACGCCTGCACCCCTTTGACTCCCGGGAAAGAAACCCGGTACCCAATTCCACGTCCGATACAAGCCGTAATTCAGGCAAAGGGTGGGTACTAATAAAGATTTTGTGTCTTTTCACAGGTGTTCCTATTATTTTGTCCACCCCTTGTATTGTTAGAGATTGTGTTCCTGTACTTTAAGATCCATTCCCACACCTTTACTCATCAAATCCATGTCTTGCAATATCTCAAAACAAACACCATGCTATTTTTGAGTACTGACGGTTAATTTTGCCTGAACATCATTATCCAAAATAGAACAATTTGATATTGAAAGATATAATTCTAGAAAATAATAAATCTTATAGCCTATTTAATGTATAAAAATGTAAAATATTTTTATTTCTTATAAAAATATCATTTATTGTAATCAGGGACATGTAAATTCACTAATTCTCTGTTAACTGACAAAGCAAATTCGCAATGTAGTTTTGAATTTGAATCAAATTTTAAATAAAATCAACCATTGACTTATGTACTTAAGTATGAACATACTATATCAATGCATGAATGTATTTTTGCTTGTATTAAATGTAGGATGAAACAGTTATATGAAATAACAACATGCATCATCTCTGCCTTCTACTCACAAATGCACAAACGGTAATATCTTTCACTGTGCCATATCAATCATCTTTTCTATATTAGTAGTATTGAAATTTATTGACTCAACCTTCTTATCAAATCACTAATCTGATTCACATTCAAATGAAATCTCAAAGCTTCACATATCCCTAATTATGATCATCTATGTTTTAGCTGTTTAAAGTTATTCATATTATATTCCAGCAGTTGTAAAACTAAAACTCTCTACAAATTTCACTTGTAGATAACTTTATGAATAAAATGATAGTATACTGCATATATTTTTTTTGTTCTTTTTTAAATTTCAGATTCTTGATAATAACGTTCTTTATTAATTCCCTGTTTTTGTGTTTTGTTTAGTTAAATCAAAGAGAATGGGGTTTTCAGCATTACTACAAGGAAAATCATCTCATGATGCCCTGGTTTCACTACAGGATGCTGAAATCAGATTATTGGAAAACATGAAACGTTGCATAAGTTTACGGATAAAATGTGACAGAGAATATGCTATTGCACTCAACACAATGTGCATGCAAGCTCAGAAAAGTGAAAAAACAGATGAACTCAGTGGCAGCCTTATAGCTAAGGTACTTAGTACTTACTTACTTACTTATTATTAATAGTAATTATTAGAATGTATTTAGTAATTATTACTTTAGTTGATCTCTTTCTTGAAGAACTACTATGAAGCTTCTTTTTTGAAAATTAAGCAAAAGATGTCTCAGGACCAGCTTTCTGGTTCTGACAAGACGAGGCTGAAGTTGTTGTGTATTTACTGAACTACCTCAGCTTATGATTCCATTAATTCTTTAAAAATCTAATTGTTACTCTTAGGATGTTTTTGCGTTCATTTCTCTCTCTAAAGCTTTTTAATTTCTTTAAAATTATTGCTGCTTTGAGGCAGTGAAGTTAATCAGCTATCTTCTACATTCTTCCGACTTGGGTTCTACCAAATATCATTGTTTTCAGCTTTGTAGCACTACTTTACAATCAGAACCACTATCGAGCAAGCCTTTGATGAGTTTGTAAAGTCCGACTCTCCCAGTTTCTTTAATTATATACAGTATATATATATATCTACCGGCTTCCTGATCTTTGGATTATGTAAATGCTAATGATTCTTACTTTGATTGGTTTGTTAACTGTGTTGAGTTTGCAGTCCTATTCGAGATTCACATTTCCCCATTTCATATCTGACAACCTAATACTGGGACAAGAACAGAATATTATCATTTAATCAGTGCTTCAAGCTCAGGAATGGTGCATGATGTCCAAAGTGTGCTACTGGGCAATATTTATATGACCAGAGACCTCAAACAAAAATCTCCAAATTTAAAAATAGCCTGAACTTTCAGAGGTTAAAAAGAGCTACAATTTACTGTTAAGAAAATTGTGCAAATATTGAGATGCCACTAGTTCTGAACATGATTTTGATCGATGATAATTGATGAAGAAGCAGTTTTCTATTGACATCATATCTTTTTACAATCATGTACTCATTATTTCCATATAAGTATATTTTCCATGTAAGTTTCTTGTACAATAAAAAATGCCAACCAGGGCCGGATCTAGGTACTGCCAGTCCCCATATTGCCGGGGGGGGGGGGGCACTGAAAAGGAGGGCCCACGCCATGGCCTGGGTGCAGCTCAAAATAGCTCAGTAAGGCCCATGAAGGATTTTCGCTGGGGGAGGGGGGGGGATAACAATTTTTAGATCCGGCCCTGATGCCAACTGCTGAATATCTTTGTAAAGTGTGTTAGAAGATGACAGACTTGAACAGACCAATAACTATATTATTAAGTTAAAGATATCTTAACTTAATACAAGTTAAAGATATCTTAAAGGTAGTAATTTAATGGATCATGCTGGATTTTGCTGACTTCTGTACAAGTTAAAGATATCTATGCAGATAACTTTGATGTTATTATTAGATTCTTCAGTAGTATTTGTAATGCAATTACCTTCACTCATGAAAAAGAAATCGAAGCAAAGATACCATTTTTGAATGTGCAAATTAATAGAAATAATGATACTCTTACCACTACTGTTTTCCGTTAGCCGTCCCATGCTATAATTATGCTACACTTCGCATCACAAGTGCCTATCACCTTTATAAGGAATGTTATCAGCATGACCATAAGGCGAGCTTTTAAAATAGCTTCCATCAATAGCTATTGTTGCTTCTCTTAGAACTTCTCTTTGAACAAGAAATCGAAACTGTTTTCACCATGGCCAGGGATAATGACTATCCTAAAACATTTATCCATTCAACCATAGCCCGCACTTTAGAATCTTTGTATAACCTTCATAAATATAGGAATTACAATAAACCATAAATGATTGTATCTATACCTTATATACCTAGCTTATTTTATTCAGTTAAAATGTGTCTTGGCTCATCACGGTATTGGTGATTCTACCACATCTTTAATATGCTTATGCAGTTTGTTAATAAAAAGCAGAATGTTGATCGAAAGGTTATTCACAAGAATAATGGCATATATAGAATCAAATGTCTTGGTCATGAATGCATGTACATTGGGGAAACAAAATGATCCCTTTATTTACATATTAGTTAGCATAGTCGGACTGTGGTTAACGGTGATTTCAATTACAATACTGCATCCCCCGTTAAAGCCACAAGTCATACCTTCAATACCAATAATTCTTTTATTTTTGATTGTGAGGAAAACAATTACCTCAGAAAGTTTTGTGAATCGGTTCTTATTCTTTTGAGAATTTCATACAGTGATTGAATTTCTGTGGATGCCACCTATGCTCACCCCTACGCAATAATAATGGTTGACTCTGGTTTCCACCCACATCAAATGGACTTTCTCATTTTTTATTGGTTATTGCATTTGACAAATTTCTTTATAAGAAGGCTTTTCTTGCTAGGTTTTCCATTGCTTCCAAAGAAGACCCACGGAAGAGTTCAGGTCTAAAACTAGTCACATGGCTTTTTTATTTCTCTTTTAAATTTAGTGTTTTTTTAATGTTTAATCTTTGATTGATGTTATGACTAATAATTTTTTCTCATATCTGGTCCTTCATCTTTAGATATTTCTGCTTCTTCATAATCATAATCAACCTCAAAAGCTTATTGTGTTTTACTTATTATTTCAATTATTTTAATTTATTTTATTAACATTATATTTAAAGATGGATCTTTTTTTCTTTGATACTTTAATATGATTGTTTGGGTTTCCCTATTCTCTCTTCACCTTTAATTCTTCTAAATTTTTATTTTGTGTCAGTATTTAACATTAGATGAATAAATCATTTTCATAATAAAACCACCAACCATGAAAGCACTTTGTACAGTTAATAATAAATAAATAAATCATTTTCACTTAATTGAAATTACTTCCCAATTTTTTTCCCCTACAGTCTTGGAAAGTAATTATCCAAGAGACTGAAGCAGTAAGTCGGCTAGTCAAGACCAATGCTGATCATATGTCTTCCACCACAATAGAAAAGCTAAATTATTTAATCAATGAGAAACGAAATGCAAAAAAACATTACACAGAAGAACATAGTCGTATTGAAAGCGAGTTAATGCAGGTAAGGCTGTTTTGTGTTGTCTTTTAACTAATAATAATAATATCACAAAATTTAAAGCATGTTAAAGATCATGAACCCAATTTCGATAAAATAGAAATATTATCCAGGGCTAAAAACATTTTTCCACTCACCCTCCGTGAATCCTGGTTTACTGCGACCACCCCTTCTATCAACAATAAATATCCAAACAGACCATTGAAATCTACTTAACTGCTAATCAATTTAAAAGCAAGGCATTCGAGGAAGTCCCAAGCCAGGGACAAAAATGTCACATCACTTTTTTTTTATAAACTATATATTTTTAAATAACAACTATTCTTTATAATCAAGGTTTGGAACTTTATATCCTTAACATACTTTGAGATATTAATTGTGAACTCTATTATAATAATAATAATAATAATAATAATAATACTCTACCGACACAATCAGGTAGCGTCGATCGTTCATCAACAACTAGCACACAAACACTCACTTATTAAGAACACTGTCCCAAACAAGTACACACCACAAGCGTACTAGAGACACCCTCACATAAGTTGTACTGGGACCGCCCCATTCTCACAGACAAAACTATACATTACAACAGACCTGACATCACACTTGTTGATAAGGTCAACAAACAGACCTATCTCATTGATATTGCAGTGCCTATCAGCAAGAACATGCAGAAAACTCAAGCAGACAAGATCAGTAAATACACCGATCTAGCACACGAGCTCCAGAAGCAGTGGAGGCAGGATCAAGTACGTGTTGTACCCATCCTTCTGTCTGCCACTGGCCTGGTGCCTCACACATTGCACCACAGCCTCAGCACACTAGGACTTCACAAAAACAGTTACGCACAACTGCAGAAGGTTGTGGTACTCAACGCAACTTGCATAGTTAGAAAATTTATGGACACAATCACACATTCCTAACCATTCTTGCACACTTCTTTACACTTGGCAAATTCTACACTATGTGCTTTGGTCCTTGACCCGCCATTTTGTCTTTGCTGGGGAAACCCAAGGTTTGAAACTTTTACATAATAATAATAATAATAATAATACTAATAATCAAACACTGAACTTAAAGCACTACAACGTACCACATGCACTACATTCACGAAACACAACATGCAGCACCCCAAGTCCGCTACGGAAAGGATGGAGCTTCCCCGCAAGGAGGGAGGCCGAGGGCTCATCAGCCTCATCAACCTATACGAAAAGCAAGTACACACACTTAGGGAACACTTCCACCAAAGAGCACAGTACTTTGCACTACATTCAACTATTGTCAAGGCTGACACACACCTCACACCCCTGGATCTCGAAAACCCTGATACCCACTAGCCACCCCTGACACCCACACTCAGCAGCTGCGTGAATCATGGGCTCGTAAGGAACTTCATGGCAGGCATCATCACAAACTCAGCCAGCCTCATGTCGACATGGAAGCGTCGAACAGACGGCTGACAAGTGGCGAGCTGTTTGGGGAGACCGAAGGGTTCATGATCGGATAAAGGACCAAATCATCCCCACAAGCAACTATAAGAAACACATTCTACACGATACAAACATATGACGACAGATGCCGGAAATGCCACACTATGCATGAAACGATCAACCACATAATATCAGGCTGTCCCCTTCTCTCCCAAACAGACTACCTCCACCGACACAATGCGGTAGCGTCGATCATTCATCAACAGCTAGCACAGAAATACTCACTTATTAAGAGCATGGTCCCGTACTCCAAGTTCATACCACAAAAAGTATTATAGTCAACCTCACATAAGCTGTATTGAGACCGTCCCATTCACACAGACAAAACCATACATTACAACAGACCTGACATCACACTTGTTGATGAGGTCAACAAACAGACCTATCTCATTGATATTGCAGTGCCTATCAGCAAGAACATGCAGAAAACTCATGCAGACAAGATCAGTAAATACACCGACTTAGCACACGAGCTCCAGAAGTAGTGAAGGCAGGACCGAATATGTGCTATACCCATCATCCTGTCCGCCACTGGTCTGGTGCCTCACACACTGCACTAGAATTTCACAAAAACACTTATGGGCAACTGCAAAAGGCTGTGGTACTCAACACAATATACATACTTAGAAAATTTATGGACACAACCACACATCTCTAACCCTCCTTACACACTTTTTTACATTTGGCAACATGTGATTTGGTCCTTGACATGCCAGGTTGTCTATGCTGGGGAAAGCCAAGAATAGAAACATTGACATAATAATGATAATAATAAGCTACAGGCTTACCTCAGCACTCTAATACCATACAAAATCACACACTTACTCTATGTGGATGACATTAGACTCTATGCCACAACCAACACACAATTTACTAATCTACTACAAGTTACCACACAGTTCACCAAAGACATTGGAATGGAATTTGAAATCAACAAATGTCATAAGCTAAGTATAACCTCGAATTTAGAGGATTTTGAACTGGACCATGGGTTGGTCATCCAATCATTGAAGAAAGAGAGATCTGCACGTACCTGTGCTTCTAGCAAGTGCGCATCATGGACAATGCAAACATCAAAACTCCACTCTAAAACATATATAGTGCTCACACATCCTCATACCCAACTCAAAGCCAAAAATAAAATTACAGCCATCAACACTTTTGCCATCTCACACTAACATACTCTCTTGGCATAATTCCCTAGACAAACACCGAACTCGAAGCAACATGCACCATCCCAAATCTGCAACGGAAAGGATGACCCTCCTCTACAAGGAGAGAGGCTGAGGACTATCAACCTTATCACCCTACACAAAAAACAAGTACACACACTTAGGGAACACTTCCACCAAAGAGCACAACACTATGCACTCCACTTAGCTCACTCACAGTAGACAAATCTAAAATGTGCAGAAGTTCTTTAAGCTAAACAGGAAGCTTCAACCCTCCGGTGTGTAGTAGTAGAAGCTTACAACAAATATACACCCCTTACCTCAGTAAACTAGAGCTGAAAATAGTCAAACCAATGCTAGCAATATTGATAAAAAGACTTGTTGAAAGGAGAAAGCTCTTATAGCAGATATGCCCATCAACTCAGCCAATCTTATGTTGCCATTGTAGAGTCAGATGCTTAGCTTATGCATTCAGTTCTGTTCAGAGATTTTAACAATCTCATTATAAACAAATCTATAGGAGACACCTTAATGCCAATCAAAAATAGGTGTGTAGTGAATAAGCAAATACTAACGGAATTTAAAATTGATAAAGATGACATAAAGAGATTGTTAAAATTTATTTGTTGTAATAATTAGTTTAGGTTTGAAGATAAGTATTATAAACAAATTAGAGGTTTCCCTATGGGTAGCCCCATATCAGGGATGATATGTAACATGTATTTAAATCGGATAGAATGTACTGAAATTTTGAAATGGAATAACGCTAAGTACAAATGCTTAAAATATGCGGATGACATTCTGTTAATCTGGGAAGGTACTGAGAGACAATTTTCCAAATTTTATAACCATATAAATTCAATTAATAATAATTTGAAGTTAACTTATGATAAAGAACAGGAAAATAAATTACCTTTCTTAGATGTATTATTAAAGAACGAAAGAGGTACAATATCATTTGAACATTTTGAGAAAAATTTTTAAAATGTAATCATGTCCTGAATTTGTTTATGGCTTGTTTATGTTTGTTTGCCTTAGATTTTTAATCAAGTAATTATACATGCTTCTTGGACCATTGTTTGTCCAATTTGACAAATGAACATCAAAATATGGCTTACAGGTAATATCTTGAGGCTTTATAATTTACAATTTCTATTTTTAGCTTATGTTCTTTTTATTCTTTTAGACAATAAAGGAAGGCAGCAGATAGTGGATAAGGTAGCTGGGTTAAATGAGGGTAGACAGAGCTTTGTAATTAGGAGTTTTTCTAAGATAAAAGATATTGAATAAAGTTATGTTTTGTGAAGCAGAGCAAACAAAGGCTATTTAAGTAAACAATAATTCACTGAAATTCTGCAAATTTATATTTCTCATGCTGAGAAAAAAGTTGAGTTGACAATTTATAAACTAAATAATCATCTTGTTTTCTTAAAGAAATAAGTATTTTCTTTTTTTTTTTTCTTTTTTTTTTTGCATTCAGAAAAAGTAATTATGAAATTTAGCTTTCATTATTAAAATAGGGAGAAAATTATAATTTAAATTATATTTTAATTTGTTGCAGTTTCAAGATGCAGTAATGAAAGCCAAGAATGAGTATGAGAAATGCTTGGAAACATTCAAACTTACTAAAATAAAATATGAAGAACTCAACGTGAGAGGTAAAATTATAAGGCTAATTCTAAATACAGGATTTTCATTTTGAATATTAGTCATTTTCACATGTTGTCTTGATTGGATATCAATCAATCTTTCAAAAAAAAAAATATCATTAGAAAGTTTCAATAAAGAAAGAAAAGTGAAAATAAAATGCACTTGATAAAAGTATAAACGAAGGAATGCACAATTGTCCACCAGTTTTGGAATACTTTGCCTATTCCATTATCTGGACGTCACAGACATATAAGACAAAAGAAGACAAAAACACATAGTGATGGAATACTTAAATTAATCCCAAACTGTTGGATAATTCTCCATTACTTTGTTTTCATTTTTATTAAGGAAGTACGATTTATCTCTTTCCTTTCTTTATTTTATCAAGGCAGAATAAGCCTTTTCATTCATTAGAAAGTTTCAATAAAATCAAAAATTAAAAAGATAAAGAAAGTTAAGGAAATATTTTTAAATACAGGTGTCTTTTACATAGCCAGGTTAAATGCTGCAAGTTTAATATTTATTTTAAGTTTTTAACAATTTTTAAGAAGGTTTTGTGTGTTGTTCTTGTTTATGATTTTTAATAATCATTATAAGAAATAGGCCAAAAAAAAAGTTTATTACTGATTTTCATCAATTACAGGAAAAAAAAATCTTGATATTTTCAGTTCACCCGGTAAAAAAGAAATTCGTTTTGTGTCTTCTAAATATAAAAACTTTTTTTTTTAATGCTGATTTCAACTTTAATATAATTAATTTCAAGTAAACAAATAAGGCTTTCTTTAATATTTGTGGGTGGTTCGTTATTGTGATGTAGATGTAAATATTTGAAATATTAGAGAGATTCAGATACTACATTTTTTTGGTCATTTGCTGAAAAATCCTTTCTGCAACTGAGCTTTAATAATGTAACGCTCTTTATTTGAAAGTAGTACTTAAAGTTTTAGGTCAAGACACAGTCTGAAGCATAAAAGAATCTCTGCAGAAAGAAGAATTTTATTACCAATCAGAGAAAGATATGATCTAAGATTATGCTTTCCTTTGCATGTCAAAGCAAGCTATCGATCAAAGATAGGTTGGTTTTTTTTTAAGAGAGCTGCCTTGTGTGGGAAATTATTATATAACAGGATTTTCATAAAAAAATGGTGTTTGTTTTTGAAATTTGGATAAACTAGTGAAATGGTATTTGAATAATTGTATCATTAGCTGACAATATAATATTTTAGAAATCATGGGCCTATGTAGAATGGAAGGCCAAGAGGATATTAACTCCCCTGAAATTTTAAAATATATAGAATAGGCTCTATTTGTTTTTCATTGGATGGCTGATTTAGAGATTGCCCTTTGCCCCTGAATAAAATCCTGTATATGCCCCTGATAGAAATTATTACATTATCAATTACAACAATATAAGATTTATAGATGATTTGTGTTATTATTTTTTTTTCTGTGCCTTAATGGAATTTTGTTATTACATCCATTTTACAAATTGTTTAATTGGTTTGAAAATTTTTGCAATGTAACGAAGAGTAAAAAATAGATTATTTGGTTTTATTGTAGTTCATATTAATTTTATCAATAGTGTTATTGTATCAGGTTTGCTAATAATTTATATTTCTCTGATAATTTAGGAAAAGGGAGCAAGAAATTAGAAGATATTAAAGATAAATATTTGAAAGCCTGTCGAAAACTTCATCAAGCTCATAATCAGTATGTGTTACTTTTGTGTGAAGCAGCTGAATATGAAAGAGATTTCCGGACTATTCTATTACCAGGAATTTTGGAATTTCAACAAAATCTTCAAGAAGAAATGGTTGATCATTGGTAGGAACCCAAAGAAAAAGCAGAATGAAATTCTCTCAATATTACTAATTAAAGAGAAAAAAAATTAAAGGAAAAAAACAATACATACACATCAACCAAATCTTAGATCTTCATAAGATATCACAAATCTTTTATTAAACTCCAAAATACTGCACCACAGACCAATATTTCGTCTTATTTTTCAAAGACTTCCTCAAGGTTTTTTGGTAAACATAATAAACAAATAAATAAAATAAAAATTAAAGATGAAAATGGAAAGAGAAATAACCTTCTCAAACCTTACAAATCAATAAATAAATTATATGGTAATAAGTACATCAAATGATACTATTGTCATATAACAATAAAACATTCAAAATATTTTGAAAACAATCAAAAGATTTGAAACTTATTATTACATTAAATGCTACTAACTTACTGTTATTTACAACAACACTAATTAAATTTTAAAATTTTACTTAATCTTTTGTTTTTTATCAAAGATTCTCTGAAAATGCTGAAAGACATGTTATTTACTTTCTGTGATTTATCCCCGTTAAAACATATGCAGCAATTTATTAAACAATATTCTAATGCATATCTTTTATACTCATTTATGCTCTCCAATGTAGAGATTGTCAGGGGGTCTACATTGGAAGCACAGGTTGCACAGTTAAAGAACAAGTGGAGGAACATGTACGGGCTTTCCGTAACAAACATGAGAAAATATCTGAATGGGCAGACCACTGTTTTCGATATGGTCACAACCCCTATGATGAGTATAAAAGATATGCATTAGAATATTGTCTAATAAATTGCTGCATATGTTTTAACGGGGATAAATCACAGAAAGTAAATAACATGTCTTTGAGCATTTTCAGAGAATCTTTGATAAAAAACAAAAGATTAAGTAAAATTTTAAAATTTAATTAGTATTGTTGTAAATAACAGTAAGTTAGTAGCATTTAATGTAATAATAAGTTTCAAATCTTTTGATTGTTTTCAAAATATTTTGAATGCTTTATTGTTATATGACAATAGTATTATTTGATGTACTTATTGCCATAGAATTTATTTATTGATTTGTAAGGTTTGAGAAGGTTATTTCTCTTTCCATTTTCATCTTTAATTTTTATTTTATTTATTTGTTTATTATGTTTACCAAAAAGCCTTGAGGAAGTCTTTGAAAAATAAGACGAAATATTGGTCTGTGGTGCAGTATTTTGGAGTTTAATAAAAGATTTGAATACATACACATATTTATATTTAGCTTAATTTCTGCAATCGGGATTTTTTTTTTAAATTTTTGTGTAATTGATTGTAAAAGGAATTTTTTTATGTTATTAACTTATATAATTTTTAACTTCTTTTCTTAAAAATAGTGTCCATTGAATTACTAAATTATTTTTTGTAAAAAATGTATCATAATAATTCACAAAGATTCAACAATATATGAATAACCCTTCAAATTGATTGAGAAGATTACAATTCAATTGAGAATTCCTTTAATTATTATATTACTTAACAAATGTGGAATTCAACCCAATTATTTTATGTTTGCCATTCCATTTCAATCCCATCTCTGCCTTCAGAATTATTGAATAATCAAAACCTATGCCTTTCTCCAAGTTTTTATATTCTCTCAATATAACTAAGTCAGTGTTTATGGAGTCATTACAGTACAAAGATTTGGTAGCACTTAATGTTTTGTCTTATTATTTAAGTATAGTTTAACAATAGTATCATAAAAATGTTCACTTACAATAAGAAATTCCCATATGTTGTGTGACAAGCATATGATGATCAATCATGTGTCTGCTGCATCAACTGCTTTCTTTGATGGGGAAATCACTCTTCAGAATCATTTTTCAATTTTCAGTATACAAAAACTGTGCTGTTGAAGGAAACCATCATAGCAAATTATAAATATGAAATGCTGATTCAAACATCCCTAGCTTACTATCAAAGGAATTGGCATTTGCAATTTTTAAAAATTGCTCCATTAACCCTTATTGTGCTGTTTTACCCAAAGGATTCATTAAACACAACTGCTATAAGAATCTGCTTCAGTTCAGTTTTTGAACAAATAAAAAACATCTATTCTCCTGTAAGAATCTTCATTCTTTCCTATCTTTTTGCTATATCAACATTCTTATTAATAAAATGTCAGTATCTTTAACATGGCATTCTTAACATGATAAAAACTTGCCATTGGCGTTTTATGTCTTTAATGTACTTCTTAAGGAAAAGATCTTACATGGACTTGGGTGAAGTTAGCAAAACTTCAAGTTAAGTGGCAATTGGTAATAGGTGTTGTCTTATATTTAGTTTTTCAATAATCATAATCAATATGCACTTTATATTGAGTTCTTTGTTTCAGTTACCCCACTCAAATTGCTAGTCAATTTATAGTCAAATTGCTTGTCCTTTTATAGTGATGGATTTCAGATAGATAATTAATAATACTCTCAGTGAGATGATGGTTATATTTGCTTTCTAATATCCTACAACTGTCAGGCAGCAGAGTTGGTTTTGTAATCTTATGGAGTACAAATGAAATATCAGTCATCAAGCATCTTTCTAATTGGATAATCAGAATCCCTACTCATTTGTTTTAGGATTCATTATAAAATGCTTATATAGTCATGGAACAATATCACGGAACATTTACAGTCTCCCTTAAGGATACTATCATTTTTTAAAATCTGATTGTTAGTATTAACTGTTTTAACCTAATTAAATCTAATTCTTACTATTCCTATATATGATTTCTCTCCCACCCTATCTTTATAGTGGCAAGGAGTGCTTCAATTAAATTTGGAAGCTGTTGCCAATAAGCCCACCAAAAAACAAAACAAAAAAAAAACGCTCATACAGATATCGATATGTATAGTTACTTATTACAAAAGTAAAAAAAAGTAAAGAAATATAATTACAAATCCTTATAGTATCAGAATTGGTTAAGAAATGGCTTTAAAGTGTTCATTTTTTTTTTTTTTTAATACAATAGGTGAGATCAAAGTTTTTTTTTTTTTTTTTTTTTTAAATAATGAAAATGCTATTGGGTATTAAAATAAATAAAACTGTTAGAGATGTCTGAAAGATGTTGTTCTTCAGCAAACTTTATGAGACACTCAAATATCAGTAGTTTACTGTTTAATTGGCATAACTGAAGACATCTGTGAATCGTAGGGTACTTTTAAGGACCAGATCAATCATATCATCTCTTTCAAGTATTGACATCTAAACCAAGAATATTAAATTAAAGATCCTCATAAATATACTAAAAATACCGAAGAAAGGCATGGCATCTAGAGACCTCCTATGATCTATAGCCATAGAATGAATGTTAAATAATTGGCCGCTCCCACAGCTAATTTTCCACCTATTTTTGTAAATTTTTCACAGATCAAGAGCCAATAAAGAAAGCTTTTATTTTATTGGTTGAATTTAAATTATGGCAAAAGTGGAAATAAATGAAACACACTTACTTACAAAAAGTTGAGAGAATTATAAACATGGTAATAATCTGACAGTTTCGGAATACTGCACGTATTCCTTCATCAGGGACGCCACAAACATATAAGACATTAAAACAACATTTAAGATGACACAAGGTGGGAAGGCATGTTGGAAGTGAGAGGATTAAGAATTTAGGATTATTATTAATTATTAAGGATTTCTTAATCCTCTCACTTCCCTCACTTTCAACATGCCTTCCCACCTCGTGTCATCTTAAATGTTGTTTTAATGTCTTATATGTTTGTAGCATTCCTGATGAAGTAATACATGCAGTATTCTGAAACTGTTGGATTATTACCATGTTTATAATTCTCTCAACTTTTTGTAATTAAATGCGTTTTATTTATTTCCACTTTTTCTTTATTTCATTACACGCACGTTCAGCCTCCTTAGTTAAATTTAGCCAGTAAGGAATTTTCTTTTAGCTTCTTTCAAGTTGCATGCCAAACATGCCTACTTCAATTATCACCATGCTCTAAATGATGATTAAATTTAGTTAAGTACAGTAAATAAACTGATTTATTTGTATATGAAATTCATCATTATCTATTAAAAAAATATCAAAATTCCAAAATTCTACTAAGAATATAACAAAATGAAATGAGGGGTAAAAAAAAAATATTGCCGGGGAGACATATGTGAGGAAGAAACTCACCAGCCTGAAGGTTAATTGAACTTCTGTAGGACAACTTAATTTTAATAATTATTTCAACTGATTTAATGGAGTACAGAACTATTGTTTAAAGAAATAAAATTGCAATTAAGTGATCTGAAGAATGGATTTTAAGTTAATTAAATTCATTAATTAAATTTTAGTATGAATTTAATGACAAATGTATTGCTTAATAAAATGAAAGCTTGAAATTGGTTATTCAGCTTTGCTTCTTTTCCTTGTGGTTGTATCAAATGAAATGGAATGTCAGATAATCAGGACTGCACTTACAAAATATGATATTTAAGCCTACTGCTGTTTACATTTGCTTTCAACCTCCTGTTCAGGGTAGAATAGTGTTTTTGTTTTTTTCTTTTTTTAGCTTTTATAAAACACTCCTAATTGTATAATTATTTTCTCCATTCTGATTGATGTTATTCAGAACTCTCCAATTTCCAACAATGATGGAACTCTAATAATATTGATTGGAGTTTTTGGCAAGCTATTTTTTTCTTTTTGTTCTTTTCAGAACTAACTCCAGTGCATTTTGATGTTGTTGTAATAATATGTATCCATTTCTTATTACTATTTTTTCTGGAAAGGATTTAACTATTTTGTGAACAGATCAGTAAATTAAATCACAAGTTTTAAACTTTCTGCTAACCAATAACAAATTCATAATATACAAACTACTACGGACATCAATATTTCGTCTTTATTCTGAAGACTTCTTCTTCTTTTTTTTTGAAGATTTCTGCTAACCATATGTTCAGAGAATACATCTTTTTTTTTTGGTAAAATGTTGATTCACACTTTAATTTCTGAAAATTCACAATTTTATCAAATTTTTCTTTAATCCAATTTTTCCATTATTGACCCTGTTGAGAACATTTGCTTTACCTTCTTTTTTATTTTTAGGAAAATGATATTATCAGAATTTGTGCAGCAAACAGACTTTACTAATGAGAGATTTCAGCAATTTCAAGATCATATCATTACAAGTCTTGAAGGGATTACACCAGTAGCTGAATATAGAGAGTTTGTTGATAAATATAAGTAAGAAAATTTCAATTAAGTTAAATTAAGTTAAATATAAGTAAGAAAATTTAAAAAGAGTTTTAATGCTGAAATCTTTATCCTTATGAATTTATGAACGAAAATTGTTTTCTGCTTTCAATTTTAACAATATAGGAGGCCCAAATATTAAGTCCTATCTGATATACAGAAATACTATTTTTATTTGTATATTTCAGAAATTTGTCTGTCTTTCTCTAGCCATGATATATTAATATTTCAAAACTATAAAAGCTCACAACCTTAAATCTTTTCAGTGTTTGAGCTTGATCTGTTTGTTTGAGACCTGAGTTATGGGAGAAATTTTATAGCTTCCTGTGGAGAGCATATTATAGACATCGCAGTATAGCACCAGAAATCAATTTGGGTATGATAAAAATCAAGTAAATTTGGGATCTTAGAAATTCTTTTATTGATGATTTAATTTTTGACCTAGGCAATGACAGAAGAAAATAAAAATAAAATATTAAATATATAAATAAAATATATAAAGATAATTAAATATATCTGATGAAATACATAAATAGTCTTTATTACACAACTATGTAATTAATGAACACATTGCATTGTAATGATGTTAATGATAGTTTTGCTGCATTACTATTTCATCTACAAATGTCTCTTGACAGCTTTGTTGTTGGACTTTTTTTTGATGGCAGAGAAAACAGACCGAAATGTATAAAACTGAAAATTACTTCTGCTCACCCACATTTATTAAGTTGATCTTTTCAATCTACCGTTACACAGATAATCAGAATCCTTAAAGTTTTGCATGAACTGAGAAAAATATTCTTCTCATGGCTTTGATGAAATTAGCTTTGTTACATTGTTTTAGACATGTTACACACTTAAAAAGTTTTAAAAGTATCTGTTGTTGATGATTTGTCTTTTCCTCTCATCCATTCTTATGGACAAAATAACTCAATAGTAGGATTTTGTTGTATCAATAATGTATGAATTAATAGAATTCTATTCAAATTAAAAAGCAAAAGAAATATCATAATAAAGTAGATAAATAATTTAATTTTAATGTAGTTGTTTATTGTACATTTTTAATTCTTCCATACATCCTTTACAGCTAATGTTTTCACTTTGTAGAATGGATCTCCATCTACTGACTGTTTTTGTAACTTCCTAAATTACTTTTATGACCCATAGATGTTAAATTAGGGTGACCAGATTTTTACATTGGCAAAGCGGGACACCATTGACCTGGGGGGGGGGGGGGGGGGGAACGCAAAAAAAAAAAAAAAAAAAAAAATCCAAGGACAGAAAAAAAAAAAAAAGAAAATACTACAGCAACAAATCAAACAAAAAAGGAATTCAATAACCAAAAAAAAAAAAATCGGGACTATTTTAAAATGCCGTAGGACGCGGGACAAATTCTTAAAAATCGGGACGTCTGGTCACCCTAGTTAAATGCATCTAATATATGCTAGCATTTATCATTAAAAAAATTCTTTGTTGAATTTAGAAAAATACAAGATAAATTAATATGCAATGTCTTTCATAGATGTACATCAGCATCCTTCCCTCAATTTTGTCAACTATTTTATTTTTTCTTGTTGGAGAAAGGGTTACAAAAATTAATATTATTATTTTTTTAAAATAACCTTATATGTATAACATTTTATTGTTTTATTCATGTACTTTTTTATCCCATCTTGTTTGTTTTGTATTTGCTTTCAACATTAAGACAGCAATACTCTATCTCTTTTTTTTTTAGAAACTTGAATAAAAAAAGGTTTTAATCATGTAGTCCATTTTTGTTTTCTTATTAGAAGTACAAAAATAATATTAAGTTTGTGCTGTCTCATTGAATGCTTCTTTTGTATTGTATTTTCTGTTCTTTTTACAGCAGATCTACAGATCAGTTCTTTTGTTTAATTTCAGAAGTCCACCTCCTCTACCTATTGCCTTTATATTTGATAGAAAATTTATAGATGATTATAATAGCCAGTTGAAGCCAAATGCTGTTACTGTTGATGATCTTACATTTACAATTCTCAGAGTGAGGTAATTATGCTTTCAAAACCTTAAATTTCCTAGTTCTTTTCATTAATTATTTCTTTTTGTGTTACCAAAAAAACAAAAAAAAAATTAGACTGATATCCAATTGAAGGGACATTTTAGTGAAAAAAAAAATCATAAACAACACTTAAACAATAAGTATGTTCCTACCATCATCTTCTCTCTCTATCTCTCTCTTCTCTTTACCTTGTTCCTGTTAAACCCAAATCAGATGTTTGTTTTTTTGCTTTTTGATGTAAAATGCTAGTACAGACAAATCAACAACATCAACCCAAATAATCCTTCAATCCTTTAGTCCAAAATAAAAATGTTTAATTGGAGTTGAACCATATTAATAACATAGTAATGCATTTCTGAGTATCTCCTGAAGAAAACCCATAGTCATTACTGAACTGAAATGTTAATACCGTAGAATTTATTTTTTATGAAATCACTAATTAATTCTCATTCTTTCTCTTTATATTGTTTATGGCACAGTGTGATTTATTCAAAAAGACATTTAGTCATTTTTCCCATAGAATTGATAAAATTGAATTGAGTAAAATGGAATCTGGAGTCATTGGAAGTAATATTGATGTTGTAACAAAAGTTCCATCATTTCTTCCTGGAAATTATCAATCTAAGTGAATTTTTGTTTAGTTATGAGCGTTTCTGTTTTCTTTTATGTAATAATCTTGTCACTCACATTAAATTTGATTTCATATACTAAATTTCGAATGAATTAATCCTTACTAAGCTAAAAGGAAATGCTAGCATAGATTGATTGTTCAACCCTTTTATTCTTGATTTGTTTTTTGATGCTTTTGAATTGAGGGATCATTGTCTTGTTTGATTCTTCTCATAGCCTCTAAAATTATTACATTATGTAATCAATTGTATTTGTCTAGTGAATTTATCTTCTTTAAAATATCTTGTTGGCTTACAATGTACTTATAGAACTCTGAGCCAGACAAATGCTTAAAATTGTACTTCACTAGCAACAAACCCTTGAAAGAATCTACATTTAAATTGATTCCTCTCATTTGTCCATTGTGCTGAAATTAAGGAGAAAACCCTTTCACTATTTTCATTGTGTCCTGGCAATGGAAAAAAATATTCTGCCATTTTAAGTTGTTCTGAATGATATTCATGAGGTTTGCTTCTCTCAAAATACTTAACCCACTTATCATGACTTGTTTTCAAGGTCTTTGTTGTTGTGTTCAAGAAATCTGTTCAAATTACATAACTAATCACAACATTTTGCATCAACAATCATTAATCCTTTTTCAAATAAAACGATGCGCATGTTTCCACATCTTTCATTAGTATCTTTCCTTTCAAATCCATCAATTTGTAACAGTGAAAATCTGTAAATGAGACACTCCATTTCTTTAAATAATCATAGCATTCCCTTTACAAAGAAATTGCTTCCTCCATAAAACAATCTACTTCACTATCAAATCCCTCCTCCTGTGCACATGACAACACCTCTTTATCTTAACGGAAATAAAGGAACATTGTAACCTGTTCTCTGGTAGAGAAGATACAGTTTCTATTATACACTCATTAACAAAAAAAACGACGCACCTAGAAGGAGTTGTCCGATGGAGACAAAAATTGGTGGAGAGGAAGATTATATACAGAATAGAAAATGATTAAAATTTCAGACAAATTGAATGATTTATTTCAGAGTTACAAAATAACGAGCTCAATAAGGTGTTGACCCACCTCTACCCTGAATGCAAGCTGCCACACGACATGGCATAGAGTGATAAAGCTCCCTGGTGGTCTCCTGCGGTATTTCTTGCCAAATTTGCTCCAATTGTTGGGCTAGGTCATCCCCATTCCCTGGTAGATGCAGTCGCCTTCCCATCATATCCCAGACATGCTCGATTGGAGAGAGATCTGGGGATCTGGTTGGCCAAGGAAGTGTTTCACAAGCTGCAAGACAGGTCATAGCAACACGTGCCGTATGTGGTCTGGCATTATCTTGCTGAAAAATAAGGCCAGGGTACTGCAAAAGGAAGGTCTCAGAATGTCGTCGACGTACTGCTTTGCTGTAAGTGTGCCGCTAATGACGACCAAAAGGGTCCGGCTATCAAGGGAAATGGCACCCCAGATCATAACTCCTGGTTGAGGGCCTGTGTGGCGTGCAGTAGTGAAAGCAGGATCGGCATGCTGCCCTGGGCGTCTCCAGACACATCTGCAACGATCGTCAGGACACAGTTGGAAGCGGGATTCGTTGCAAAACACTGTACGTCCCCAGTCAGCATCATTCCAACCGGATCGAGCCAAGCACCACTGTAATCGGGCCCGACGGTGTGCAAACGTGAGTGGCAGGTGGCATAGCGGTCGGTACGAGCGTAGATGTCGCTCTCTCAGCCATCTGTGAATGGTCATGGTGGACACTCATGTGCGGGTCGCACGTCTGATGGTTGATAACGATGATTCAGATGCTGTGACAGCTGATCTAACAATCACTCTATCCTCCCGCTCTGCTGTGGCCCTAGGGCGACCGGTATCTGACACTGAAATCTGCCATTGTCCACCCATTCCTGCCAGCATCTTCTAATCGTCGCATCACTTCGACCCATATGACGAGCGATTCTCTGATTTGCCCAATCTGCCTCTTTCAAACCAATGATACGGCCTCTTTCAAACCAATGATACGACCTCTTTCAAACTGTGACAGTTGCACGTAATGAGCTTGAATCCTGCGGCGAGGAATTTTTTCAGTCGTTGAAAGGTATCCTAATTCGCAATGCAACAAAAATTTTTACCATCAGATTGACAATCGCTTCTTATATACACCTGCTGAGTGCGCAGTTCCGATGTGCTGTAGCTCTCGCAATTCATTCATTGGACACCAAAGTTTAATTATTTGCATGGGCGGTCCCAATGTCTTTGCATATGAAATTTCATAACAATCGGACAACTCCTTCTAGGTGCGTCGTTTTTTTTGGTAATGAGTGTATTATGTCAAGTATGGAATTTTTTTATTTTTGAATCTTGATGTTGTCATGAAAAACAGACAGGAAAGAATGTAGGTGCCATAAATATGCTTCACTCAACCTGGATAAAAAAAAATTCTTCAGAATTTTAGGGGGACTAGATGAAGATAAGAAATAAGACTGCAAAGCTTCATACATTTCAAGTATTCTGTGAATCACTGGCAACACCAGATAACCACCTGGTTTTAGTGTGGGACAATAACTGTTTGTAGCTTGTATTAACAAACTCACAATACTCTTTAAATTGTTCTGTCTTACTGTATAAATAGAAAAATAATTATACAATTTTGTGACTAGGCATTCCAAATCAAATTCTCAAAGTGCCCGCCCCTGTTGAATGGCATTATGAACGATATGTGCTGGACAGCCTAAACCTACTACATTCTTGTTCATAGATTCTTTAATTTAGTGAAAACATTGTTACCCTCAGTCTTTTGAAGGTCCCAAAATTAGTATTTGTATTATCACCAGTAAATGCTACTCAGTTATTAACAATACCTAACTGTGTTAGTATTTCAGTAATGTAGGATGAAATTGGGAGTGGTTTTAATCTCTACAACTTTAGTCTGGATACCTCTTAATTTATAATAAAAAAAAAACTGTATTAAAATTGGAAATATTTTCAGATATCCATGATTGCTACCATCTGTTCATATCCCAAAATATGATATCCCTTTTAAGCACTGCATCATCACATTAACAGAATGTGGCCTGAGAATTTTGTTTATTATAGCTTCAGTCTTTGTCCTAGCACATGACACATTCTTGGCAATATCTAAGTCACAGTAAATCTCAGCATTTAGTTTAGATGTACAATCCATACATTGATATGATGAATGGTACCTAATGGTGTGATATGCCAAAGCTGCCTCAGCTGCATTTACTAATTGTGTAGATTTTGATTTTGTTAGTGTCCATTAACAGACATCTTCAAGTGTATATAATACAATGATTGTAACTAATATATAGCCCAATTAGTAAGGCGTTGCATTTAAAGAAATCTCATTAGTTTTTCTTGTCCATTACTTTACAACATTCTTTATTTCTTGTTGTAATGTTATTACTTATGTAATCAACTTGAATTGTCCAGAACATTATTTGATTCATCATATCAACATTGCATTGATGTCTACATTGTTACAAGATTTCTGGAAACCAAGTGTTTTATAATAATAATAATTATTTATAATTAATAATAATTGAAGTTAATTTAATTACTAGTTAATAAAATTAAATATCAAGCAAGATTATTAGCAATAGTAATTATTATTATTATTGCTAATAATTATGATTATTAGATTATTAGCAATATGTATTTTTTATTGACTAATACCTTTTTTCTAGAAACAAAAATCTGAAGAAAGTTATAATTAACATTTTTTCTGTTTATTCAGTTTTAATTCTCTTATGTTTTAGGCTCATGGAATTAAGTGAGAAACTTCAAGAATGCCAAATTTTTCTGAAAGAGAAACAGAATCAATTAATTCAATGCGAAAATGAGATATCTGCTCTACGGAAAACAGCAGATATGGCCACAACGTAAGCATTTGTAATCTTTTTCTGTTTTCTTTTTAAATTTTACTATTGCAAAAAAAATACAGCTGAAAATCAATTTCAGTAAAAAATGCACAATTTGCCCAATGCCATTCTATTCCCATTTATTATTGTCGGAAGGTTATTGATCAGAAATTCTGAAGATAATAGATACAATAATATATTCTGATGGTGAGAATATTTGGTGTTTGCCAGATTCTCCTAATATCAGAGGGGGTAAAAAAAAAGGAGGGGAGAACTTTTTCATTAATAATGAAAAGTATATTAGAAACTGCAGAAGATGATAAGTTGTTTTTTTCTTTTAAATGAATGTCTGGTAAATAGGTGTTTCCAATAGAAGCCTCTGTTGGCTTAAGGGTGCTGAAGGTACAGGTTCTGGCATTTCAGTGATCATTGAGCAGTTGTGTTTAGGTGGTCAGCCCAATGCACACTTACATTTATCCACAGGAAGGAAAGTCAGTTCCTACTTTACAGAGGGCTGGGTGAACCCTAGGGCCTGTCCAGAGAAAAAATAACCTTGGAAAATCTCCAATCTCTGCTGGGGATTAAATTCAGCTTCTCAAGCCTGTTGCCCAGTGTTTATACAGTGGACCATCATATGGTATGTCTTGCGTTGTATTTGTGAAATCGTTTTTTTGCAAAATTAGTACCAAGAACAAATAAAAAGATAATGATATATCATTTATTGAAGAGGATTCATATTATATTATATTATATTATATAAAAGATGAAACAATATTAATATCAGTAAAATAATAAACTGAACTGATCTGAGTAAATGTAAGAAAGTGGTTGTAAAAATTAATTCACTAATAATTTATTGTTAATGATAATCAAAATTGAATCAATCAATTAAACAAAAAAGGAAATGAAATGCACTTAGTTGTATAATAAATGAATAAACAGGATTAAAAGGGTGGTAGTTAACCGATAGT
>JAFIDM010010028.1:3632988-3653687 GCA_023159025.1 Thereuonema tuberculata | reverse complement strand
ATGATCAAAAGCACAGTGCTGTGGAAGAATTAGGAAGTGATTACTGGCTGTGGACAATCCAGGCCCCTATCAGCAGTTGCTGATCTGCTGCAAGAGTGGTCGACTGTTTCCAGCACTGTGGTGGTGAATGTTGTAGACATGCTAGGATGATGTATGTGAGTACAGTTTGTGCAGTTAAGAGAGTTTGAGCGAGGTCGTAATGTGGGTCTGCATGAGGCCAGGTGGTCATTCCAGAGAATCTCTCAACACATTGGACATGAAGTGTCCGCTGTGCATTAGTGTTGATGCCGGTGGTCTGAAGAAGTTCCAGATGCTTATCAGCCAGGTTTTGGACAGCAGAGGCTTACGAATGCATGCCAGAACTGCCTTATCATATGCATGGCGACTGCAGCAGAGAGTAGGACCAGTGTCTCATCCCAGGTGTCAGCTAGGACTGTCTGCAACTGTTTGCTGGAAGCTGGGCTACGATCACATGTGCAGCTCGCCAGACTTCTCCTCACGCCATGCCACCATACAGGTCACCTTCACTGGTGTCGTGAAAGAAGCACCTGGAAGGATGAATGGCACAGCATTGTGTTTAGTGATGAGAGCAGGTTCTTTATAAATGCTAGTGATAGTTGTTTGTGCGTGCAGTATTGACCAGGTGAGCGGTACCTGTCACAGTGGATAAGGCAACAACACACAGGACCATAGCCTGGCAACATGATGTGGGGAGCCAAAGCCTATAATGGCCATTCGCCCTTGTTTGTCCTACAGGGAACATTGAGCAGTGCAGCGTTCATCCAGATCACCATCTAATCCGTTCGGTTGCCATTCCTGCAACATTACGGAGATGTGCTCTTCCAACAGGACAGTGCCACCCACACACTGCTCGTGCAAACCAACAAGTTCTGCAAGACATTTGTCAGCACGATCACCAGACCTTTATCCCATTGAGCATGTGTATGACTTGATTGGATGGCATCTGGCCTGATCTGCAACACTGGTGGCAAACCTTTACAGACTGCACCACTAGGTGGAATGGGCATGGAACTCCATTCCCCAGGATGACATTTGGCACCTCTACGATTGTCTTCATGCGAGAGGCCTACAGATTCCCAAAGGTTATATTTTTAAATCAACATCGCAGAACCCAAGTATATACTGTACAGTGTTTCAGAATTCCCTCTGGGATTTCAGAGGTCTGTAGCTCACAGACAAACTCACCCACAAGGACGAGAGCGTGGCAGTGCAAAGAGTACATATTCAAGTTTTTAACATAGCTTAAAGATGTTCGATATATACTCCTCTGGTAACTCGACAGACATCAATTCTGTAAACCAACTCTTGCCACCAACTTGTTGCAACATATCAATCGATGGTAGCAACTGAAGCCACGATTTTTCGTCAAAGCTTTCGTAAATCACATGGTAAAGGGGGAATGCAAACTTTCTTTTTGACATAGTCCCACAGGAAAAAGTACATAGAGTGAGGTTGGGTGACCTGGGAGGCCATGGAATAAGTGAAGAGTCTTCGTTAGATGTATGTCCAATCCAACCGTTTATTGAGGTGATGGCAAACGTCTAAATGAAAATGTGGAGGAGTTCCATCCTGTTGCAAAATGAAATTCTCACTATCCTGATGGAACTGAGGCAAAAGCCATTGCTGTAATATATCTAAGTAAACAAAATCATTAACACTTTTCTCGGCAAAGAAAAATGGTCTGTACTCTTTCTGAGATGAAATTGCACAAATTACCTTGGCTGGATAACTGATGTGTTGAACTGTTGCATAATGATTTTCCATGCCCCAAATGCTCATATTATGGATTTTGACCTTTCCAGAGAGATGGAAGCATGCCTCATTGCTGAATACAACCTTATCTGCCGCCTCCAGTAGACGTTCATAAAATTGCAAACAGAATCCATGACGGAGATTGTTATCTTCAAGAGTGAGAGCCTGAAGTACCTGCAACCAGTATGGTTTATAGGCAACTCTTTTGCATAGGATGCACCAAATAGTCATATGAGACATTTGTAATTCTTGGCTTGGGTGACATGGATTTTTGAGGACTCCTGGTAAAGGATTCTGGCCTGCTTGTTCGTTTTGAGGCACACAAACAGTCCGTTTCCTTGAATTTCCTATACCACTCTCTAATTGTTTTGTCCATCCGTGGTTCTGTTTGATACTTGGTTCTAAAACCACTCTTACAATTGACTCAGTTTTAGCAAGTTGCAAAACACATAACTACTGTCTCCACACTACTGTCTCTAGTGGAGAAATGGGTAACTAAGCCACAGCACGTGACAAAAGAAAACTTGATTTTGTACTCTTTTCACTTCCACACTCTCATCCATATGGGCAAGTTTGTGTGTGAGCTACAGACCTCCGAAATCCCAGAGGGACTTCTGAAGCACCCTGTATATCAAGGAATTTTGAAATCTGTTGATTAAAATGAATTGTTTTTTCAGTTCTAATTTTTAAAATAACTTATATTATTTTAGTTTTGTTTGTAAAATAATTTTATTTTACTTTTTTTTGTAAAATTAATAGTAATTTTTTTATTGTATTTTTTTTTATCTATAAATATAAGGTAAAATTAACTTTTTGGAGAAATAAACATCAAATTCCTTAATCAACTTATTCTAACTTTCTTTTTTTTTTTTCAGTATATTTGTTAAAAAGAAATTATTGGAAACTTTGCGACAAGAAATTAATGATTTGAAAAGCAGAGAACATAGATACCAAAAACAACATGATCTCATATTTGGACCTTTTAGTACACTCAGTGAAACTGGTCCTCCTAACGCTCTTGATATAAAAGAGGATGCTGATGGTGATCAAGTAAGTAATGGAAATAATATAGAACACTGAAAACAACAGTCATTATTTATAATGTATAATTGATCACTAGCAAATTTATAAAAAATATTAAATAAGACTTACAGATTTCTAAATTATTTATATTTGGTTTGCATATAAATTCTTCTTTGACAAATTGACTTTTAAGAATAACACCAATTAGTTATTCCAACATTTACAAAAAATAAAATAAAATAAAATAAAATAAAATAAAATAAAATAAAATAAAATAAAATAAAATAAAACAAAAAATGAAGTTATAATTTTAACTCAACTATTATTTACAAAAATACTCAGCATTATTACAGGTGTTCTACACAATTTCAAGATTTTCTAGTGCCAAACTATATACCTCAACTTTATATTTATTGAAAGATGGAGCTTCAAAAATTTTCAGCTGGTTATCTTTACTTGGTATAAAAAATGTTAGAATTTATTTGTTGTTTTAACAAAAACATGGTATAGAAAGAAATCAGTTTCTACTAGTATCCAAAATTAAAATCTGAAAAGTAATTACTGACAAAACATAAAAGCTGTGTAACAAAATGTAAGTGTGTACATATATACACAATTATAGTTTTTCAGAAAGAAACATTTTAAATAACAATAAAAATATTGACAAGTTTTACGAATTCATGATTTCGGTCCAATGTGCAGTCTGGTTAAATGTGATTAAAGAGAACATGATCTCTTCCCAAAGTCATCCAAATTTAAAATGACAGATCAAGCTATTTACAGAGTTGGTGATTGTATCTATAACACATTACATTCAGCAGTATAGATTCACTGTAACTAGTAAAGGGTTCATGGAATGGTCTGATAAGCTGTATTATGTCTGGACAAAGCCTCTTAGAACACTACTTCTTGTTCAGAACTGGACAACTGATTGGACATTTCATTTTTTCATATATTTTCACATTTATTGAAGTAATCAATAAAGCATTATTTTGTGGATTAGAATTATTAATCATAAAATGAAATTCAAAGTTAATGTCCCTTGGAAAAGCCTAACAGGTCTGAAGAATCTGAACCCAGTCATATGCATCTTTCAACACATAGGGTATTCAATAAGATCCATCCATACCAGTATATTATTTCTAAAAAAGTATCCCTACCTACCACCCTTCAAAAATGCCTGACAGATAAACGAGTCAATGTTATCACCATGTAAATGTTAAATAATCTGTAAAACTTTTTTATGATGAAAGCAGCAACTTGAAGATACAGTAAAAATTATTCATGCTGATGTACAACTTTGAGATCAGGATAAGATCTTTCACCATCCTCGTGTTAGCAATTAATCAGTTATAGATTGAGCAAAGAAATTCAGAAATGTAAATTTTAAACATAAACTATATATTAAATTATTTTTACTTTCTCCATGCAATAGTAATAGGAAAGAATGGTAATCATGCATATGATTTGCAAATTCAAAACAAAAATTCTAAAATTTCTAATCATTTTAATTTCTTAAAACTTACATATAAAATACAACTTTAATCACACAAAATACCTATGTCCTGATTTTAAGAGAAATTCATATTGTTCACTCCCTGAAACAAATTTACAACAAATTACTTCCTTTTTCTGTAATGTCTGTATTTCCGTGTGCTTCTGTGTCTGTGTATTTGTCTGTTATTGAAAATATTGTGAATGCAATAATTTAAAACATAATTAATCAATTACTTTGGTCTGTCTGAAATAGAATCAATATTTCCTCACAACTTTTCTAGTCAGCATTTGAAAATTTCTTGAAAACAATAGATACACACACTCACACACACAAAGAAACTTTAATTGAAACAGTTGCATATTGTAATTACAGCATTTAATATGAAATGAAAGTTTAGTAACTTTAATGATGGCCCTTGAATTTTCCCTATCTACTTCAGTTTAATTTGCCAAAAAGACTGTGAATTTCATTGTGTAAAGTAGCTCTGCAACTAAAAATTACACAAAACTGATAAAAAATAAGTAAATAAACAAATATGCTTAAGAATTTGAAATATGTGGTATAATGTATTCAAGCATTTTTTATGGAGGCCTCAACTAACAATGGTAAGTTACTTTCCTTACAAATTGCAACTGCAATAGTGGCTGGGAAGTTGATACTTATAATTGCAGTTGATCATATACAAGATGATTCACATTAAAGTATCTCTATGCAGAGCATTCTGGGGAGAGACCTAGAGGGTGAAGCAACCTCAGACTTGGACTGTATACATTCCAGACAGCTCCCCCCCCACATCAAATTCCGGATCCAGGTACCAAATGCAATATAGGGCCTTCCCCCCCCCCCCCCCGCATGTTATGAACAAAATCATAAATTCTTAGCCAAAAATATGCAAAAATACGATTTCATACTTTTACAGCAGGGATAGGCAGACTTTTGTAAGGTAAGAACTACCTCAAGTATTAAGTGCCGCGGTCACCTTAAGACTAAAAAAAAACAAAAAAACAGGAATCTCCAAATCAGCAACCAAAAAAAAAAAAGACATCTTCAGACTTTTGAAATCTCACATGCGGTCACTCCAAAATGCATGATCGACGTCTTACCCACCCCTGTTCTATACTATAAACATACTGTAGATCTCAGCCTGGGCCCCGGTGCTGAGGGACCAACTGACCCGCCCCTTGTGGGGGCCCTGATTCCAGATCATGGTGAAGAGATTTCTGCAATAAAAAAAAAATAGTTAAAAAAATGACTAAACGAGGGAACTGTGGTACTACTGAGATTAACAATTATAGTAGTATGAACTGAATGGATGTATGAATCCAGTTCCAGGAAGGAACCATAAACAACAGCATACCAAGTGTTATCAAGTGATTTTTATTCATTTATTCCATATATTATGTAAAAGTGTTAATAGCACCAAGGGTTACTGAGACTGCAGGGAACTGTCAAGCATAGTCAGAGGTAATGCTCAATGTGTTGGCCGTTCTGCGGGACCAAAAGCTTATATTGAGGGATAGCATGTTCCACAGCACAGTGCATTTGAACTGTGAAAATGTTTCCCATGTGCAGTACAATTTTGGCCTTCAAATCTGTCAGGTGAAGAACATTGCCTCAATAAAACATGCTTTTGAGATAACCCCAAGTTAAAAAAAAAAAACAGGGGCCATCTTGTTGGAAATACACAAGTGATGATTTCATCCTCTGGGAAATGTATTTGAAGCAGTTGTTGAACATGCATCCTATGTGAGGAGGTGCTTCATCTTGCATAAATGTTGTTGTGTTGAGGCATCCTCTTTGCTGGAGATGCGGGATGACAAAACTGGTCAACATCTCCCAATAACAAGTTGCAGTTACTATATAGGTCACAGGTCTAGTTGGATGGATTTTCTCGAAGAAAAACAGACCGATCAGAAATATGTCCGTAAATCCTATCCATACTGTTACTTTCAGTGAATGTGAGGGAATCTGTTCAAACTGATAAGGATTCCCTGTAGCCTAGATGTGACAATTTTATGTGTTCACTGTTACATAAACATGAAAATCAGCTTCATCATTCCACAGGAATGTTCCAGGGTCAATCCTCGTCCACCTGTATGCATGCCATGAATGTCAGACCAAACATTCCTTGGATGTCACCATTGCCAGGTTGTAGCTCTTTGAGGTGGCTGAGCCTTTAGGGATAGTTATGCAATGCTTTGCACAAACATCTACATACTGTTATCTATGGTACATTTTTTAGTACTATGACATGAACACTATATGTATCTGCAACATTCTCACATGTTGCTCAACGATTGCCATTGCAATGTCTTCAACGTCTCGACCTGTACGATAACTGCAACTTGTTATTGGGACATGTTGCACAGTTTTGTCATCCCACACCTCCAGCAGAGAGGATGCCTAAACACAACAACATTTAGATAGATAGGTAGATATCCAATGGCTGTACAAGTTGAGTGCTTTTAACCCATTTGGTACCATGCTTCCCAATATAAACCATTTATGTTTTTTAATTCTTATTAACTTAAAATAAATTTCGTACAAACAAGAAGATGATCTTGATCCATAGTTGATCCTGGTAAATTACATAAAATACATATGGTTGAATTAAAAATTATAACTTTATATAGGTGAGCAGCCAGACAGTCATGTCCTGAATTTAGTCTGAATAAGGCAACAGCTTCTTTTTGAGGTTTAGTACTGTTTTCTTTCCAGGTCATATCTAAGTTTGTTCATTTTTTGTTTTCAGATAATTGATTCATTTGTTGATTTATTTTTGTTTCAGTTTTTTTTTTGATGATTCGTTTAAGTATATTAATGCTGATGGAATTATTATAACGATAAAGTTTAGTTCCTTTATTTGCTAAATAATTGACTTTATTGTTTCCGAATAAGTCACTAAGTGAAGGTATCCACTGAAATTGTATTTGTTTGAATAAACCTTCCAATAGTTTTATTAAATTTCTTACTTCTAGAATTTGTTTTGTAACTCGACTACTGATGGATGCTATTGCTTGTATTGCTGATTTTGGATCTACCAAAAAAAAAAAAAAATGCATTTTTGAATTTGTTGAGTCTATAGATAAGTTGTTTCATTGGTAGTAGAATTGCTTTATCTCAGCATCGAAGTTTGATTTAAACTGACCTATTGATATGTAGTGAGAGAATAAGATTGAATAAATTCCAATTCCTGCATTTTCTTCTTTATTAATTAGAGAGCCATCTGTGTAGATATGTAACCATTCTGTAGTACAGAATCTATTTGCTATAGTAGCTATTGTCAGTTGTTTTAGTTCTTGTGGTAAAAAAATCTCCTTTCTTAACTTTTAGATTCAAATCTAACTGCATATTGTAAGTTTTCTAGTCTATTATGGAGGGGTCAACTTGCATTGGTAGATTTAAATTTTCCAGATATTCATAATTTATTTTTATTACATCAATTTGTATTTAAGTATTTAATCTAAGATAAAAGATTAGTTTAACATTTTGGATTTACAATGAATTCAGTTTCATTATTTAATATTATTGTTTTATGTGAAAGTTTTATTACACTTTGTTACTGATTGTTTTTGTTACTTATTGTTTTAAGTGAGGTTGTATGCATATTGTTGATTTGATAATAGTTCAATATTGTTTTAATGTTAAAATGAAGAGAGGAAGTTTTTTTCTCTTCATTTGCTTTTAGTTTTATTTTTATTTATATATAAATATGTATAACCGTGAAGAAGTCTTTTCAGAATAAAAAGACGAAATATTGGTCATGAAGATGTTGGTGGTGTTTCTTCAAGTTTAGTATACTATTATGATATATGAAAGATGAAAGATATCCAGTTTTAGTTTGTTTATTTGTTTAATTATTTTTTTATACTTTGTGGAAATCCATCTTTGATTAAAAAATCTTCTGAACCATTCAAGCATTTTACTGTTTATATTCAGATTCTTTAATTTGATACAAGTTTACATCTCCTTACTGTAGCGCATGCTCCTTTAAGGTTAATGAATACTGCCAAAACACTTTAATTTTTGTTGAATGCACTTTTTATCTCCTGGATAATTCAGGTATTTCAGCTACTTAAGGTATCCAAGCTGTACAGTCTCTTCCTGCTTGGACTGTGAAGCTACCCATCTCCTCAAATTGATGAATCATATGCAGCAATTCACATGGTGTCAATGGACCTTTCTGCAATGATTTGTGGCATCTGTACTCAGTGTTTCCACAATTCTGGTAGAATAACTGTAAAAGTAAGGCACGTTCCAGCAACGCAAGAATCATTGTACTTGTCGAAGAATGTCTCCAATCAGCCTCACACTTCATTTTATACCTGATTTGATGCCTTACAAAATAAGCACTATGCAAATTTCAACAACTGGTTTCCCCATATCATTCATTTTTTTAACTAATATTTTTTAATGCAGAAATCTTTTACCCTTGATCTGGAATGTGTATATTCCAAGTCTAACGTTGTTTTGCCTACTGGTTATCTATCCAGAGTGCTCTGCATAGGGATATTTTAATTTGAATCACCTTGTATTTCATACTTCAACATTTCAAGTCATTTGTCTTAACCTTAATAGTTACATATTTTGTGAGTTGGTTCCACATAAAAATGGCTTAAGAGCTGAATCGTTTTGTTTGATAATGATCTCATCTTCTTTATATTGCTGAGATCAATATTGTATCTAGTTACCAATGTTCAATTTGAGCCGTTCAATCTTTTGAAGAATTCCAAAGATACACAAAGACAATTATATACAGCACATCAGCTCATGATTTTATAAAAATAATAAATTGCAAAAATTAAAAAAAAAAAAAAATAATAAATAGCAGCAGTGATGCAAAGAACACATCTACCATTTATATGGGTAAGAGACTGGAAAGGTTTGGGAAAGTATAATTAAATTGTTGACTCCTGCTGTGGCCTTTAATAACCTTCAATTTATATCCAATGGAGAACAAAGTGATGAAGCAAAGTTATATTCTCTGATGAAACCTGATCCCATTAGAAATTCATTCAATTAGATCTGGAAAAAATCTGGAGAAGGCCTGGGAATTGTTGCAAAATGTATGTCTACTCAAAGCTCATCATTCAGAGAATCTAAGTTTTGATATGGAAACATCTCATATTCTAGACAATTGATCTCTTACTACATTTTTATAAAATACTGATATGTATCCTTTGCTCTTGTTTATTGGAGATGATTTTCGATATTTTTTTGAGACAGATTTTTCATCTTTCGTTAAGTATCCTAATAGCCTGTATGATTTATCCAGCATGAAACTTAGATTTAAACTCCCAGAACTCATCTGGGATAGGTTAAGAAAAAGTATTCCTTTCCTAGAGATATTAAGCTGAATTTTGGCAGTGGACATATTACTCAAAAGAAGATCAATGTCCTCATCAACATCATTCTTCAGAGAACAAAGCATCTTAATAGAGCAAGAGATAAGAAATATTGGATATGGAGTAGCTTATTTATTATTTAACATGTTTTAAATTTTACTAATCATTTCTGAAGTTATGTTCATTATTTCTTATGTTTCATTAATTAGTTCTTTTAATAAATTTAAATCAAATATTTGTTTTGATGCTTCTCTAGAGAATGATATAAAATTAGTGTAATTTTTATTATGGATATCTTTGTGCCTGTAAATTATCAGCTTCATGCAATAACACAAAAAATGTTCTTTTTATTATTGGTTATTAATTAAAATGTTTTTAAGGTGCTCTGCTTTTTTTTTTTTGCTAGTAAGAGCATATGTGGCTCTTTTACTGTTCAACTGCTTCTAGTAGACAAATTTATTGATCTATTAAGAATCTGAATTCTAGTTATAATTAAGAACTTAATTTGAGCTCATTTTGATATGTAATATTCTACTTTAAAACTGTCATTGCATGGGAAATTACAGAATTTACTTAATTCATAAAAAATTATGATCTTAAAAATTATGGTTGTTTCTTCTTTACTTCCTTACCATTCAGGAAAGAAAAATAATCATCAAAATAGTTGTGGCTCTATTTTAACATTATAGTCTTATCTGTAGCAGGAAAAATAAAAACTTATCAATTTTTCTGTTTTTAGATTTTTATTGATTTTGCATATTTGTAGTTTTTATTTTTTTCACTTGATAAAGAGGGTCAACAATAATAATTATATCACTATTTATAGAGTATTGTCTTGTGTCATACTTAAAATGGGTGGTAGCAGAAGATTTAGAAGTTACTGTCTTTATACATTAATGATGTAAAGAATGAGATAGTCGAACAAGTGACGAACAGCAATAGATGTCAACTGTTACTTCCCAACCACAAGAAATAATATATTATCTTCATCCTTTTATTAGAATTCTATTTGAAATTGATTTCAAATCAGCAGGGTCAGGCCCCACATTCAAATCTGCAGATAGATATAGGAAGCTCTTGTACGAATAGCTAGGATTAATAAAATTTCACTTATTGATGAATAGTAACAGATCATGATAGATTATTTTGTTTGTGCATCTGTTTGTTGTTTTTCAATTATAGTAGACTCTTGCTTATCCGGCCTCCAGCTCCAACCATGATGTAAAAGAGGCAGGGCTATTTTTAGTCCATTTGTTGCTATCCTAGCTGCACTGTGATGGCACGCCGGCCACATGTGAAAGGTTTTCATTTCACAGATGAAGAATTTTCAAAAGGGTGCAGGAAGAGAAAAATGAAAGTGTGGAGGAAGAGTTCACTGCAGAGGCAGAGAGCATGAAGATTTCTCACACTCTGGTACCAAAGCTGCCAATATATTCCTACAATACATAACAACCAGACAAGTGCAGTACCATCGTAATGGTAGTAAAGTGATTGGGTGACAAACCATGCCATTGATGAGCATTTTCATTTAAGCACACAAAAATCCAGCACATTTTTTGAAGTGACTGCAGTTAGTAGAAAATGCTAGATTTCATCTGAGCTGTGCTACAAAGCTGTGCTTGTACGTTTCCTTACTGTGTTCATATATTGTTCTTCACTGTACTGATACGAAAAAATCATTTCATTAATAACAAGGTGTGAGATCAAATATTTACTAGATGACATCCCAAAATAGCGGTTCTCTTTTAGTTTGGAGATGTCATTTATTTTCTACTAGATCATTTCATTATTGTAAATGAGACAGTATAGTATATATTGATTGTATTTTTTTTACCATTATCGTATGCTTGTCTCTTATTTATGTTTTTCTTAATTACATACTATAGACAGTAAACTTGTAACATTTTAAATTTAATGAAAAATTAAATCCTCTGTAATCCAGTGCTCTTACTAATCTGGTATCCCTCTGTGCAAAGAACAGTCGGATTAGCAAGAGTCTAGTAAATAAAATAAATATCAATCTTCATATGAGATTAATTATTAATTATTCTAAACTTATTTGCAACTTTTAAAAAATACAATATCAGTTACTTTGCTAACCATTATATACAGAATTAAAAGAAAGATGAGGAAAATTTTCTGTTTATACTGTAATATAGATGTTGTATTTACACTCATTGCCAAAAAATTAGCTCACCCAGAACGAATGATTCTGAGAATGATGAAACTCAGTACACTACTTGTGCCATTGATTGCAGTTGGGCTGCGAGTGTCTACTGAGCACTGCCACTAAGGGTGTTAGTATTACTACGGCTGCTGTCCTGACAACGGCCATCATATGACTGCTATGTGTTTTACAATCAGTGTGGTTTTGGAGTGTAGGTCTCTTGAGTCCTTAGCATTCTTGATGAAGCATTCAATGCAGTTTTGATCATCTCACAGAATTTGAGAGGTTGTATCCTTGGACTGTGGGAGGCAGGCTGATCATTCCATTGAATTGACAACCATCTGAACCGTTCCGACTATACTGTGCATCAGTGTTGTAAGTATTGGAGATGTGAAGGAATATATTCATGCAGGGTGGGATACCTAGGCAGAATACTAGAAGAGAGGATTATGTCATCGTGCGACAGGTATGATCCAAGAGTGTCCCTGTTCACCGTTCAGAGACATGTGGTGGCATCACTAGACACCTCTGAATCTATCTGCATGAATTTTTGGTGTTCCTTATACTCTCTGCCATTAACACCCCACCATTAGCAGCTTTGTTTGTAGTGGTAGCTGGCATGGACAGCTGTTGATTGGCAATGAATCATGTTTAGTGATCAATCCAGGTTTTTGTCTGGACAAGAATAATCACCTTACTTGAGTATGGAAAAGCACTGGGCAGCACACAAATCCAGACTTCATTGTTGAGTGACACACCAGGACTGGTATCATCATGGTGTGAGGGAGCCATCTCCTACAATTCTTGGTCTCTGCTGATGGGGAACATTGATGGTACAGAGTACATTCAGGAGATTCTGTAGCTCATGTGCTTCCCTTCATGGAGCGACTACAGTAGTCCTGTTTTCAACAACATAATGCCCACCCATATACAGCACTGGTTTCCCTGGACTGTCTCCATGCTGTCGATACCGTTCCTTAGCCCGCCAGGTCTCCCGACTTGTAGTCCATTGAACATATGTGAAACCAGTTGGGATGGCAGTTTTAGCCATCAACAAGTATGAGCGATCTGCAGAGACAGTTGCAAAGATATGAGAAGACCTTCCACAGGACAGCATTAGACATCTCTATGACTCCTAACAAGCCTTTTCGCCACATTTATCCTCACAGTTAGGATTACACCTTATTAAAAACGCTATCAATCTGTAGTCTTGCCTGAATAAACGACCCATTTGCTCTGATATTATGATCAGTTATTTGCATTACATTCTCATTGCCTATGCCAAGTGTCACTTCATTTCGACAGCTGCTTCTGGGTGTGCTAATTTTTTTTGGCAATGAGTGTGTGGGTGGGTATATATATGTATATATATATATTAATTTCACTTCTGTTTTTAACCTTTGCATTGTTTAAATATAATTTTCACAGTCACTATTATGAATTAACGAAAATATTTTACTTGTCCTAATATTTTGTATAAATGCATTTGATGCATGTTCTTCTTACTAGTGTTCTTCCATTTAGATATTAATTGAATAGATTCCTGATAAATCTTTGCCTTTATTAATTATTTTTTGTTTTACTGTGAATATTAACTCAAAAACTTACAAACTTCCCCATTCCCCTTTTGCATGATATTCCAGAATGAACATGACACTACTCTGGATAAAATCCAGTCACACACCCTTGTAAAAATGCTGTGTAAACCCTTCTCCAAGAGACAAGTAAGTGAAAATGAAAGCAATATTCTTTAACCTGTGACAATTAGTGTATCAACATGAATAACAAATGTTTTAATTTTCAATAATTAAGCTACAGTGAATATTTAATTTTGGTGAAGCATTAAATAGATTTTTTAAACTTTCTTTTTTTCTGAATTTTTTCAATAAAAAGCTTTAGGAAGTATTTTTGTAGAACTTTAAAACAATTGTTCAATCTACCAAGCTGTAGCTGCTGAGAGATCTTCCAGTAAGGCAAATGCACTTCTATCCAAATATGTACTCTTTCAAGATAGCTGTTTCAAGGTCAATCTTTCTTCCTACAAAACCTGCAACATGATTTTGAGGTTTTTTCAACCTTTTCTGTTTATTCATTGACTACATAACAATTGAACAACTCTTTTTCTTAACTATTCAGTATATGAAAAATGACTTTATCACATGATATATCCATGGCCTGCCTTCTGTTAAGCATCATGAAGATAGAGGGATAGTGAACCATGTCTTCTGTAGCAGTATTAAATTAGAACTAAAAGTATTCTTGTCATCTGTATTTGGGCCAGATATAACTGAATAACAATCAGCTAGAAATTGCTTCATGATTGCTATAGAGTGAAACAACCTAGATTTCTTCCAAATAGATTTCTTCCTTTCTCTAACACATGAATTTCTAGTTTAATCCTTTTCTATTTTGCTGATTTCTTCATCTTATTTTCTTTTCATTATTCCATGTACAACATATACTGACTGTATTAATCTTCTCTCTAAAACATAGTAAGACAATTACTTCTAAATTTAGAAACTTGTATGTTTTTATCTTTTAATTCTTGATATATTATTGTCTGATTCCATCAAATACAACAGCAAAAACATTACTTATTTCTGTTTTCTAAATAGGAAATTTTACATCCAGTTGTGGGAGAGTTTAACACGGATAGATTTAAACATGAAAAAAAATAAATAACGAGATTTCAGTTTTCCATTCACTCTTTGAGCTAGCTTCAATTGGAATGTGGGACAGCTGTTTTATCCTTATTAGGATTCATCAGCTACATTTACTCAAATTAATGGTCAATTTGAAGACATGAAATGCCTTTAAGCTGTTCGTTTTTATTGGATTCCACTCCTGGGATTAGGAACGATACCAATTACCTTACATGCCTTTGAGGTGACCAAAAATATGGAAAAATCTGGTTGGTGAATCCTAATAAGGACGAAGCAGCTGTCCCAGACTCCTATTGACTATAGTTCAAGATGTGAATGAAAAATTGTGCAATCTCATTATTTCTTTTTTCATGTTATATCCATATATTCTTGGGATAAAATATATGATGTGATTATTAATTGCAAATTGTTCCATTGTTATCAGCTACAAGTTTTATCGTTACATGTAAACTAATTTCTTAAAGAACTTCTTTTTAGGAATAACTGTAGACTTATAGTAGTTTTGGAAAGCTCACTAACAATGTACTTTCATCCCAAGTATTCTTTGTTTTTAACATTCCTATGTCCTTGATTTCTGAAAAGATATGATCATCAAAAACCCAATAGCCTATAAAAGTTATAACAGTGAAATTCTTTGTTAAAATTTACAACTCCTATCTTTCTATGCAGTATTGAGCTTCCATCCAATTAAACATTCTGCCTTGAAAGAAAAAAATAAATTAGTAAAAAGAAAACATTTTTTATTGAAGCTGTAGAGAATGATATTCTGCAAAAATGCTAAGTAATTAGAAAATCTGGCTTTGATGTAGTGGTTTCTGATACAGTGGATTTTGGCTTCAGGATTATTCACATTCAGTAGAATCATAGTTCTGAATAGTTAGCACTAATTAGCACATAAAGTTGTCAGAATTTGTAACTAAAAATAAGGCATAGTAAACAAATTAGTGTGTGTGAAGACAATATACACAATAAGAAACAGAAACGCACTTAATTAAACCAAAATTCACTGTACTGTTTTTTGGTATTGGTACTGGGAATCCAATACAGCACTGTTTGGAATTGCATAACTCTCATCAGACCAACTAGCCCAGTATACCCAATTCAGTGAAGTAAGATAATATACAAAACGGACAAATAGGCAAAATTTATGACCCCTCAATTAAAAAAATCCTTTAATCTGCCTTTAATCCCTGAGAAAAAAGAAAAAAAAACCTGATTCTCATTATAACTTGGTTCTGAAGGAGGAATGGGTCATGATAATTGGACATACTTGTTTATGATGGATTTTCTCACTCCAGCTCAGTCATCCAGAGAAAATCCCTCATTTACAAGTATATCCAGTGATTCCCATTTTACAAAGAACTGGGTGAATCCTCATGCAGAGGAGAATTTATTTGAGAAAAGAATCTCTAACGTTTGCCAAGGATTGAACCCAACCCCTCCTGGCCCCTCCAACTCACAGTCTAGTGTCTATACCACTGGACTCATTCATATTCCATTAATTTTATGTTTGATTGTTATCTTTTTCTTAATTCAGTTATAGAATGAATTTATTGACGCCTTTGCATTGAAATTATACATTTCTAATCAGTTATTTACTACTAATTGTATGTTAGCATGAAATATAATTTCTAATCTTTTAATATATTATTAGAAAAACAATAACAAAAAATTCTTACATTCTAATGGTCACATATACAAGAGATAATTTTTAATTTTTTAGCAGATAAATGCTTCTCTTAACTCTTTTTCACACACAAATAGGATTAGCTTTTCCAACGTATGCATCCCTCCTTGAAAGTCTTAATGTATGAAGAATATTGTTTTTAAATATGTATATTTGTTGTATTACAGAGTAGATTTTTATTTTTATAATTATTCCAAGCATTAATATAATTTACATTGAGCTCTTACAAACTGTATTTCATATTGGTAATGAATTTATTAATAACTGTTTCCAACCTGCCCCCACATCAAATTCAGGGCCCAAGTACCAAATGCAGTAATGGGCCCCCTCCCATATTATGATCAATATCATGTATTCTAAGCCAAAAATATTGTGAAAACACCACACGATCTCATGTTTCTTCCTTTTAAACATGCCACACACAGTTATTACCATTATTTTTAGAGTACATAATATAATAGCAACATCTACTTTTTCATCTTAATTTCAGTGATTCTGTGTCCTACACAATTACCTAAATATTTACTAAAAAGGTAAAAATGCAACCTAAATTAATTCTGTAATTTATAAGCCGATTACAATGTTAACTTCACCAAATTTATAATTTTTTCATACAATCTCTTTAGTTTATTTAAAAATTTGAATGTTTGTAATTATAAAATGGCATAAAGAAACAAGTCCTTAGGTTCAGTTTTTAATGAAAGCTCAAGTATAATGTGACTCTTAAGAAAATCATGAATAAGATGTTCTTGCTCATAACAGTGAACATAATATCCATTGTTGAATGCATATAGTAGAACATCGATTGATAGTCATGTATTGTAATGTAGAACCACTCTTTGCAGACAGTTAAAGTGGGAAAGAAGTTTATATAAAATGTAAACTTAATTATAAAAAAAAATAAAATACACAAAATTTTTATGCAGTGAAATAAAAAGTAATTTCACATATTTTTTTTTTTCGGTTAAGCCTGGGCCTCTTTGATGGCCGGGCCCCAGTGCTGAAGGACCAACTGACCCTCCCCTTGTGGGGATCCTGTTTTCCAATTAAAAACAGATGAATTATGTTACATTTTAGTTGTATTAAGATTTTAAAAAAATCCTTTTTCCTTAAAAGATATCAGCTAACAGTTATTAATTTCCATTTCCAAAATAGACCCAGCTTGTAATTCAACCACCAGTTTTACCAGATAAAGATTTTATGGAAGAAATTCCAAATCAAAATTCATCAGAGACTATTACTGCAGCAGATGGTACAAAATTGGTGAGTTCTACTTACACAATAACTTAATCATCAATTTTATTATCTTCTTAGATAAGATTTTCTCAATTTTAGTTTTCTGAATTTGGAGTTCTTAATCTTGGAATTTGGTACATCAGAAAATAAATAAAGAAACAAACACACAAACATTAAAGAAAATGTTAATTTATCAAATTATGGAAGTTATTATATCTATTGTTAATATAGATTTGACTGTGAAGATTTTTACGAATTCTAGAGAGGAAGAGGAAAAGTTTTGATGAAGTTTCCTGTTTAAGGAAAAGAAATATTGAATTTTTAGAAGATATTAAATGGAGTAGTGTCGACTGGATGTCTGTGTAAAAATGTATTTACTAGTTTTACTAGTTTAAAAATGTATTTACTAGTTTTACTAGTTTAAAATGTATTTACTAGTTTTACTAGTTTAAAATGTATTTACTAGTTTTACTAGTTTAAAATGTATTTACTAGTTTTACTAGTTTAAAATGTATTTACCAACGTATTTACTAGTTCTTATTTAAGGTTTGGAATCATGGACACGCCATAAGAAAAAAATTCAGAGATTTCAAAATATGCAAAAGAAATGTATTGAAAGATGCAAGTTAAGAATTAGAAGATGTGATTGCAAAGGAAATGTATAGTTAAGAGAGAGCACCCTAGGTTTGCTTACATTGTGTTTGCCAGCATAAAACTAATTTACTGTTAAGTTTCTATTGCTTTCTACTACTAATTAACTACTAATTCAGTTGTAGTTATGGAGTTTATCTTTGTCTCTTCTAGAAGTTGCTTTTCAATAGTCTACTGAGAAATTTAGAACACCTGACTGTAAAAACCGTTACCATTTCCTTCATTTCTGACCTTCTATTCTTAAGCTGTTGTGAAGTTCTTTTCTCTTTAATAATGTATAATAATTAATTTTTGAAATACCTTTTACAGCATCCACAATTAATAAGTGCACAGGCATTTCTTAAGAAATATTTCACTTGGAATAATTATTAAGTAAATCAGCTAATACTCTATATAAAATAAAAGCCGTCTCATTGTTATCCTGTCATTGTTGATCGGATATATGCTATTATGATAACTATTATTGTAACAAGATGATACTTAATTTTGCAACTTCTTTGTTATCAATCCTCAGAATTATACATTTGAATTAAACAGATCTTCTATTTCTTTTGTTAATTATTGGAATTTCTATTTTGAATTGACTTCATATTTTGCAGAGTAATATTGAGGTTGAGCAAAGTCAAGATAAAAGGCCTAATGCAAATCATTGATGAATTAAAGCATGGTTTCAGAAGGAAATGCAAATTACTTAGGTCTACAATTTATGTTTCAGAACATACAGTGTATAGGAAATCTTAAAAAAAAAAAAAAAAAGCTTAAATTACAGAACATTCATTTTTAAATTATTTGTTATAATTAAAAAATTTGGATCACCTATATCATTTGTTAAATAGTTTCATTCAAAACTGTTAACAAGCACTTGATTCATTCATGAATATTGTTTTCACATAGACATTAAACACTGAACGCCCATTATATGATGAAGACTGGTTCCATGGAGTCCTTCCAAGAGAAGAAGTTGTGCGGCTTCTAGTGAATGATGGTGATTACCTCGTTCGTGAAACGATGAGAAATGAAGAACGACAGGTTGTGTTATCTGTAAGGTGGCAGGGCCATAAACACTTCATTATTCAGATAACATCAGAAGTAAGTTTTTTTTTTTAATTCTTATTTTATGAAGTAATATTCTTTTATTTACAAATAAGGATTGAAATGAAATGAAATTAAAATTATTATATGCCTAATAGTTACTTCTTTCTGGAAAAAAGTTTGCTGTTATAGATGTTCACAATCTTTGAATATTTCATACTTTAAAATTGAATTTGAAAATTGTATGCCAAGCATCTCTGACTCCTTTAGTATTTCACCTTGTAGTGTAATCTTTTTCTTTTCTTTTTAGCAGACCATATTTGTATTTTTTTTTTAATTTATGAGGAAAATTTTTATCAAGTTTTATATTATTCAAAGCTTTATGTACTTAAAATTACTGTTGGAGATAAAGCCAATATAATTAACGTTCATCGTGTGTTATTAAATAATTCAAGGACCATACAGACCATAATTCAAACATAAAATAATTTATAAAACTATTCATGACATGTTTCGAGCTATATTTCTCATCATCAGATTACAAAAAGAATAACAAGCCTTATAAACGGCTCAAATGATACAAATACAAAAAAATAGGAACATCGGCAACATCTAATACTTATCTTAAATTAACAATAATACATCATATACCTCTATTGATAACAATTGCATTCAACAAAGGTCATACTCTAATGCATTCTGTATAGAAACTTCAGTGTTGTAACAACGGTGTGTTTTGATAATCATTGACTCACAAAACTTCTTTAAATAATTGTCCTTTTCTTGTGCATATATAATAGCTTTATCTGTTAGAATTCTATGCCCCGTGTTTTGTTGATGAATGGCTGTGAATGGATGAAGGAGCACGAAAGGGCGATAAACCAAAAAAAATTGCAGTATCTCACAGCCAAAATATGTTAACTGCCTCAACAATGGTGGAAACTACGTTGAAAATTAGTTTAAGGTTTGGTGAATCAGATAAAAATAAAATTGTTTGAAAATACATTCTCGCTTTTATTTAAATATCCAAACAGTACTTACTTTCTCAATATGCCTCATTACTTTTTTGTTCTTCATTAAAAATTGTTGTTGTTCTATAAAATTATAAGACTACCAATGGCTTTATTAATTTAGATGTTATATTTCCTTCAGCTGGAGCTTATCAGCTGCATCTTCTCCTTCAGAAGTAGAGAATTTTATTACTTACTCAATATTAATATTTGGATGTTTTGATTTACATGGTATTTGGTGTTTATAATAAGCCAATGGCAAATGACATTTATTAGAAAATTGTTTGTTTTGTTTTTTCAGTTAAGAACAGACAGAGACCAATTATTGAATAATTTTCTTTGTTTTAAAAATTAAAAAAAAGAGAAAAATTACAAATTATGCACTAGATTTTTATTTTAAAAGATTTAATAATGAAACTAATATTTTTGGGTGTTGCATTGATTCAATCTGCCCATTTTTAGGATTTAATCAATCAGGTGATATATGAACATTGCACTTCATTAATATGTAATCTCTGTAATATTACCTTCCTAAGAACTTTACAAAAATAATTGTGGAATTATATAAATATATATATTGTGACGGGACAAAGGGGTAAAGTGCTTATTTGGGG
>JAFIDM010010028.1:3572087-3595504 GCA_023159025.1 Thereuonema tuberculata | reverse complement strand
AGGGCCGCAAACTTTTCAGACACGGGGACACTTGACACACAGAGAAAGAGGAGAAAAAGGAGAAAGAGGAAATAGGCATAGAAATAAGTGAAAGTGAGCAAAAGAAAATGTAATATGAAGGGAGAAAAGAGAAAAAAATAGGAAGCACAGTTCCGGGGTATAAACAGCATTCATGACGAGTTTTCACATTTATAGGCAGTGAACTTTTCTGTTCGAAAAGCAGCCATACTCTTAGATGTTGTTCTTTTCACAACACCTACAATTTCAGCCATTCTTGTCACAGAACCTCCAACTAGACACAGGGTAATAGCCATATCTTATTTGAAAAGTACTGAGGTCTGACATTATTACTACACAATAGGCATCTTATCTGAAATTGCCACACTGCTAAGAGATAATTCTACCTTATCTGTTTCCATTCATTAGGGAAAAAAAAAGTTTGTGTGGCAAAATGAGTTGGAAATGCATGAAACTTGGATATAAAATGTGAAAAATAATTTAGGTTTAAAGCATCTTGTACAAATGAGTGCCTCTGTCATCAGTGGATATAAATGATGCACAAAAGGGGCTGATTGAGAGGTGTTCGTCAATTACCATTCACAATGTGAAGAAAGGAAACTGATAGCAGATGTGTTATAATGGTTTCAAGATATCATCAAGAGCATTAAACACTTTGAGATCTGCACTGCTGTTAGGGGCAACCACACCCCATATTGAGTTACGTGGCTATTTAATTTGGAGATCTTATTCTTGATCTGGTTCTGTAAGTGTTCGTTGCTGGAGTAAATCAGTATTTCATACACAGTATTTTTGGATCATTATCTAACATATAATATGTTAAAGGTTTTCACCAATTTTCATATAAATTAATCATATATTTTGTGAGTTATCACAATTTTTTTGTACTTTCTTTGATTAATGAAAAACCAATGTATATCTACATTGCTATTAGGGTGACGAAACCCCACATTGAGTTAATTTGCCTTTTTTTTTTTTTAATCGCCCGTAACACCCAATACTGGGTATGGACGCTCTCCTACCAGAGGAGTTTAGGCTAGATACCGCAAGGGGGCGCCAACCCCAAGGGAAGAAACGGACAACACAGAAGAAAGGAAAGTGAAACACCCATGCCACTGCCGGGATTCGAACCCAGGAACTGGCGCATTGGACGCCACGGCTGGCCGCCGCCGAGACCGCACGACCACGCCAGCACGGCAATTTGCCTTTACACAACCAATATAAACAGCAAGCCTTTCCACACTGACAATTGACAAAAGCATGTCTTTTGTGCTTCTGTTTCAGTGGGTGTTTCTGTTTTTCTGCTCCTCCCCCCAACATATATCCAGAACAAATTGGGCCTTGTTTATATTAGTGATTCTTTGTACTTTTTAAGCATTACTTCAGTGGATCAGGGCCAATTCTCTGGCTCATCAAGATTTCATCATATCTGCTTCAGACTATTAACCAATAAATATGCATTGCCTATTCTTTATGATCCAACTCATTTACTAAAAGTAAATGAGCTAATCATTGTTTTATTATTGGCAAAAGTATCACATTTTCTCAAAGAAACCATTCTAATGTTCATTACAAAAATCTACAAGTTTTCCTATTCTTCCAAAGCAAACTTACTTTCACATTCTGTGGCTCATCCTTCCTTACCATGTCTCCCAGGAAGTTCTCAGCAGGCAATTGCAGCCCAATTGCAATCGTGGCACAACTACCTGTGATGTCGTATACCGAGTTTTGCCGTTCACTGATCATTTGTTCTGGGTACTCTAATTTTTTTTTACAATGAGTGTATTTAGTTATTTACTTTTTATTTATATTTGAATATAGAACCTTAAGTGTTTGTTATCCAGTCTCTAGATTACTGTATCCCTAATTGTTATGCTAAATATTTGCAAATTCCTACTGCTTATCTATTGCAACACCAGGTCATACAAAACATTCGCAGTTTAATAATATTGACCTTTTCTATACAGTACATCTATTCCCAAGTTATAGAAATTATATCAACAAATATCTTCATTCATCTACAGGTTAATAACTGATTAACAATCAATTCCATATTTGAGACTGCTCAGTTGTCTCAGCATATTATCTCTTATTGTTTAATCATCTGAGATGCCTACAAAAGGTGATCAACTTTCTCTGTATTCTTCACTTTTAACATGATTGTTCAGCCCTTTTGTTACTGCCTGAGTGCCAAAATTTAGAATCAATAAATTCAAATGAATTAATAAATGAGAAAAATAATTTTAAATTCATAGCTTTACTATTAAAAACAACAAATATAATTTACAGTAAAAATTTAACGTGCCTGTTATAAAATAAGCAATAAACCAAGAAGGCACCAAAGGTAAACAAAAGATTTTCCCTCTGGGCTATCAACAGTGGGAGTGTGAGATGACCGTCTCGTATTCCCACTGTTGATAGCTCAGAGGTGAAATCTTTTGCTTACCTTTGGTGCCTTCTTGGTTTATTGCTTAATAAATATAATTACACCTTAGTTTTCTGTTTAGTTTACATCATTTAAATCTTAAAATTATTAAATAAATGCAATGTGTTTGGGCACATGAATTAATAATGGTAATTTGGGTGGGCATAACCATTTTAGTGATGCTCATTTGTTAGTTACCCATCATTATCATTGTCTTCCTTTTTAAGATCTAAGCTATTGATTTTTGAATGGGTGAAGCATTCTCATTTTAATTCCACTCAATTATTCGCATGACTTTTAAGAATTTTTTTCTAAAGCCATAAACACCAATTGAAGCTGCTTCCTGTCATTTGAACGTTCAAACAGTTTACTTTATGGAACTCAAATGCTTAACCATTAACAAAATTTCTCAGCTGTCAAATGCATCACTCATTAAGAAGATTACTATTGTTAGATTAATATTATTACACATAGCACTTCTTCCACTCCTGATTTTTATTATTGCATTTTGTCATTATTCTTGTCATTTTATAGAAATATAAATCCAACTGGTTAGTTAGTCATCCCTTTTTCACCAGTGTCTCTGCTGTAATTACTGATTTTTTAAAACATTTTACAGGGATTTAGCAGCAAGAAACTGTTTAATTGGTCATGAGAATATTGTGAAGATTTCCGATTTTGGAATGTCTAGAGAAGAGGAAGAATACACTGTTTCCAATGGAATGAAACAGATTCCTATTAAATGGACAGCTCCAGAAGCATTAAATTTTGGTTAGTTATAGCTTATTTACATTTCTTAATCATTTCATATTTAATACTGCATTTTTTTCAACTTTTTATAAAACACTTTAAATCATAAATCCTGCTCTTTAAAACTGTAAAATCTTTTACTGTAAAAACCATTATTTTAATATAATTTTGGTAAATGTTTTACTGTTGCTTGGGGACACTGATGAAAAATTTCAATATCTAGAAATTTGAACAATTTGAATTTAGAGAAACAAATAACTTTTATTTTTTTTTAATTCCACACAGTAAACAAAAAACAAAACAAAAAACAAACAAACATGGTTTTATTGTTATTCTTATTAAAAAAAAACCAAACCAAAAACAATATACAATTTTAAAGAATCTGCAATTTACATTAATGCTATTTAATTTTAAATAGCCTCAAATTTTTGTATGGGATTTATAGTTTTTTTTTCTTTACATTTAAAATATATCACTTACAAATTTTAAATTAAAATCAGTTAAAAACAAAACAAAATAAAACACACTGTCTGACACTTACAAAGCTAGATCATGCCAGACATTTCTAAATTCTTATACATTATTTAAACTATTTAAATAATTCTGCAGAGAACTTGTTTATTCATTTACAAAATCATTTTATTAAGTTTAGTCATTTGTATTATGTGCTTCATAAAACCTGAAGCTTTACAGTAACTTTTTTTTCAATTAACATCAATATTTTGTGGATAAGTGAGCTAAAAATCATTCTTTCAGTCAACATTGGAAAGAAAATAATCTTATCAGTTGAAAGATGGCTGACTCTCGTGTTCAAGCAGTCTCAGTTGCAGATTTCAAATTGACTGCTACGTTTAAATCTGGATTCAGTTCCTGGAGCTAGGCTTGGGTGTTTAACATAAACTGTTTCCCATTGACTGGAAGCAATGCATTTCTTTGTAGAAACTTTTAAAATGAATATGTTGATATTTTCAGGAAGGAATTACTTTGAAATTAAGTTTCTTTTCTTCATGAATATAAACAGGTTTTTATAGTTCCTGATAAGTTCCTTTCTTGATAAATTTTCATTTCTGAGAAATACATATGTTGAACATGGGCTAGTCCCCTTGGGAGGAACAATAAGAAAATGTTTTTTTGAGACCTCATTGTGAAAGACAAATAATTCGCATTTGCCTTTTGTTTTTTTGGTTGTAAAAATGAACAAAAAAGGAACTTCGTAATTCCATTTTAGAGCAATTCAAACTCTACAAGGTCCTTTATTTTTCTTGAGGAACTGGAACAGGGACTAATTCAAATTTTGTCTAAGGAACTAAAATGAGAATTCATTCCTTTTTAAGGAACTTTCCAAACACTGCTACCTTTTAGTAACACACCTACAGTACTGTTTATTCAACAAATAGTTTACAGTTCTTTTGTCTTGTTTGAAAACTTGCTTAGGAAAATGAATTGAAACTCATCTGAGCTTGCAAATAGAAACAGATGTGAATGCTTAGTAAATTTTTAATGTACATGTGATGAAGAACACTAGAAAGAGCAGTGATTCATTTGCAACTAGCCAAATTTTTTGATGAGCCAGTATATCTCATTTCACAGGACTTATTTATCTAAGATTATTATATGTAGTCGTGCGTATCCAAAGCTATGTCTTCATTGTTTGTTTGTTTCTTTGATTACACACATTTCAATGTGCGACATTTTTAATGGTGCAGGAATGACATAGGCTAAACTGTGCCAGGAACAAAATATGAAATTGAGAACAATTTCATAGAGAAGAAAGAAGAAAATATCCAAGCTCAGGCCAGGATTCGAACCCAAGTTGGGGCATATCAGCCACAAGGCAGAATGTCATGTTGACCACTTGGCTGTGCCCAAATGACATTTCTGCATTAAAAATAATGAAGTTTATTGCTGTGAGTGATTTTGCATCTAAAGCCTAAAACTGAATTATAAGTCAATTGTGAAACAAACTCTGCAGTCATTATAGAATTGACCTATTAGCATCCTTTGTTGAAATTTAAACAATTATTAAGTGCCACTTGAGTTGTAGATATGTTATCATTTTGTAGATATGTTTTATAAGTATTTTCACTAATAATGCTCAAATTTGTGGAATACAAGCTTTTATATCTTCAAAAGAAAAAACTAAATGTCAAATATTTTCTTTTTTAAGTTTTTAACCAATAAAATGTTTTTCTGTTTGAATATTTATTAAAGAAATTAAGATTTAAAGAAATTTATTAACAAAAATAAAAATAAAAATACATAACTACATAAGTAAATCATATAATATTAAATCTGGAGTTCCACAAGGCTCAAATTTGGGATCTCTATTATTTAATCTTTATATGAACTCTTTGAACAACTGTATTATCCATTCAAATACAGTGAAACCCCGTTATTACGCTCGTCAAGGGACCAAGACCTACAAGCGTAATAAGCGGGATAGCGCTATAGACGGGAAATGATTTATGAGATGGGGAAAGATTTGGACACCATTTTACGGGAAACATACATGATTCTGCAACAGATATAGTGCAAATATGAGCTTATTTCCTATTTAAAAGATCTTCGATTGTGGTTTGCCGGGTGTGTGTGCGCTACTGTTATGAATTATGACATTTTCAATACGGTTCAGGTAACTATTAACGTCAATTGATACACCACTAGGAGCAATACTAATATATTTTCGGAGCAGATTCCCTGTTTTTCATTATTGTTCGCAGACTGGACGAGGGAATTCCTAGAGATTCTGTGAAATCCCCCTTTCTTAATGTAGAATTCTTGTCGTACTTACGGAGAATTTGCAATTTTTCACTTAAAGAAAGGAATTTCCATTTCGACATTTTGCATCACAAATGTATCACAGACCCGCACTTCACAGAGTTCAAAGATTCCCTCCTACCAGAGAAAAAAAAATGAATCTTTACAGTGTTACCTTTCTTTTCGATGCAAAATTTCCGATATAAAAAAGCGCTACAAGCGGGATTTGAAGCGTTATAAGAGGGGTTTTACTGTATGTATATATATGCCGACGATGTACTAATATTTACACATGATAATAGCCAATTAAATGCATATAACAGAATGCAGATTGACTTAAATAATATTAATAGTTGGGCTATGAATAATCACATGACAATAAATATTAAAAAAACTAAAATTATGTTAATAAAAAATAAAAATAGAATTATCTATAAAAATTTATTCTGTGCTTTACATAACAAAAATTGTAAAAATATGGAAAATACTTATCCTGTTAATAAAGAACCATGCAATTGCGAAAAAATTGACTACATTTCTCAACAAAAGTATTTAGGAGTCTATATTGATGAGAAATTTTCATGGAATGCACAGTATCACCATATCATTAAAAAATTAAATACCCTAACTTACTTATTTTATCATTTAAAAGAAATAATTCCTTTCAAACAAAAATTAATTATTTTTAAATCTTTGGTAGATTCCATCTTGGACTATGGTCTGATAGTTGGATCTTTATAAATAGGAAACAAACGGAAAATATTAACAAAGTCTTTTTTAAAATAATAAGTAATGTCTTTCTAAATTTTAGTAAGAAAAGTAGAGATGAAAAAAAAAACATAAGAAAAAAATTCAAAATCTTAACTATAGAGGAAAAATTTATTTACAAAATAATTATTAAAAAATTTTTTAAAATAAAAAATGATAAAAACAGATATAATGAAGAAACAAAAACTAGAAATAACTGGCTTAGTACTTTAAATAATAATAAAATCAGAAATAATTACGGCTACCGTTTAAATGGTCATATCATCTACAAATTATTCAAACAAATTAAGTGGGAAAATTATGATTCTCAAAAAATTAAAGATATAAAGGAAAGATTAATTTCTGACATTATTGATGAAAAGATTAAATTACAAATTTTGTAAGGTAATTATGAATTTTTTTTTTTTATCTTTATTTTTATTATTACTCATATTAAACTTATCAGTACCTATACTACAGATGTGTATTATTATAAGCACACCTAATAGGACTGAGGAACATTAAAAATATATATATATATATATATATATATTTAAATATTATAGAAATTTATTTGATGGCAATATTTTATATCAAATCCTTATTATTTGAAAATCCTAAGAAAAATAATAAATCATTTATCATTTGAAACTTGTTTTAGGAAAATATACTTCTTTATGTGATGTATGGAGCTACAGCATTCTAGTTTGGGAAGTTTTTTCTAATGGTAGTACTCCCTACAGTGGTCTATCTAACACAAAAGCAAGAGAAATGATTGATTCTGGTATGTAATCTTTTAGTGTCTAAGTAAGATATTCTGAGAATGAAATATTAAATAAGATCATATATTTGAAGAAATGTTAATATTAATATACTGTTGTTGTGATAAAATAATTTTGTTGTTTTCTCATTGACCATTAATAATTCTCATTCAGATTAATAATATTTTTCAAAGATGAAGGGAAGACAAGTCTTTTTAAAGCTTGCCTCCATTCAAAATATTAGCGAACTAATGTATACGTTCCATCAACAATGACGGGAGAACAATTTCATGGCTTTTAGTTGAGATAGATAGAGTATTTTAAGTAGAAGTTTTTTCTGTGTTTAAATATTATTTTAATTTCTTCATTCATGTCAAGAAATTTCTCTAATGACTCATCAGTTCATTGCTTCTGCATCTCGTGCTCATCTTACCTGTGCTTATAGTAGGCTAAAAAAATGAACATTGAAATTTAAATTTTAATCTAGTAGGCTAAAATTAATGAGTTAATTTTGTTTTCTCTGATTTTTCTCTCATTACAACACACACATAGAAGGGGTGATAAAAGATATTTAACAATAATAATTTGAATTTAGTCCGCTTGGCCTAATGGATAAGATGTCTGACTTCGGATCAGAAGGTAGCAGGTTCGATTCCTGCTGCAGACATTTTATTATAGAAATTATTTCTATTTTCACAGGAAATATTAAATGCTGAGGAAGTGCATTAGACAGAGATAGACCTGGAAAATTATATGAGAGATTCAATATATGTAAATAGGAAAATTTTTCATCTTAAAATTTAAAACTTAATCGTCAGCATTAAAAAAAAAAGAATAAAAAAAATGCACATTTTCATCAGTTTACCAGTTCTGCCGTTATTAACAGGACTGTGGGACAGCTGTTTTATACTTAGTAGCACTCATCAATCAGATTTCACAAGTCAATGAATATCTAAGAGGTTACAGAATAGTAGTTTATGATGTGTCTGTGAATATACCCATAATTTTTACCATTTTTTCTGGACTTATCTACACACTTTAAATCCTTTTATTTACTAAACATCTTCTGTAGTGAGAAATTAGCGTTTGCAACAATTCAGATTAAAAGTAAAAGACTCTCTTGTTCATATATAAACTTGGGCCAACAATTGCACAACTAAGACAATAATTTAAAAAATCTGATTACTTATATTGTATTCATCTTGTTCAATATCAACAAATCATACAAAGAATAGACTGCAAGAGTAACAAATATTTGTAATAATTATAACTAATTATTGAAATTTATTATATTGCACCATAAACTTAATTTTTGAAACAATGGGACACAATTGTTGAAATCAAAGTTTTGAAAGACTCTGACATAAACTTGAATCAACACAAGGAGAAATGATAAATGATCTGTAGGTTGCAGCAGCTATTGAATTACACTAAACAGACCTATAAAGCCAGAAGAAATGCAATACAAAATCTACTGATTATTAGAAACAATTCTGTAAGTAGCCACAGCAGCTTGAATCATTTGCAAAATGATGCTTGGACAGCAGATTAGTGAATTTAAGCATTTTTGATGAACTTACGTGACAAAATAAATAATAGGAAAAATACGCTTTTTCCTGATAAAGGTTAAAAATAAACCTTTACAATATATATATATATAATATATGATTGGAGGAGAGGGGGATGCAAGGTCTTAAAGAGTTCCTGGATGATCAGTTTTTTGAGCATTAGTGGTACATTTTTTTGTACTATTTTGAGTAAAACACTTTTTTGCTTGTCTGTTCATTGTGCACCCTCACCTCCTCTCCAAAAAATATTACCAAATATATGGGAAAATTATCTTAAAAATTCAGTAGTTTCAGAGCAAATTTGACTGGACGAGAGACCCTTTGACTCTCCCACCACCACTTATATCTCCCAATGCTTATGTTTACTTCATAAGATTTAACAAATAGCTGGCCTATATCTGTGACAAGTAAAGTTTGTCAGTTGACGTAAGAACCTTACACTTGAATATTAACAATGGTTTTCCAAAAAATCCAAGTATCACAAATCGTTCCAGTGGCTTTTTCCAACAGTTCGAAAATTGTAGAGGAAAGTTTTGAGACTGGAATTGTTCATATATTGAACTTTATGTCGAATTTATTTTAATTATATTTTGAACACTTCAAGCTTCAATTACTAACATTCGTTTTTGTGTTGATAATAGGTTACAGAATGCCAGCACCTGACGGTACACCAGCACCTTTATACAAACTGATGTTGCACTGTTGGGAATATGAACCTGAAAACAGACCTCATTTTAATGACATTCTTCAATGTCTTCAAGTAATTTCAGCAAATATTTCAAAATCAGATTCTCTGCAATAAAACAGTAGTATAATATTGTTTCAATTATAGAACTAATGTATTTCATTAGTAGGTTTAAATGAAACAGAATTATGAAGAGTTTCAAAAAAAATACATTAAAATTTGTTAGGTAGGTTTACCGAATCATTGGAAAGATTTACCGAATCCTATAAAGAACAATGTGTAATTTTGTATTATATGTAGATAATTTTTAATGGAAATATTATTAATCATATTTTTAATCTAATCATAAAATCTAATGAAAATTTTTCTTTTAAAAATGGTATTTTTTTAACAATTTATGTAAATTGAAATTAAAATATTTTTAGATAGGATAATTTATACAGTGGAAGTGCCAAACAAGTCTTGGTTTTGACAATCATATTCACATACTGTAATTCTTTTACAGTTATAAATGAATGTACCTTTAGATTTTAATGTTTTTAATTTTTTTTTATAATTGATGTTGTCTTTTATATCCTTCAGGAATGTATATTTTTAAAGAAATATATTTTAGTTTTTGCAGCTAGATCTTGCAATTAATATAATTGCTTGTTATTTGCAAAACTTAGGAAGAATGGAAAAGTTAGATTTTTTTTTTTAATCTGTTTCTATTTGCTTCTTTTGTTTTGTTAATGCGGGTGTCATCCTTTTAAGAAATATAAGAATAAACCTCAGTTGTTTGAAGTGTCTCTTTGATCTGAAATCTATAGAAAGATAATTTCAGAAAATTCTTATTTAGCTTGAAGAATTTACATGTTATTTTAGCTAAGCATAATTTAAAAACATGTTATATTATCTTCATATGTCTCAGTATTTCCCATTTGCCAATTGTACAGCTGTAGTGTATAGTTGAGCTCTAACAGTTGTGCCATTGTTTTAATTTTGCTTTATCTAAGCTTACTGTAATTAATAACATTATTGTGGAATGTCACCAACTCAATACATAATAGCAGCCCAGGGTTCGAAAAATCAATATAAATGAGAAATCGAAATGTCAAAGTGCTGCATATATGTTTTGAATTGTTGGAATTTCACAATAATCTTCTATTTCAAAACTTTTTAAGATAAAAATGATGCCTTCTGCAATTGATGACTCTTGTGTAGCAGAACCTCTGAAAATTGAGTAATATGAGTAATTTATAAGTAATTGTTATATTGTTAAAATTTAAGGTCAGTTTTAGCTTGTGGGAAGTCCTAGGCAAATATGGATTTGTAAGGTTCCTTAACTGAGTTATATAAAACTTCAAGACCCTATTTGTTTGAATTATTCATTCTTGACCTCACACCATACAACTAGAAGAAATAATAGGATCTTCCTACACTAGACCCTAGACAAAAACATAGAAAGTCTATGCCTAAAACTGACTTTGTAATAGCAACTTATTGCATGAGTCTCTCCAAATAGCAAATTTTAATATTAAAAAATCATAATTGCCAAAAAATCATATTTAAGTTATAAAATTTGCAGATTTATTACTGTAATATCAGTTATCGAGTTGCTTTTGTAGTTTTCTGGTGTGAACAGTTTATAAATATGTGATGTTCTTTCTTTTCAATTTAGTTGTGAAAATTTTCAGAATCTTTTTAAACTACTTGCAGTAGCTATCTTAGACCATCCATTATTTTTCAGTATCTAGAATAATGATTTTTTTTTTTTTTTTCAATTTAATCAAAGCCAACAATACTTCTACTTAAGGTTTTGAAAGTAAATTAATGGTTGTTTTTTTTCTGGAAGTATGTGATTAATGTAACCTTCATTAAACTATCCTCATTTTCTGCAGATTCATATAGAATTCTTTATCTTTCCCTTTTTAGGGAGTTTGAATATAAATTCACTCATGAATAATGTTAGCTATATCAAAATTTCTATTTTTAAATAGTTATAAAATTACTTTTTTATTCACTTATGCAATAATGCAGCATTAATAATAATTTCACTAAATTAAAACTGAATCTAGCAAAACATACCTTCATTTAACTTAAAGAGGAAAGTAAATAAAAAGATAAAGCCAAAACTAGCAATGTTTAGCTATTATGGCTGGAGAAATGTTCTTTTTATTATTATATAATAGCCATTTTTATCATTAAAAATTTCATATTGCTTTTTAATATATAAATGTGCAAATAAAAGTGAACTTAACATGTATAAATTGAAACATGAAAATAAGGGATAAAAAATTAAATGCCTTTTTGCCTAATGTTTTGATCCTGTACTGGTTAAAGTGATTTTCTTATTGTTGTTTATTTGTTGTGAGGTTCCACTCCCAATAGCCTTTCATGCCTTGACTTGGGGGAATCTGGCTGATGAGTCCTAATAAGAACGAAACAGCTGACCCAGATTACGGTTGACAATAACTCAAGGTGTGAATGAAATAGGCAATTTATTTATCCCATTTTTTCATAAATATATATATTCAATATATATATATAATTAAGATTTCACAATTTTTTTTTAAATGAGTTGATTTTTCTCTTCAGAATCTATATTGACTTCCGATTTCTTTCATCTGATTTGTGTTGGCATAGATAAGTTTAGGTATTAGTAAGTTTTTTTTTTTTTTTACATACACCCCTTTCAGCATTTGGTTGCTTTTGCTCCACAACTTCTGAGGAATTATTTCGTGTATACTTTGGTTGTCAGTTCCTACTTTACATCTTGATTTTCATTTAGGATTTTTAGCTGTTTTCTGCTTACTATCCTTAATATCATTAATAAGTCATCAGCTCTTCCTTATTAGAAAATGGGTAACCACAACTGATGAAAGCTAAAAGCAAATCTAAAGCATTACATGATTATTCAATTCATATGTAGATATTATCAGTCTCTAAGACTTTATCTGTTCTTTCCGTTGTATCAACATGATGTTACTGAAATTGAAATTTCTATTCTTCTTTAATAAATTATGTATAAATGTTACATTAGGTACATTAACATCTTTTATTCCATTATGAAATTCTTTTACATAATTGTTATATATTCATAATATCAAAGTAGTATAGTTCCTGTTGTGAAATTGCTGCTCATAGCTTGTGCCAAGTTTTTAATACTCGCTGTCTATATACATTGAATGTCTTTTCACTCTTTCCTAGGAAATTGTTTCATCTTATTCCAAGAGGAGATGATTAAATATAATTCTGAATTTTTTCTGCTAATTTTAAATACAATAGAGGAAGTCTTTTGAAGGATTACTTTTATAATTAAAAGTTTAAATTAAAATTGTCTTCCAAATAAAATACAACTTCCTTTGCTTCTAAGATTATCATCATTTCTAGCCATTTCTTGATCTGCACAGAAAGAAAGTTTCATCAAGAGTTTTTTTTATTATTATTATTTTCTATTCTTTCAACTGAAAGATCTTCTTTTCCAGTTAAATCTAACAAAGGTTTTCAATTTTCAAACATATAAATGTTTTCTTGACTTCCTTTCTGTTCTAGGATTTAGTTTTGAATTTCTTTTGTCCATCTATGTTTGTTCTTCTTGCTACTTGTCCTTCTCATTCCACTTTCTTAATTGATCAGCCATCTTGGTTCCTCTCTTATCCATACATTTTGTCTGAAGTCTTGCCTTGGAATTAATGACAACTTACAATGTAGTAAAAAGAGTGAGATCATAACTTATATAATAATTCTGTGTCAAATCAAACCAACTCATAATTTCCTTAATGTATTAATGAAAAAGAGATCTTTTTAGTCCTCTTTTTCTATTTTCTTGTAAAATGCTGTGTGGTTTGATATAATAATGTTTAAAAAGTGCACAACTGGCATGAAACATAAGATTTGTTATTATATTGGCTTCAGATTTTATCTCTGTAGTAATATATATATATATATATATATATATATAATCCAATTAAGAAAGGTTTTATCACATCTGATAAGGGGTAAAAATCGAAATTTCAATATTTTGTGCTTGAATCAACTTTTTTGTTTATTTTTAACCTTTAATTAATTAAATGTAACAATTTTAAATTTTATTTATGTATTTATTTATTGATGTGGGCATTATTGTAAAACTTTAAAGCTCATTGTGATAGTGATTAGTCATGTAAGTTATTTTGTTTAGCATTATAATATCTCTTTACCTTTCAATATCTTTACATGTGCTTTTATTGTAGTCTAAAGATGGTTATCTAGAAACAAAGTAATGTACAATAGAAAATGTCTACACAATCATTTGGAAAAGATTATAATACAATATAAACGCTACAGTATTTAAATCACATGAGAAAGAGATAATTTAAAGCAAACAATTTAAATAAATGTCAAATTTAAAAACTGCTTAAAGAGATTTGGAGCTTTCCTTACAATTATTTTGTACTACAAAAAATTGATTAAGAGATTAGCAGTAACATTTTAAGTTGTGTAATATCAATAGTATATTTCATTTATTAACAAAAGTTTTCTGTTTTATTGAGGTGTTAAATATTTATATATACATTGTTTTGTTGAACATACTAAGATTTTACATTTAAAGTCTGAGGGGAAAAAAAAAAAAAAACCTTATTTGTGATGGAAGGAGATATTTGTGTGAAGCTCTAGATTCATATTAAAATTAAAGCTCACATATTTACTTAGTTTTAACAGATATACAGATTTACACAGTTGCTTAATAAAAGTGGGGGAGAGGATAATATTTGAAAAGCAGAATCATTTGAAACTTGTTAAAGAACTTAGAGCAGTAACGTTAAAAAATGAGGACTGATTTTATCAGGCTAATGATGGTCCCCTTCATGAACAGAGCTTTATTTTGCATATTTTCCTTCATTATTTCTTTCTTTCTTATTAACTGTTTGAAAGAACAGTCTAAAGCATCCCAATTGGTTATGTATAGAAAATATTCTGTAATACCAGTCAGAGAAACTCATTGCTTTCTTTTCTTTTTTTAGTTGAAGGTTTGCAAAATAAAAATAACATCAGAAGTGGTTCACAAAAGTTAAAGAACTGCTGGTTTAAAGACATATTTTCTTATTTAAAAAAAATTGCTGTTTAAGTTGGTCGATTTAAAGCATAAAAAATTCAACGATTTTATTTGCAATATATTTTTTTTACTATATAGCAGATATGTATTTCCTCAAAATAATACTCATAATATGTGATATTACATTTCAAATCAAGTGAATTTGTTTTTATGAAAACTAAACAATTCTATTTAATACTATCGCTTTTTATTTTCTTTCTTACTTAGAAAGAAAACAAATGAAAATAGTTTTCGTGTACTTATAATTGAAATTGTGCCATAATTGAATGTAAATGTATTTCATTTTGAATTTCTATATTCTTTGTAATATCTTTGATTCCTATAGGTGGAAAATTAACTTTTTAGTGTGCCAAGTGCTTAGGAGTTAGTGTCATCAATTTTATTTTAAATGGATTTTTTAGGCTTCTGAAAGACCCCAGTTTGTCTGTCTTTGGACACACATCCCACAATGCTTCGCAATGGCTTCTGTTAGCTCAGTTGTAGGTGGCCTGAATGTTGTATGTGGCCTATTAGCTCAGTTGGTTAGAGCGTCGTGCTAATAACGCGAAGGTCATGGGTTCAATCCCCTCATGGGCAATTTTTTTTTTCATTTTTTTCTCCCCATTTTAAATCTTTTCACAGTTTCTCAACTTAAGTTGTTTTTTTTTTTAAATCATTATTAGCAATTCAGTGTATCAACAAGGTTTGAGTTAAGAATGACGATTATACCATATAAATAAGGGTGGGTAAGACAGCATGGGGTCGCAAACAGGCTCTTGCGAGCATTTTCTAGACCATCCCGGCACAGTCTATTCTAAAGTAAAGGTGACTCAGAGGCCGTTGCGAAGTACTGTGATTGGTTTACTAATCACTATCCCTACCTTGTTTTCTTTTATAATCTAATTTCAGGAAATAAATTAACCAGTGCTGTATGTTATGATAGAACATCTAGAAATCATATACAAAAATATTAAAATAATGCTAAAAAGTTGGAATATCATTAAAAAAAAAAGAAAGAAAGAAATTGTTTATAAAAGACACTTTCAATTTATTATCTTTGTTAAATTCATTTTTATCAAACACTTAAGGAAAACAAATTATCTTGAATTAATGTGATCTTCATAAATGTGTGTTATATTGTATTGAATAATCAGATCGCAACCATTCTTTCAATTCTTCCTAAGCTATTTCTCAGTTGATTTTATATGATATATATATTTTTCATTAGGGATGAATACTTATTCTTGGGTGAATTAAGTGGCCAAATAATATCGAATTTTTTAAAAAAGTTTATTATCAATGTTGCAGAATTTATGTTATTCTTATTTTTTTTATATGAAATAGGAATTAAAGGATGAAACTAGAATAGAATATTAAATTATTTGATGATAATATGGTTATAGCAAATTGTGGTTCTGTATAAATGTATCTTATTAATTTATAGTATTAATATTTAAGGTGTGTTATTTAATAGATTACATTATAAATATTACTAATGCAGTTAAAGTATATGAAATTACATATGACAATTTACTTATTAGCCATACTCCACCAAATCCTTATATATTTGAGGTAAAATAAAATAAAAATAATAAAAGCCAAAATCAAATCACTGCCAAATATATTTTTTATAAAAGTCTCCAGAAAAAAAAAAAAAAAATTAGAAGAGATTATTGTTTGTTTGTTTGTTTTTTCAATTTATTTATAATTATATAACTTATCAACTTAAAAAAAAAATTGAATTTCATAGAACTAAAACTTAGAAACTGATAAGCATTATACATAAGCACAACTGATTAAGCAATGAATTTATTTATTAATGCTTTCAGTAAATTAAAAGTAACTCAAATTTCTGTTAAATGTATATATAATTATTACATATTCTTTTTAAATTATCTTTGATGAAAAAGCTTTTAATGTGCTTATGATGGTGTTATGTTTTTGCCAAATGAAACTTTAATATAAATTGTATAGCATTAAAAAAAAATAATCTATATTTTTTAAAAACAGAGATATATGGATATAGTTAATCAATGATTATTAAATCTTAATTATTAATTCTCAAGGTTCATGATTTAGAAAGGAAATTATTATATCCATGTTTGTACTACTTAAAAAGTAATTATACTTTTATCCAATATATTAAATCACTTCCAAAGTGATTTTCTTTTTTCACCTTAAGTTTAGGAGGTCTGATTGCCTTCAATAAGATTTTATTAATATTTAATAAAACTGCTTTGCTCTAATAAAATTAATTACAATCTGCTTTAAAACAACAATTAAAAGTTTTATATGTTACAAAAGATATGTATAATTTTTTGAGGGATTTTTTTTTTAATAATAAAACAACTTATTATTGACTTTCCTGATATTGTTCAGTAACATTTAAACAATGTCTTCCCATTGCACTTGTTAACATAACAGCATAAAAAAGTTATTTATAATACATTTATTGTAGTTAGGATATATATATAATGTTGAAAACATTTTGAAAAGCTTGTTTAGAATTCAGAGTTTAATTATTTGTATTATTAGTGAATTTGGTTTGTTTGCATTTATGTATATATAAATATATATTTTATTTAATTTTTATGGTTTTCTAATATTGAAATAAAACTATTTAAAATTATAAAATTGTAATGTTTCATTCATCACTTTTATTTACAGGTTTTCATTTATATAAAAGAAGCAACACTGAGCATGACTTTTAAAAGAGGCCAAATGATGTCAAAGAAAATATGCTTAAAGTCTCAAAGAAATCTTTCATGCTATTAAATGTTAAAATTGTTAAAGATTAAAGCATCTTGTCTTATTCTCAACAGAGAGTAGGTAATGCTGGAGATAAGGCTCCTGAAATCAGCAGCTGAATTCTGAAGTTCAAGTTGATTGGTCAATCTGACACTTTTTTTTTTAATCTCAATCCTGATACCCATTTGATAGAGGTATAATGAACCCTGAATCCATTTGAAAGAGAAAGAACCAGGGAAAATCCTGACCCCCTGCCAAGAACTGAACACAGACAAAGCCATAGCACTTGAGCTCTGTCTCTGGACAGTTAACATGAAATATAAGTGGTTAAATGTAATAGCGAGCAGAGTATTACATAAAGAGTCAATTTACAATAAAAGTTGAATTGCCAAAGCAACAGCATTGTTGCAAATGATGATAATTCATAGCCATTTTCAGGATCTTGTAATGGGGAGAGTTGTGATGGTCAGACCCATTCAACCCTTCCCCCCTCCAAACAACAAGTCCCAAAATCCCTAGATATTTTCGTATATTCAGATGCAATGGCAGATTTACAATCCGTACCCAATTCTTCCTCAATATGACAACTTGATGGTCCAAGAAGTATGAACAAGGTGACAGCGAAGAGTGGAGGTCAGTAACAGTTAGAATGGGTACAGTTGGCAGTATGTAAATAGCTTTCTTCCTTCCAGTGTGTCTTTCTTCCCTTGGCCATTAATAAACAGATGTACAAGAGAGAAACTTGTAGCCCTTTAGCTTTCTGTAGCCAAAATATCGAAATAAATCATGTTTTGAATTCTATTTTTTGGAAACAAACAAATACAAGTTAAAACCTATTACAGAAATTTATAAAAATAAGGGAATTCAATTAAAATACAGATCCTTACTTTTGATATAAATAATGTATTATTATTGTATTTTTTTAAACTTATTATTTCAAAAATATTCATGACAATTTAATTAACAGATGAATTTATGTTTGAGAAATGATTTTTTTTTTTACTATTACATAATGAAATAAAACAATTAAACTTTTTAATTTTTTTAAACTTAATTACAAGTTAAACCTGAAAAATTTAATCATACTGGAATATTAAAATAAAACATAGATCATTAAAAAGAACTGTTAATGGAGATTCTAAAATTATTTCATGATAGCTTTGATTTAACATATTTTCAAATATTTTTGTCTAAATTTCATAAATTTCATTTGAAATAATGTTTTCAATTAAAGTCAAATTCCCTTCCTATGAAATTGATGAATATCATTTAGAAATACATAAAGAAAGCTGAAAAAAAAAAAGTATAATTTCTTATGCATCAGGATTTTTTATATTTGGAGATGGCGGAAGAATAAAAATAATCATTTCATTTATGATCTGTGTGATTTTTTTCCGATTTTCCTAATTTTACAGATGTGAATTTCCCAGAAAAATTTTCTGTTGTCTATTTTGTTTTGAGCTAACTTCTCTTGTACGGCTATTGAGTTTTTATTGGCATTTCTTGCTGTGGGCTTAATAAATTCCTTAATTTAGCTCAGTACAAACTCAAATTGGCTTCTATTTAACAGAAAAAAATGCATGAAATTTTACTTTGTCATTAAAAGCTACCATGAAATTAAAATATTAAAATGCCCTTCTGTATTTCTTCTTCTAAAAATGATTTTACTTTTCTTTCTTTTGGGCAGATCATATAGTAAGCCAATTATGGTTTCTCTTTCTGATTATTCTCTTAAATATTGCCACTTCAGTGAAGGAATTCATTGAGACTGAAAAGCTGGGAAATAAGCATTTCACCCTCTTTGCCTTGGGCTGAAGCAACACTGCTGAAATGACTTCAAAAGCTAATCCAAAAGGCTGATGCACTTCCCACATTTCTGTAGCCTGAAGGTAGACTGCAAGTTCATTTCTCTGACTGACTCAAGCAGCTCCTATGGAACCTCACCTTAAGATTGCAAAGAAGTTATATGCAAAGCAGGTCCCCCATAAGGGAGGTCAATTGGTTCCTCAGCACCCAGGGCCCGGCTGTCAAAGGAACTGGGCTGAGGTCTTTAACAGGAAAATAAAAATTATATGAATTGGTCTATCACTTCTAAACTTTTGTTTATATTTAAGTCTTCATTTTATATACACTATTTTTCTGCTTTAACTGTCTGCATTAAGCTATTCTGCATTACAATGTTTCCATAGAGGGTTATTCCCATGTCAAAACACCCAAAATTTTGGGATTTTGTCGCCCGCCATCTTAGATTTTAATGAAACTTGGTATTTATGCTGGTATTTAAGGGCTGGTATTTATGCCCTAATTTTTTTTGCCCTGTGGCTTTACTTTTTTTTATACAAATATTTGGTATTGTAGATGTAGGCCAATTCATATCTCCAAAATAGCTGTTGAATGCTGTAACTCTATTACAAAATAATTTATTTCTAAAATACTACACAACATATTCTTTTGACGCTTTCCAGGTATTTCAAGTATTGTACGCTGACCTAAAAATAAAATATACTGACTAAGATGCTCTCACCACAGTTATTACTTTTTGAAGGTTTTGAAAGTCATGAAAGAAGCTGCTGCAATCCTAGAAAAATGCACAGGAAAACTGTCAAAATATCCTTAAGGACAATTAGTTAGATTTTGCAAAATTTTAAATTCGAAAGGTTTTAGTGTTAAACCTGGTCAGAAACACTGTCCTCAGTGCTGTAACTTCTGTGAGAAAAAAATTAAAATAGATGAGGAAAATGAAAGTGATATTGATGACCCTCCAGTTGAACTAGATCAGGGGTCTCCAAACTACGGCCCGCGAGGCCCTCTCATCCGGCCCTTGGAGACTTTTTTGTCTACGGAAAAAATTACGGAAATATACGTGTATCCTGCACATCCTAGTGATTCCCACTAATACAGGTGTTCATGTGTAGTGTATCAATGTGTTATTAAATAATAACTGAATAAAATAATATTAAATAAATATTTCATAGCAACATCCATGTTTTTGATTCTTTTTTATTTGGACCTCGAGTGTGTAGTCGGCCCGCGAACTGCTGTTTGATAGTTAATGCGGCCCTTGGGCTCAAAGGTTTGGAGACCCCTGAACTAGATAATAATGCTGAATTAAGAAGACAAAGTCATAGAAGACACTAATAAAACTGTAAATGATCTTGAATGCTGTCCTTTAAAACTGCATGCCATTCCATCCCATAGCAAGGGATCATAAATGTCAAAAGAAAGTTGGAAAACGTAAAATCTGTTTTAAAAAGAAAAGTAACTCATGCTGTAGGCTACCCAATTGAAAGTTCTGACAGGAAAAAGAAGATCCGATTTTGGTGTCCTGGTGTCGCTGCTCAAAGAAAAGATCCATAAAGTTGGGAGATCCTAAAAAAATAATCAGATTTTAACTTTGGCACCACCTTCATGGAGCAAGGAGAAAGTAATGACTGAGTTTAATGTATGTAGTGCATCAGTCAAGAAAATTGAAAAAGAAAAAGACATTTTATCCACATTTGATCCCAGGAAAGGTAAATGATTGTCAGCAGAGACCATTCAATTTACCAAAGAGTTTTATCAAAGTGATGAATATTCAAGAATTTTACCTGGAGTTAAAGTTAAAGTCAATATTAAGAAAAATGCTTACATGTAAAAACTACTAATTCTTAGTAATTTAAGAGTTTTATTCCTGTTTTAAATTTGAGAATCCAAATGTAAAAATAGGATTTTCAAAATTTTTTACTTTAAGGCCTAAGTGGTGTGGTGCTTGCTGGTTCAGCAGGTACACACTCAGTTTGTGTTTGCACCAAAATGTAAAACTTTTACTAGATGCTGCCAAAATTGAAGAATCATACAATGATCTGATAAAATTCCTTGTATGTGATCAAGAAAATTGTGACTGTATGTTTCGACAGTGACAAATGACCATCAAACACAAATTTAGAAGAATTCTTGAAAGAAAAGTTTGACCCTGAAGATGAAATTGAGTTCAGCCAGTGGGTGAGTGAGTACTGATAGAGCTGAATTAGTTAAACACTCAGCAACTGTTGAAGAATACATATATTTGCTTGTAAGTAAACTACAAGCTCTTATACCTCAATCACTCATAGCTAAAACCCAGACAAAAGCTCTAAAAACCATGGAAGAAAATATGAACCCTGATGCAGACATTTTTTTGCTGTACTTCAGTGAAAATTATTCATTTTACATCTAGAATGAAATTCAAAATTACCATTGGATGAGGGGAGGATGTACTGTTCACCCAGTTGCTGTCTACATAGTAAATAATGAAGAAAAAACAATAATTGATAGCCATTCCTTTATATAGTGATGATCTTGAGCACGATATGAGTTTTGTAAATGCTGTGCAAAGGGAAATGATGAAGTGGCTCAATGAACACCATCCACAAGTTAAAACTTTCCACTATTTTACGGTTGTGCTGCTCAGTATAAAAACAGGAATAGCTTTAACAACCTTTGTGAACATTATAAAGACTTTTCAATTCATGCTCAGCACTCTTTTTTTCGCAACTAGCCATGGGAAATCACTTCGTGATGGCTTTGATGGGACAGTAAAATGTATTTTAAGATAATCTAGTCTCCAGCAATCACACGATTAATGACAGCTGTTAATGTGTACAGTTTCTGTCAAAAAAATCCATATTGAAAAAAATTCACTTCCACTTCTTGGATAAACATGAAAATGATCTGCTACGCATGAAACTTAAAAAAAGGTTCTCTACAACTAGAAGAGTACTAGGAACAAAAGTTTCTACCTTTATAAACCAGTTTCTTCCAACTATTTGGAAATAAGAAGAATGACTGATAGTAAACCAGTCATTAATTTTTTCTTTCGATGAAGATGCCTTAAAGTGAAATTATGTACGTCCTTCGCTTAACTCATATGTAGCAGCGGTTTATGAAGACAAGTGATACTTTGGTGTAATGCAAAACATCTTCAATGAAGAAGGAAATGTAGATCTTCTTTTCCGACATTCACCTGGTCCTGCAGCTTCTATTTTTCTGGCCTCATCAAGAAGATTCATGTTATTGCTTTGCAAATGGTGTTCCCATCAATAACCTGTTTTTTTTTACACCATTTTATAAGGAAATTTCCTGCTCTTTCCATTGGTATAAGGCCCATCTTTGTATCTGGTCTGCCATTTGACATATTGATGATATTATGCTTCAAGGTCAACACCATTTTGGGAAATTTTTTTAGCAATCGTCAAGCCATAGCTCAAAAAGTATGAGGTTTATCACAATTTTATTGCCATATTTGAAATCTCCAGAAAATTTTACAAAAGAAACACCCAAAAATTTTTTTAGAAATCATTAAAGATTAAGTAAAACTATAAAAACTCACATGGACCTATGTCTGTAAAGTATCCGTTGCAACAACATTTATAGAAAAACATGCTAACTTTGAAGCACTGCTATTCTGTCTGGATCCAGGAAGCCTAGAAACCTTAACTTGGAATTTGAACTAAGAACCTTACCAAGAACAAATGTACCAAATTTTATCAAAATCTGAGACTGTGGATTACCATTTCACATTTTTCCTGTGGGAATTGGCATGGAATGACCCATGAGAAAAAATTATGCCTCACTACAAATATTTGCAGTTGAACCAAATTCCAATCTTACTTTTACTCATTATTCTTAACATATTCAGAGATAATTTTGTATCTGGACAATACAGTAAAATAATAATCAGCATGATGGAAGAAAAATTCATTAAGACTAATCCTAGAGATGCTGAATAAGGCTAATAGGATAGGAATAAATCAAGATGAAGAGAAATAAAGCATAAATCATAAAATTCATATTAATATTTGTTAAATATTTATATATGTATTGCTCCTTAAAGCCTAAAATAAATAAATAAATAAATAAATAAATAAATAAATAAATAAATAAA
>JAFIDM010010028.1:3556337-3572077 GCA_023159025.1 Thereuonema tuberculata | reverse complement strand
AAATAAATAAATAAATAAATAAATAAATAAATAAATAAATAAATAAATAAATAAATAAGAATGAAGTAAGAAATGCATTCCCAGGAAGTGCAAAGTATAAAATACATAATGGACTAAAAACAATGACTTACTGACCTACTCAATTTTATTCATAAAACTATTTGCTTTTTAATTTAGCAGAATGTTACTGATCATATTCTTGCAATACCACTTATCTGTTAATATTTCAAATGTTTCTAGAGCTATAGTAGAAGTCATTGGCTGATTCAATACTTGAATCTATTATAGAGAGGATGAAGATACTTTATTTGAGTAGTGTTGGTTTAGCAAGGAGGCATGCAAAGACACGAGAAGCTTTTTGGTCCTGCACTTCTTACATAAAGTCCTGGGTGAATCATGCTGAATTAAGCAATACGTGGTGCTTCTACTTTATGGTATCACATGTTTAAAAGAAACATTCTCAAATAAAGACAATAAAAAATATGATGTGAGATAAATCATAGTTTAGTTTAGTTTATCCAATGCCAGCTCTTGGCATCTCTGCCATTCGCCGACGGGCCTCCCAGTAAAGTCCTGTTTGATTTCTTTCCTCAAAATCAGCCAAGCCTTTACATTTCTCTAGATGTGGGCCATACATTCTTCCTAAATCACACAAGGGACAAATATCGGAATCAGCTAAACCTATTCGATGAAGGTGAGCTTGTAAATAATCATGGCCTTTTATTATTAATCTAAAAGTTGCTACAGCCACGGCTCTTGGTAAATTTCTAGATATTTTTTGTTCATTGGCTAATCCTTCCCATCGCTTTCCAGCACATATTTTATGTAAGAAGGTTTTTGTATATTTTTTAATAGTATTATGAATTATATTTTTTGCTGACGTCAAAGAAACATTATTATTAGGCTGTGGCAGACTTGTACCATTTTCTGCAAGTTGATCTGCACGTTCGTTCCCATATATTCCTACATGACTTGGTATCCATTGAAGAATTATATACCATCCATTATTTATCATATTAGACAAGAAAGCTCGGCAGGTCATTGTAAGCTCACAATCAGTTAGAGTATTATCTGATAGAGCTATAATTGCAGCTTGAGAGTCAATCAAAAAGATCACTTTTCTCTTTATACATTAGCAGTAAGGAGCTTCTGTGCAGCTAGATGGATGGCAACAATTTCGCCGTCATAATTACAGGCATTGGATCCTGTAATTGAGGTAAATCATTGAGATAAATCATTATGCACAGGGCATATCAACAATATGTCGACTGTCTTGCTAATGATGTGGTAAAACAGATAAAAGATTTCTGCTAATAAATTTTAAGCAAGTTTTATGTTTCCCATTTTGTAATTCAATTAAGACAACCTATGTATTCTTAACTTTTGAATGTTCCTTGTATATTGTACATATTAAGGAATTTGGTGAAATGCCAATGAATGGAACTAATGTATATTAGGTCACACCAAAGCAATTTCTACCCTCCCTCACCCTAGAATATTTTCCACTACTAAAAGCATTTCTCTAAATGCTGTTATGTGGCTTCTGCATTGTTTGTGAATTCACTTTACATAGAGTAGGACTACAAATTGAGTCTTTCTAGTCTAGCAGAGGCAGTTTGAGTCTTGTGTCAGATCCTACCCAAGCATAAACTTCTGAGGGCATTTTTAATTAAGAATATAAAAATGAAGACTTTCCATTAATTAACTAATTTGGCCAGAGATTACATCAACCAACCTCAAAAAAAAGAAAAAAAAAAAAGAAAAAAAAGACATCTTTGTTTGTAAGATCTACACCAAAGCAGAGACTGCCTAAAACTCTGGTGTTTAGCAATTCACAGAAAATGCATTCAGTTAAGGTCTACGTAACTTTTTGCTAATGGTTGAGCAAACTTATAGTAATTATCTTCAGATTACAAGATTTTTAGGATATTTAGGATCAGTTCTCCTGATAATCCTAACTAGAGAATCCTAATACTAACTGGCATTTTCTTGATTGTCCTATTCATCTTTAAGCTTCCAATAGCTCTCTATTGTTTTAAAACACAATACAGCAACTGCTGTTGGTGACTTTTGTATCAATTCAAATCTATATTAAGTCTCCAGAATTAATGTAATAGATCTTTACACTTCTTATTTTATACAATGCATTCCATAAGTATATTTTTAAATATTTTTGGAGATCCGAAATTAATGTTAAATAAGCAAATATATGGATGTGAACACAATCAAAATTTCATTAAATTAAAAAGAAAAAAAATGTAAATTTATATAAAATTGAATAATTGGTTTGGGTAGAATAGCTACAATCCATTCTTAATAAATTTTAAACGTGTAAAGACAGTACCAATTGAGTAGGTTATTTTTTTTCTTCTTCATGAATATTGTTACTTATTAATTTGTAAATAGACATTTTTTTCCCCATTTACATTCAGACTATAATTTTTATCAGCAAAATTCCGAATAGTTATCTTGGCTTTTTTTATTGCCTTAGGCAAATGACATTTTATAATATTTTGATAAGAAATAATGTTTGGAATGATAATGGCAATCATGGTAGTTCATATCAACATGAAACTGATAGGGTCTGACTGGAGAACCATATTTCAATTCTACACTGGTTTAATAAAAAACAAAAATCTTTTTGCAATTTTTTTTTAGAAAAATTTTAAAATTATAAAATCTATATAGTTTAAAAAAATTGAGAAGGGATATTTCTAAGATACTAAATTTCTTTAAAAAAAATCAAGCTTGGAATTAAATATAAATTATAATTATCGTATTTGTTGTATAATATATATATATGTAATTTATTGAATCTGTGTGATAAAAAGAATAAAAAATGTACTCGAAGATCATTCAAATAAGTTATTCATTTAAAACTGCTTTTTAATATTGAAAATGATTTTTTACGGTTTTTTTATTTCTAAATAAATTACTAAAACAAACGAAAAGAAAAAAAAAAAAAAGAGTTTATTGCCTAACCTTTGAACAAAAACACGAGATAAGGAAACGCTTTTTTTTTCTTCCTGCCAAACTACAGGGAGAAGAAAAAAAAATGATAAAAGGTCATGGCTCGACTTGCGTAACTAGGTCAAAGCTGAGTAGAAACACTTCAGCAAAGATTTATATATAAAAAAAAAAATATTATATGCTGATGCATTTGACTAGCAGGACTTGATTTAAAAATAAAAATTGAAACAAAAAAATTTTCTAAAAAAAATTGTTAGTAAAAACATTTTGATCTCTCAAATTTCCTATATTAGTTTCGTAAAATTGTCTTATAAATTTACTTTTGAATTAACTGCAAAACTATAAATAATTTAAAATCTTATATATTATTATTATTATAAGGGAAAATAAAAAGGAAATGTAGAAGTAATTATTTAACTGTATTGTGTATATAAAACTGTAAATAAATAATTTTATTTGTACTGCACTGTAGCTGTAATTATGAATGATTTTGCATGAATCTGAATTAAAATCGTTATTAAAGAAATAAAATTTTAATGAAAATAATAATAATAATAAAGCCCAACTTTCAAGGCAACAAGATGACAGTTTACGTGCAACTGCTGCTGGGAATAATTTTTTTTTTATTTTTTATAATGAAAAATTTTACATTGTAATTATTCCCTTAAAATCCTCCTAATTAAAATGTAAACAAAAATTACCTTTTCATTAATTTTATGAAATAAATATTTAATTGTTTCTATGAAAATATTGTGGAATTTTCCATACGTCGTGACGTCATCACACCTAGAGATAAGCGAAAAATTCTCCCAAGAACGAAAATTCGGGCAGATCGCCTTCTGTTCTCCTTGACTGCTGTTGGAATCCGGAGACCCCTTGGGGTTGTAAGCTATGTGTCTTTCTGCTTCTGAAGCAGTATTCAGTTTACATAATATTACGGAAAAGAAAAAAACGGAAGAAGACATGCCGGCCCTACTCAGTATTTCCAGTAATAACTGGTAAGCTTTTGCAGTGTTTGACGTCAGTCCACGACGCCATTTTGGTGGTCGAAACCCTATTTCGAATTCCTTAAAAAACAGATTCTGTCGTATTTTCCTATTGTTGTTTTGTATTGGAGATTTTAAAAGCTATCCTTGTTCTTGTTCAATGACGTAAAATTGTTTTTAAAAGCTGGTTTCGTTCCTAAACGTTTTTTTTTTTTTTTTTTTAATTATTTTAAAAATGTCACAATCACTGCGCATTAATGTAGTAACCATGTTTACATAATACTAATTGAAACTTCATCAAATATGATTTAAATATAGTTATTTTGAAATGTATATTAAGGGGAAGGGAAGCAAGTAGAGCTTTGAAGACAACCGTATTGTCGTAACAAAATTTGGTGCTTAAATTTTCACTGCATTGGAGAGATTTTAAGATTAAATTAACTGAGTAGCTTTAGACAATTTTATAAAACGTCGTATCTAAATTTTCGGAAATAAGCCGCTATTTTTATTGAGAATAAGTGTTTATTGATATACTTTATTTACAACTCCATAATGAACTAAATAACAGTTGTTATCGAAATACTCAAGTTAACCTACATTTTACTCGCGAATAAAATTGAACCTTTTGGAAAATTAAATGACTTGGTTAAATAGTTTTAATACACTTTAGAATTATGTTTACTTTTTATTTTTTAATGACTTAGTTATTTATCTATATATTTTAACGCTTTAATTGCAGAAAAGTTGGTAGTACCTGCAACTTCACAATTTAAAATTCCAGTTTACGTCGAAACTGATAATTTGGATTTGAATAAAATTTAATCAAAAATATGCTTAATGTACTATAGCGTTTCTTTGAAAGAATGATAGGGCAGAGGAATTTCGAATTAAAAAAAATAATTGCTGGCCATTCACTTATTTGAAATGATAGCGAACAGGGAGAATAAAAATAGAATAGACACCCATTAACTTATAGGTTTAATTTTGTCGAAGTATTGAAACTAAATGAAATGCAAATGATATATTGAACATAAGTTAAACGCCAATAGATTTTAAATAGGTAAGAATGATCTCTTGCAGGCAACATATTAATCCTTTGAATCTCAAACCTTGATTAGCCTAACATTGCTATTTGATGGTTGAAATTCACAACCAGTACAGATTGCGGGGTTTATTCAATTGCTTACAACTTTCAGCTATTTGAAAGGAAACTGTAATTTTAAAAAACAAATGCCAGTTCGAATCTTAAGGGTTGAATATAGAATTCTAAGTTTATTCCCTGTGATAACCCATAGTATACTGTCGGCTTGCAAAGTGTATTTTGACATATCTCCAGTTAGGCAAGCATCTTAATTGGCCTTGGTTTTTTAGGTCACTTGCCTCCTTCAATAGTAATAGAGGAATTTAAATATTGATTCTGAAGAATAACCCAACATTTCAAGTAAAAGAAATGTTAAATTATAAAGAATGTCCGGAGATGGAGAGAAATAGTTTGTAAGTGTAATCTGCAGGAAAGTACTTGTGAATATGTAATTTAATTTGTTTATAAATTTTATTTCATTATTCGAATGTGAGGTAGCCTCAATTCCTTCGCTATGTCATGGTAATTTGACTTAATGGAAATCTATTGGGAGTTTGAGACAAAAAGTTACTGTTGCTTGATGAAAAAAATTAAAACTAGAGCATTTTAAAGAAATGTTGATGCTTAACATTACATCTATTATATTGATTACAACATTTTAATATAAGGAGTTGCTCTGATAACCTCAAAAATAGTTGATGAAGGATATTACAATTTTCAAATCATAAAAATAAATTTTATTTAAAAATTCGAAATTATGGTTTTGAAAACTTTGCATCTTATTATCTTTTGGCAGCTTCAGACATATTTTATGTATTTGACTTTTCAGTCTAGTCTAAACTAAATATGATTGAAAAAAATGTGCTTATATACTGAAGTATCTGGAAAACTGACAGTTGCTGCCATTTCCAATACATGCCATGCTCCCTGTATTAAATGATTCTTCCTCAATTGAAGGACATATAAAGGTGGATATCTCTACAAATTGCTGTCGTATAATTTGTGGTGAAGATGGCAGCATATCACGACTGGCAACTTTGAACAAGGTGTCAGAGAGATGGGTCGTTATCTTTGAAATCAACACAATTTGGGTTTTCACATACAACAATTTCAAGTGTACTGCGACTACACAAAATCAGGGAAGACGTCCAGTATGTGACACTTCTGCAATCGACAAAAACAAACTGGATCTGACATGAATTATAACATTTTACCAGTATGTAACATTGCAACAGATAACAATTTAATACTGTGGCCACATGTTACCTCTGTTCAGATAGTACAACGTTGCTTCTATTGGATGTAGGAGCTGATGGTCCACTCTAGTCTCATTGCTGACAGTACAGGACTCGTGCGTCTCGCTTTGCTTGTGAATGCCAGTGCTGGAAATATGTAGCCTGGTCTGATGTGTTGCTGTTCCAATTGTTTCGGGCAGATGGACAATTCTGTATGACAAAACTCCAGAGGCAATGAACCCTTCAAACCAACAAGGGGCAGTCTAGGGTGTTATGGGGTACAGTAGAACCTCATTATAACGGACTAATAGGGGCTGAAGGTTGTCCGGTTTACCAGCAGGTGTACATCAATGAAAGTACAATAATTAGCTATAGAAAGTGTTTACTATATATTAAATAAAAAACAGCCTTCAACGTAGTAGGTTGATTTGAAAAAGATGTGTACGTATACAATGCATTAATTTTTAGAACAAGAAGGTCCTGGTTCATGTTGATTTGCTTACATTCATTGGTTTGAAAAAATAATTTTTCTGCTGGGTTTGTTTGCTTCTTATTTCTTCAGTTAATAACTGACAGAGGTGTTCATAATATGCAAACACATTTTCATTTGCCAATTGTTCAACATACTGAATAACAAAATTTAAATGGTCTTTCACATCGCTCACCTTAATTGTAGGCTGAGTGGTGTCTCCTACCTCTTCTTCCTCGTCCTCCGAAGATTCTGCTTCTTCAGAGTCATGCAGCGCATCCATGTTTACGCAAAACAACACAACGATTGATGTTTAATTGCTTGCTTGAAAATGTAAAACTCGTCAGATAAAAATAAGCATCCTTTGTTATTATTACAATTTTTTTTTAAAACTGTTATAAGCGACATCTGTTATAATGAGGTTCTGCTTTATTTTCATTTTGCACATATTAGGACTGCCATTGGCAAACATTGACTTTCTGACTGGTAGCCATCCTTGGAGTTCGTTTGTACTCATTCATATCGGGCATTCACTGAGACTGTAGCAGAACAATGAACTACTTCACAGGTTCTGTAACCAAATTATTGTTGGAGGAACGTTCCTTGAGTTTGGCATCATGAGTTGGCCTAGTAATTCACAGGATTTGAATCAATAGAACACATGTATGATACAGTTCAACATGCTGTCAGTGCCAGGGTTCTACCACCTGCTAATAATAGGGAATTGTGGACTGCTATTAAGAATGATATACTCTATCTACTTAGAGCTTTTGGAATTGTGTTGCTACTGTTGTCTGATCAAAAGGAGACCTATGTTACTCGACGTCTGTTTATCTGGTATGTTGGTGTATGAATAGCAGTGATTTTATTGAAATAGTTTTTTTTTTTTTTTTTCCTGTTTGCTAGCTGGATATGATTTTTGGATCCTCCTTCAATGCTAAAAAAAAAATTTCTTAAATGGGCTTCCAAAACATGTGCCAACATCGATCCACTACTGTGACTTCTGTCGAGATTCCATGAGATAATATCGACAGTAAACCCCACCTATTGGTATATTTTTGAACTACAATAGTATACAAACAATCTCGATGTTGCTGCTCGAAAAGACGCTTTCCAAAGTTAAGCAAAGCAATGGCAAATTCGCGCTCGGAAAATTGCCAAGCAACATAAATTTGGGAATATATAGTCGCCTGCAGAACCTATGGGCAGCGACCTAAATGTGTTAAGTATTGCAATACACAATAGAAATCTAGGTTTTCTGAAAAGGGAGAGGAAAAGCTCCATTATCATGTATAAAGAAGTTTGAGCTAATCTACTTATTTTAAAATTCATGAGAAAAATAGTCAAAGACAGTCTTAAAAGGAAAAGTAGCATTTTTGAAACAAAAAAAAAAACAACTCTTTCTGAAAAAGCACAAATATAAAAGGGAAATTTTAAAGATAAAGACTACCTTGAAGGCTGATGTTGCACTATGCATTTCTGCCACTGGGGCTATGAGGAATGTGGTTTGACCGGACTGCATCTAGGAGTCCCCACTATCTCATTAAAACAGACAGTGGAACATCATTTTCAAAGTCAGAGTTGTTTGTATTGTGATCTTGTTGAAATTAAAGATTATTTATGAGCTTGAAGTGGAGGAATTATTGCAGGAGCTGATACATTGTAGATATTGGGTTCATCCTTTTAATTCTGAATGGGAATCGCATTCTAATTTTCTTACTTTATTGTTAAAAATGTTTAATGGCTTATATGTTATATGTATGTTTACAGGTGATTATTAAGGTAAATGAATGACTATTTTCACTTAATTACTATTCCCATTGCTATGTCAAACTCCAGCCAATTCTTTGTATCATTTTGCCAATTTCTATCCATGATCTTTCATGACAATTTTTATCAAAATGCTCTTGATCATAGTGCTGGTCTCTCGTGCAATAAATCTATCCATATCAAACATTTTTAATGTAAAAAAAAATAAGATTGAGTAGGGAAAGCTTTAAAGTAATAAACAATTGAGAAATTAGAAAATGCTGCAGATAAACTGCAAAGTCTGACATCGTGCACTTATCTACGTGTTTTTGAGTTTGTCTGGTTGTGGTTTCATTTTGCAACATGATGCAGCAGTATCTGGTATATGCTGCAGAATCGCACAAGTGTGGAACTTCTCATTGAAAAGAGTTTATTTCCTTCAAACCGGAGCGTTTTAACTGCAGCGGCAGAAATGCATAGTGTGACACCAGCCTAAAAAAAGGAAACTAATGTAAAGTACAAAGAAACTTCAAGGAATGAAATCTTTAAAAGATAAAGGAAAAAATTAATTGGAATCTAAAACTTGGAAGAACTATCAAAATCTTTCAGTGTAAAGTTTGCAAATACTAGACATGCTTTAAAATCCAATTTTATTAATAAGTGGATTTCAAACTTTATAAGTTTGAAAAAATAAAATTCTCTCCCCCCCCCCCCCCCCCCCCCAAACAAAAAAAAAATAATAAGTTTTTCAGAAGTTTTGAAACATCTCAAGATCAAAATGTTCTGTTTAGTGCAAAAGATAGATCAAAGGATTTAAGTTTACTTTTGGGATGAAAAAGAAAATTTTATTTTCATCAAAAAAAGAAATTGAAGCATATTTTTTGTTTTTCCTGAATGCTTAGACCAGCAGTAACATCAGTCAAGCATTTATCTCAATTTTAAACCTCTTAAATATCATTATTTGCTGAAGATTTTCAATTCAGAAATGATACAATTGTCTGTTCAGATACATTAATGGCTTATCCTTAATTGAAATAAATAAAATTATACCTTTTTTTTTTTTTTTTTTTTTTTGTGTGTGTGTGTGTGTGAATACAAATGACCAGTTTCAGCAATTTCTTTTTATCTCAAATTAATGTTTCAGAGCAATATAAATTGACTGTCTTGAGCAACATAAATTTCAAAATCAAATTAATGATTTATGGAAAGAAGTCGAGGGAAGAGCTGCAATTCATGATCAATGCCTAGGAGCATATCTCCTTTTTATCTTTTCACTTACAGAATTGTTGCTGATGTAATGGCAAAGTACAATTTCTGGTTGTAACACAGCTTTAATTTTTAAGTTGCTCGGTAGCATAACTTAAGCATGGTTAAGTATTTGACAAAAAAAAAAAAAAAAGTTACAGAATTCAATTTTAAATTGAACCATGCCGAAACGAACAGGTTTTTATAAAGAAATCTTATTTTGGTATTAAGTGGACCCAATGGTTATGGAGGTAGAGGCCAAAACTAGCAATTCATTGCTATTCTAATGGAGTTTTTATCATATTCTACAAAAACTCAGTTCACTTAAAGCCATTTTAGGTGTGCCATTAAAGCAAGCAATGTGTTGGCCATTGGCAGAGTCTAGGAGATGGTTATTCCTTACCCTTTGTTCTAATGTTGGGCTGGTTCTGTTTTATAGCAGTTTGCTATCTTGCTGACACCAGTGCACCTAGTGTTAAATTGTGGAACATAGTCCAGTCACATTTGCATCTGTTGAATTGAATTACAAACAAATTATTTACGATTGGAGGTAATTGTTTTACAGTGTTTTCTTGTAGCTTTTTCTGGAAGAATCCAATATTAACCAAAATAATAAAATTTTGGCCTGAAAATAAAAAGTGACAAGACAGTTTAATTCTTGAAAAATGTATGGTTGCTGGTTGAGATGTAACGAGAAATTTGAAATGTGTAACAAAGAAACGAAAACAAAAAAACAAAAATGAAACATTGTTTTTAATTGAAATAAAAAAAAAAAAAATATCTTATTCTGGTGAATAGAATAAATGATTGTTATGGGAATGCAAAAGGTAGAGTTTTAAAAGTTTTTTTTTTTATTTTAATGTAAGGATAGATTGCCATGCTGTTGCTTAAATCGACTGTCCCTATGTAGACTATCGAAACTAAAAATCGTCACTTTACAGGAGAGCGTTTTAAAGATTTTGTTGACACATTTTTTTGCAACATCCCATTTGTTTTAGATCCTAGGACGGTATTTTTTTGTGCGGAACGAATGCAGCGCAAACAAACGATAACCTAGTTGCGTCTCACTGTTTTGGTTTCGCGCGCAATTTGGTCCGGAGTAAACTGACTAAATTTAAGTTTCGTGAGATCACGAGGAGCAGCGACGTTACATTCGATATTTTACGTTTTGCTAAAACTGAAAATAATGAAATATTTTAAATATTTTTTGTTTGTAAATTCTAACATTTATATGTTAGAAACAAATTGCGACAATAAAAAAAAAAAAAATCATTTGTTTAAGTTTCGACAGTCTACGTAGGGACAGTCGAAATGTCAAGTCCATAACAGCCTTTACATTTGCTTATATTCTTACACTCAATAAAATCTTGAAAGTTGAACAGATATTTTTGTCTCTTGATGACTTGTCATTAATAATGACATACATTAATTATGTTGCCTCAAAATGGGGGGGGGGTCCAGGAAAATCTCACCAAATCTCATTTAAAGAGGGGGGGGGGCAATGAAAATCTCACTTCAACTTTTTAATTTGAAAAATTTATTTATTAGAACAGATTTTTTGACTTTTTAAAATTTCACCAAGGGGGAGGGGATTCAAATTTTTAAAAAAGCCCTTCTTGTAATTAATGGACGCCCTCTTACATACATGATGCAATGATCAAAAATATTTTTTTGGTATTTGTGTATTTGAATGTTGGGATGCCAATCATGGCTTTTTTGTTTTTGTCTTCTAATGTCGCCCCCAGTTACTTTTATCCATTCAGTTTAGCTTCATGATTGATGCAATCAGTACAATACTACAAACTAATGAATTAACATTTACGAATGTATACCATCCTCAAAACACTTTGAAGCTCTTAAGAAAAATAAGACTTGTGAAATACAATTACATTTCTATTTATTTATTTTTCTAATTTTAAATTGCAGAACCATGGGTTTTTAAAGTAATCTTTGCTTCTGTTGATTACATAGCTTTGAATTCATGAATACTAAACACCTTAGCAAACTAATTATTCTTTATTTTACAGCAAGCGGACCCAGCGCTACTGTATTACCCTGGGTCCAGGGCCTCGGTGGTGTTCCTGATGTGCCCCATGCCGCCAACATGTCGTCTTTACTAACAGAGGGCAGCGGTATGGGGAAGTACAAAGAGCCCCCTGTGCTTGCAGATGTTCCTTTCACGGTAAGTTTATTAAGAGGATATATTTTAATCAATCAGTGCTGGAAAGTGTTATGTATAACATAATGAATTTATGGAATGATTTTTGATTGTTAAGAAAAACTGTTCACAATTTTTCAAACAAAGTAACTAATATAAAAAAAAAATCATTTTTTAATTAAAACATGATGCATTATTTATACTTTAATGGTGGCGTTTCAAAGAAAGTTCTTTGTGTTTATCTTGCACAAAAATTACAACCTTGGTTTTTCTCATTTTTTGAAAATTGAGGGTAGGGGTTGCGCACTATCAAAAGTTGCAAAAAAAAAAAAATGAGGGTGAGGGGAAATAGGAAATTGATTTGAATTGGAACAAAATTGAGTTAATGCAATTATTGCAAAAAAAGTATTACTTTTAATTAAAGAAAAGAAAAACACGTTAAGAATTTGCGAAAGTTCCTAGCAACAGAAGATTGCTAAAGATAGTTTTTTTTTTTTTTTATTAAAGATTAATTTAAACATCAATTAAATGTTGGCCCCTGGCAATTGGAAGTAGAAAGTACGAAACTGATACATTAGTATATAGTTAATAATTATAAAATGATATAAATAATAAATATAATACAACATTGATAAGCTTAGAAAGAAAAATAAATTAGAAAATAAAAATTAAACAGCAAAAGAAGAAAATATTTATTTCGGAAATTGTCAGAGAAACTTCATTTATCTTAACATGATTAATTAATACCAAATATTTTGACTACATTGCATACTGGTCTTCAGCTGTTTTGGGAGAATAAGAGGTTTTACATTGCTTAATATTGTGTATTAGTGTAAGATAATGATAAGAGATATGAACGATTTTATTTTTTTTCTTGAAAATTTGTGAAGAAATTTTTTTCTGGCTTAATTTGTAGGAAATTATTTAATTTGTATATATGTATTTTATATATGTATTTTTTATATATATATATATATATATATATATATATATAATATAATAATGTAGGATAGTTAAGTTTCAATTCATTGGTAGTTCTTAAGCCGTGCGAACACCACGCAACATTCCTGTAACTTAGTTGCGCGATTTTGACGTCACGAGTTGCAATTTGTTTGCAACTTTTGTCATCGGAGTCGAGTTGCATGGACACGTGCAACTCCGCTGCAACTCGAAAAATTGCATCGAATTCCCCAATCACAGGGCAGCATTGGAACACGTCAGTTGTGAAACCACGCCCATGAAAAAAATGGCGTCGAAAATTTTATCTGTCGATTCGTTTTGAAGACAGGCTCATACTCAATTAATAAGAGTATTGCGAGTTTCTTTCACGCATAAATAAAGTTTATACTGAAATGCAGTAATTGTATGCGGAAGAATTTATCAGAGAGGTTTCAAAACCTCGATTTTTTTGTATTTTCCACATTGGGTTTGGCAAACGCGAAGGCTGCTGACGCAGAATGCAAAAGTTATGACGTCATTGTTTCCAGGGGAGCATGGTTTCTTATTGGCTGTTGGTCATTCGTTACTTTTCATTCGAAATAACAACATGAAATTAAATTCCATAGCGGCTAATAATTAAAAAAAAATATTTATCATATGTTGCGAATCATTCACTCTTATATTATGTTTGAAACGACATAACCGAATTTTGCTTGATGTCACACGTGACATATTTACAATCTGCGTTGTCATGGGTCAGTTGCATTTTCGAGTTGCAACGTGTTCGCGCTTGACAAAGGTTTATATCAACTCATGACGTCAAAATCGAGCGACTAAATTGCAGCAAAGTTGCAAGATGTTCGCACGGCTTTAAATGATAACATTTATTCATTATTGGTAATTTAATATGTATAAGATTATTAAATATTTTTGAGTGGTAGTTAGAATTTTATTTTTTATTAATGCTTCATCTACAATTTTAAAGTGTTTTTGGTTTTTGAAAGAATTTTTAACTTTTTTTTTTTTTTTCATGAGTTACTAATATTTAAAATTTTTTATAGAAGATTTTGCTCAAATTTAGTAAACTAAAACTAATATTAATTTTTTAATAATTATTAGAATTAAAAAAAAAAAAAAGCAAAATAAATTAAAACTTTCAATGATACTGTAAATTTAATATGAAAAAATATTTAACTAATGATTAGTTTAGCACATTTACATGCTAATCCCAAGTATCATTATAATATAAAGGTGGGTGGGTGGGTGTTGGACTTGACCATCCAACCTCAAATAGTTCTGTTGGTTGAGATCCTAAATTGCCCTGCATGGCCTCTGTAGAAGTACAAATTTAACCTTTTTCACATAAAAAAGATAGAACTAAATGTTACATAAGCTAAAATATCATTTAAATAGATAATAACAAAAATAAGGGATTTAAATTAATCATTGTGGAACACCTAAAGACTTTCATTTTGCTGCTAGTTCATGGAAACAAATACAGAACTTTCACATTTAAGATTGACTTAAAAGTTCCTTAAAGCATGTTGTATTGTTGAATTATTGTCTAGCAATGCTATAAAAGTACATTAAATATTAATTTAGTTATTAAACAAGCAATGAAACTTTTTTTTTAAGTCGTAGGCTTTTTAATTCTTAACTTTTGAAAAAATAGTTTCGTATATTTTTGAAGTATAAAAACCTATTTTAAACATACAAATTGGTCATTAAAACATGCAACAGTAGTGTTGGATATTGATTATTAAATTTTTAAAAAAATTATTATTTTTTACCTATCAAGAAAAATATGGAAAGTAGAAAATTATAAATGAATAAAATTCTAGATGAAAATCTCTTTTTAATGGCTGCTTTACACGCTCTTGAAAACTTGCCTCAAAACGGCAAGTGGATCGGAAAACCTGCCACTTGCTTCTAAATACAACAAGCTCTAATTAGACAGATACTAGAAGCAAGTCAACACAAGTGTCCTTGGCAGTGAGAAAAATATTTAAAAACTGTAACAGGGTTAAATTCACTCTGAAATCTGGATATTCTTTATTTTTGGTTTCAAATCTACAGCTTCATTCACCACATTCTCTTCCTCTGGGATCTTTTTTTTTCCTTTTCTTTATCACTGCTGTGAATTGAGTTGAGAATTAATAGGAAAACTAAGCTGCAAAATCAACTTGTCGGTTGAAGCGACAAACATTTTTAATCATGATCTCGACGAGAACAAAACTCTTATTTGATGCTCGCACGTGTAAAGTGATGGCATTTTTACCAAATTGTGAATGGCAAGTTTTTGAATGAGTAAAGCAGTCGTAAGTGTCTTTTAAAATAACAAATCGGGTCAGACTTGGTACTGTATTTAGTAGCCAAACAAATTTCTATCCACCAACACCTAAACTATAATTTAATATCAAATTTTTATTTTTGTTGTTCAGGAGAATGAGTTGAATAATTTGAGCAGCCAAGACATAGTAGTCCTGACATTCAAGCTAAACTTGACCGAGAACATGGAAGTTCGATGGGAGACAGTGATGTGTGATAAGAAACTCTACATCCAAGTTCCAAATGGTATTCTACCAGATGGCTCTAAAGAGGGGTAAGTTTGCAGAGTTAAGATAGCAATAATATTTTTATACTTTATACAGGAATTTATTGAGAATTGATACTATAAGATTGCATAGAATGAAATAACTCTAATGTAATCCTGTAGTTCTAAGATGCTGACTGAATTACCTTGTATATGAAACATTCACAAGTGTACTTGATAAATTCAATAATTTCAGAAGTTTGATTTATAAAGATATCTAAAGATATTTTGATTTTCTTAATAAATTTCTTCTAATCTCAAAGTTTCTTAATTTTAACAATATTCGTTATCATACCCATTATTTTGTCTGACTGC
>JAFIDM010010028.1:3521206-3536337 GCA_023159025.1 Thereuonema tuberculata | reverse complement strand
CACCACAACACAGGCAAATTAACTTTCTTTTTTATTCTGTTTTATTTCATAAATTTATTAGTCTTAACTATAAATTTACAAAATACTTTAAATATCCTCTAAACGATTTTGTATTATATCGTTTTATTATTATTAATTTTTTTTTGTTTCTTTTCAAATATCCAGCGTATATGAGAGGCACTGGCAAATCGATTTCTTACTCTCTACAAAGTAAATGTTAAAACATTCACATTTAATTTAAAGTTTTACTATAAATATACTTCCTCATGACGGTATATTTAAAATTATTTAATCTTCTAAGGCTATTTCAAGTTTTTTTTTTCTCTTTTTAATATTAATTTAATAATATTTTAGATAATCATACTTTTATTTAATAAAGTTGATTAGTTTTCACTTTATGTCTCACTCTGATATTTCTTTTGCCTGACTAAAAATGGTGGCAGAGTTGAATGCAAACTACACTTTGAATAGGTATTTTGCAAACGAACAGGTCATCCAGGTCTTTTGGAAATCAGTGATCCAAATAACTGCTACAGATAAAAATTGTTTAGGTTTCTGGTATCATTTTTATACTAGACATACATAATGCTGAATAAAAATAAAAAATGCAAATCAGTTATAGCAACAACCGGAAGTAGCAGATGACTTGTTATTAATAGGTATATATAAAACTCGAAATAACATTATCGCTTCTGATAAAGTACTTATCTTATATATCTATAAATTTACTGATTGCAGTGTTAAATCGTTAACTAAATTACCGTATTCCTTCGAATCTAAGCCGCACCCCAAATTCTCAACACGTTTAATGCAGCATTTTGTAAAAGAATGTATTATAGAAACTCTTCGATTCTAAGCCGCACCCGATTTTCGGTAGCATTTATATTGGAAAAAAAGTGCGGCTTAGATTCGAAGGAATACGGTAATTTGAAATTAGTAACTTTTAAGTATAAAGATGATGGAAATGTTTTTATGAAGATAAGATCAATCAACATAAATAAATTAAAATTAAATTTTTTCAAAAATGTGCAGTTTTCAGTACCTAAAGCCCCGCGAATATCATACAAGTTTTCAGCAACTTAGTCGTCCGTTTTTGACGTCACGAGTTGATATAGACAGTTTTGAGCCCGTTTTTATGCAACTTGGCTACAACTTTTGTCATCCGACTCAAGTTGTTCCTACATTTGTAACTTGAAAAGTTGTATTGAAGTCGCTGTATATTACCCAATCACGGGGCAGCGTTGGAACACGTCAGTCGTGACGTCAGCCCATGGAAGAAATGGAGTCGAAAATGTTGTTCGTCGATTTTATTCGAAGACATGCTCGTAAACAATGAATATCAAGAGTATTGCGAGTTTCTTTCATGCATAAATAAAGTTTATTCTGAAATGCAGTAATTGTATGCGGCAGAATTTATCAGAGAGGTTTCAAAACCTCGATTTTTTCGGATTTTCCACATAGGCTGGAGAAACGCAAATGAGTCAGCCGTGATAGAAGGAATTCCATAATGCAATGCAAGTTGCATGGTGTTCGGGGTTTGATAAAAGTTGGCTAATTCGAAGTCGGACGACTAAAGTTGCTGAAAAATTGCATGGTGTTCGCGTAGCTTTAGATTCGGAAGAGCAAATAGAAGCAAACCAAAAACTAAGCAGTGAAAATAAAATTTAAAAGTAAGTGCAGTGAAGTTTTTTGACCGAATTAGACAAAGGATATATTTGATCATTTAATAAATGATATTCTTTTTCTACAGTAAAACCTCGTTAAGTCGTCACTCAAAGGACCAAACATTTTTGATGACTTAGGCGGAGTGGGAATTTTTGAAAAAATAAACCAAAAAAACACTGAAATATAGTATTTTCGTGAATTGCTGTAGTTTTCGGTGAGAAAAACAAGATTTTTAGAAATCAATTTATGCAAGTGAATGAATGGAAAATAAAAAAAAATAAAACACTTTTTATTGTTCCCACATTTTAATCGTTTTCAAAGAAAGGCAATGTCTGTCTTTGAAACGCCAACCATTGCTGACGCCGAAATCTTCAATGTTCAACTCCTTCGCAATTTCCAGGGTTTTTTCTTTAAGAATCACGGCAGAAATCGACACATTTTGCGATCTGGCATGTTTTAGCCATCGAATTAAAACCTCCTCGATCTCGCCAAACTTCTCTTTCTTTTGTCTTTACAGTCAGCTTCTTCAATTACTTGTTTCGATGAAAGAATATCGTTTAATGTAGTCCTGGGAATATGGTGTTCTTTGGAATAACAATTTAGTTCCAATTGTCGACAAGGTGTGGTGCTACTGTGCAGAACAACAATTTAGTTCCAATTGTCGACGCTCTGTGGCGCTACTGTATAGAACAACAATTTAGTTCCAATTGTCGACACGGTGTGGCGTTACTGTGCAGAACAGCAATTTAGTTCCAATAGTCGACACGGTGTGGCGCAATTGTACAGAACAACAATTTAGTTCTAATTGTCGACACGGTGTAGCGCTACTGTGCAGAACAACAACAATTTAGTTCCGATTGTCGACGCTCTGTGGCGCTACTGGGCAGAACAACAATTTAGTTCCAATTGTCGACACGGTGTGGCGCTACTGGGCAGAACAACAATTTAGTTCCAATTGTCTACACGGTGTGGCGCTACTGTGAAGAACAACAATTAAGTTCCAATTGTTGACGCTCTGTGGCGCTACTGTACAGAACAACAATTTAGTTCCAATTGTCTCCGCTCTGTGGCGCTACTGTATCGAACCACAATTTAGTTCCAATAGTCGACACGGTGTGGCGCTACTGTGAAGAACAACAATTTAGTTCCAATTGTCGCCGCTCTGTGGCGCTACTGTATCGAACCACAATTTAGTTCCAATAGTCGACACGGTGTGGCGCTACTGTGAAGAACAACAATTTAGTTCCAATTGTCGACGCTCTGTGGCGCTACTGTATAGAACAACAATTTAGTTCCAATAGTTGATACTCTGTGGCGCTACTGTACAGAACAATTTAGTTCCGATTGTCGACGCTCTGTGGCGCGGCGCTACTGTACAGATCAACAATTTGGTTCCGATTGTCGACGCTCTGTGGCGCTACTATGCAGAACAACAATTTAGTTCCAATTGTCGACACGGTGTGTCGCTACTGTGCAAAACAACAATTAAGTTCCAATTGTTGACGCTCTGTGGCGCTACTGTACAGAACAATTTAGTTCCGATTGTCGACGCTCTGTGGCGTGGCGCTACTGTACAGAACAACAATTTAGTTCCAATTGTCGCCGCTGTGTGGCGCTACTGTATAGAACCACAATTTAGTTCCAATTGTCGACACGGTGTGGCGTTACTGTGCAGAACAACAATTTAGTTCCTATTGTCGACGCTCTGTGGCGCTAATGGGCAGAACAACAATTTAGTTCCAATTGTCGACGCTCTGTGGCGCTACTCTATAGAACAGCAATTTAGTTCCAATTGTTGACACTCTGTGGCGCTACTGTACAGAACAACAATTTAGTTCCGATTGTCGACGCTCTGTGGCGCTACTGGGCAGAACAACTTAGTTCCAATTGTCGACGCTCTGTGGCGCTAATGTAACACGTGGGCAAATGCGGCTCTTCGTTGGGTTAAGTGCGGCTTCCAATATCTCTTGATAAAAATACAGAATTAAAAAAAAAAAAAAAAAAATTAAAAAATAATTAGTCTAAAATTTAATATTTGTTTTCTTTTTCATTTTCTTCTATATGTATTTTTTATACTTTATATAGCAGTTACGATGTGTGTAGAAACGTAATTAAATATGAATTTGTGTATTTAATACTATCCTGTGGCTCTCGATGACCTCATGTATGCCCATACTTGGCATAGATGATTCCAATGACAGTTCTGGTTTGATTTGTTCTTCTAACAGTCCATGGAACACGTAAAAGCCTTCGCCAACACCCGAGTTCAAAGGAATCAATTTTTCGGTGATCGTTTTTCTTGATTGTCCAACTTTCACATCCATACATGGCTACAAGAAAGACCATAGCTTTGATGATTCGTATCTTGGTTGTCAATGAAACATCCTTGCTCTTTAATATTTTGCCCAAGCTCATCATTGCTTTCCTCCCCAGGAGTAGCCGTCTTCTAATTTCAGGGCTACAAGTTCCATCTTGGCTTATCAGTGAACCCAGGAAAATAAAATCTTTCACCGTCTCAAGTTCTTCATTACCAATCCTGAGATTTTGTAGGGTTCCGTTGACATAATTTTCATCTTTTCACATTCAACTCTAATCCGGCTGCAGCACTTTCTTCCTTGATCTTAACAATCATTGCTTTGAGATCTTCTACACATCCTGCAATTATGGTTGTATCGTCGGCACACAGCCCAATATTTATTATTAGTTTTTGTTTCCAAGTACATTGTAGTAAAGAAGTTTACAATTAATAATAATTCAATCGAAACTTGCAGTTTTACTGGGCTCGGGCAAATGGATTAGATAAAGAGATATTGAGAGATTTTCAGTATCCTAATTCCAAAGGTAAACGTATTTGGATATAACCCAGTTGCTGAACAATGTGCAATACACGGTAATTTTATACTAACAAGTTTAAATTCTCGAAAAGGAAGAGAAGCTCTTGATATTTTTTTAAAAACTTTTAGTGTAGACTTGGCAAAAAAACTTGATAAACTACTAGGAAAATTAAGTAGATACTGTAGTATTGGAAACAAAATAATGTCAATGTAGATGACAAGAAGAGAATTGACTGACAACATGCAACAAATTATTCTATTAACAATGCTTGCCTAGTTCGTTCCTTACATAAGACCATATGCAGAGAATCCTCCCATTTTCAAATTCAATGTACCTTCAAGTTGCTTCATTATATGTTAAAGTGGAAAGGTTTTAGGTAAGAGCAAATATTTTTAAATTACCAAACCTTAAAAGATAAAATAGAAATGAGTTATTAAGTTTGACGATGTTTCCAATCAAACTAATCTAGAATACTAGTTTGCTGGTAAAAACAATGAGATATTAAACTCCAATGAAAAATTGGATGGTCATTTGAATCGCATTTAAAAGATGTCAAACAAATGTTTAAAGCTTTGATCTAATTGAAATGATTTTAGATTCAAAACATTACAAAAATTCATTGAAAGATAAGTAGCTGTGTCACATAACTCATATGCTTCAACTTTTATTTCATATGGATTTCAATTGTTTTTCTCTCTTCTGTAAACATCTCTTCCTTTCAATAACTTTTTCTCAATTTCATACCTTGTTTCTAGTGCAGCTTAGCCTTGGTTGTTCGGGTACCATGAAAAAATTTTAGAGCGAAATGTAACCAATCCAACAAACTATATATAAATTAGTAAATTATAATTTGGGGCATTATTTTCATTGAACATAGAAAATTCTTAAGAGATATGATTTCTCTTTGAGACCCCATTTCCAAATGATATGTTATAGCCACTTCTCAATTCTGCTGCAACTTTTAAAGCGAATGATTGCTAGATTCACTGTTTTGCATCTCTGACTGTACAATGCAAATTAGCTCAGAGTTCTTACAATAATGTTGCAGTGGATAGATATTGATTAAATCTTTCTTCAGTAACAGTGAACAGATGCTTTCAGGGCACTGGGATTTCACTCTTCCAATTTCCTTTTGGAACTGAAGAACTAATTAAAAGTTAATTCTTGCTACTAAAAATGCTTCAACTTGTTCCAAAAGTCTGGTGAAAATGAAGTAATTGACACTTGAAAATGAAATAAAAATACACAGTACCACTATGAAAAAAGAATCTTAAAAAGGAAATCATTTCTTTATTATTTTTAAATCTGTTCTTGCTGCTGCTGTTCCTTTAAATAGGAGCAAGTGAAATTATTGCCTAATCCGTTTGACCCTAGCTGTGCCCAGTCAAACTAAATCAGAATTCCCCCTTTTTTTTTTTCTCTCCATTGAAAAAGTTCTTTGAGATTAAATCACAGTAAAGTAAAAATAAATAAATTTCCAAAAAAAAACCCACCTCTTCTATTACTGCTAACTATAAAATGATTTTGTAGCAAATTTTATTCTTTAACTTTGTAATGAAGCATTTCCTTCATTAGATTACAAATGACAATTATTTTGAGAAAACTTAGTTTTCTGTTGTCATTACAATAATTTTTGAAAATGCCACTATATCTACATTGCATGGTGAAAAATTGCTAAGCTGCTCTTCTGTTTATGAATTTGAGAAGTTGATGGTAGAGCTTTGAACTTGAACGAATTTAGTCCTAAAAAAAAATATTAAAAGGGACCCAAAGATCCCAGTACTATTGGATTAATTTATACCTGAGGTGGGTAGAAGGATAGGTATGTTTCTTCAAAGGGAGGTTATTTTGAGGAGATGAGATAAAAATCAAATTAACCTGAGGTCTAGTCCGTAATTATGCTTGATAGTATATCTTACATATTCAGGGTGTATCTGAAATGTGCTGCCAAACTTAAAGGTTGTATTCAGTCATGCAAAAACAAAGAAAAAATGTCATATGAACATAGATCTGGGAATGCTTTATTTCTAAGATAGGAATGATGCAACAATACAGAGGTGTTGGGTCGTACAGTTCCTCAGTTTCACAGAAAGTTTCACTTTCACAGAAAGTGCTTGAAATGTTCTCCACCGGCTGCAATGCACGCAACACAATGTCGTTCCATCGACTGCTCAACACTGTCGAAGATGCCAGGTGCATGTCGATTTGTGTTGCACCCATCCATTATGCATTCATTCAGTGCGTTAGCGTCAATAACCGGTGTGGTGTACACTAATGCTTTAAATCAGCAGTGGTCGAGCCCATTTTTGAAACACCAATGGTCGCAATGGGTCTGTGAGACCCATTCATTTTAAACACCTATACTTTCAAAATTTCAACGTTTAAGCTATTTGTTAATAATAATATCATTGATTGGTTGTTTCTTAAGATTTTTATTATAATCATTTATAATAATATATTATAAATATATAGATTAAAATTATTTAAGAAAACATTGTAAATAACGGATAAAAAGTGAATTGATTACATAATTGATAAAAAAATAAGGTATACAAATATTTTTGGTTAAAATTATGATAAACTAATAATAAATTAGTTATTTCTAACTGATTGCTTTGAATAAATATTGTTCTAATTTTTTTCTGTGTATTTTGTAATGCATTCTCTACAAAGTCTTCATCTTCACTATCATCATCATCTGTGGACTCCTCCTCACACTCTAAACTGGGCTCTAAAAGTATTTTCCTTATTTCATTATCACTGAAGGATTTTATCTCTTCAAAACAATAAAAATAAGAAGTAGACTCAGGATCAAACTAAACTATTCGTAGAAATAACTCATGAAAGAAGAAATAATTAAAAAATTGAAAAAATAAAATAAAAAATAGGCCTAAACAAATAACTAGATTAATAAATAACTATAGAATAAATAAATAGTTCAAAATAACTCTAGAAATCCAAGTTTGTAAGGCCAACTTTACATTTAACCTATATAAAACAACTCTTACCTGTATGCACAAAAAGTTACACGAAATGTCGCACTGGGTCTACAGGACACAAAGTTGTTTTTTTTTTTTCATTCAGATCGGGACAACAGATATTCTGCCAAAACTGTCAGGTGAAAGGTCATGTGGTTTTAGAAAGATACTGAAAAAGACAATTCTGTGAGGAGCTCACATCTATAAGTAAAAAATGAAAACAAAAACGCATAGGTCTCGTAGACCCATCGCGACCACTGCCAGGTTAAGATAACCCCATGTGAAAAAGTCCAGAGGGTTTAAATCAGGGGAATGAGCGGGCCATGCTGTTGTTCCCCTGTTCCAATCCAACAGTCAGGATAACATTGGTTCAGAGTATGGCTAAAATGAGGTGGCGCACCATCATGCATGAACCACATGTGACGAGTGTGCAAAGGAACATCCTCCAGGCACTTAGGAAACTCATTTTCCAGGAAATCCCTTGTAAGCATCGCCAATTAGTCTAGCTGGCAGAAATACTGGCTCGATGACATGGTTGCCGATGATACCAATCCAGACATTTACGGAAAACCTTTGTTGGTAACGTGACTGTGTGATTGCATGCGGGTTTTCATTCGACCAATGGTGAATGTTATGAAAATTCATAATGGCAGCTTTCGTGAAGCAAGATTCGTCGGTGAAAAGCACAGACTGTGCAAAAGTAAGGTGAACACAGTGTTGCAGATACCATGAGCAAAAGACCACATGTGGAGGATAATAGGTGGGTGACAGATCTTGCACACACTATGTGATTTGGGCAGAGAAGCTGTTCTGGAGAATTCTGTGCACACTTTGCTTGGATATGCCAACTTCTCAATGGCAATCTTTCTAATGGATGTTCCAGGATTTTCTGTAACTTCATCCAGCACCTGTTCTTCAATGTGTTGTTCTGATGTCTCGGTCTCTGCCTCTATCGACAGCAGCGGGCGTAAATGATCCTGTCTCAGCTAGACGACATGAATCGCATTAAATGTTTCTGGATGGACACTGTCGTTGCGGAAAGGCTTCCTGATTCGTACAGCTTCTCTGCACCGTAAGTGAAATGGATGTCGGCCATTTCTGCATTGCTGTACCTCGTAGTCAGATGTTTTCTAGAACCAGCTGCGGCAATTCTGGAATGCATTCAACCAGACTGCTCCACTTTTGGTAGTGGTGGTGGAGAGTTATTGAACATGTCACGATTAGTGAGGAGCAATTTAATGACTCTACAGCATAAAGGCCAACACCTCTGTTTCATTGTTCACATCTTGGAAATAATGCATTTCCAGGCCCATGTTTATGACATTTATTTGTTGTTTTGCATGATTGAATACAACCTTTAAGTTTGGCAGCACATTTCAGGTACACCTCGTATAAAAAAAACACACCAAATAACCCTATTCATATTTTTAAACTTACTCCTTGTAGATAAGTTCTTTAGAAGGGGAAAAAACACAGTAAAGGATAAAATAAATATAACATTCTATAAAAAGTATTAATAAATAAATAAATAAATTTATTTTTTACAACTCTGAATTACATTACCAACAACGTATTCTCTTTAAATTAACCACAATAATGTTACTAAACATTATTTTAAAAATTAAATGGAATAGAATTGTTGATAAACTCATAAAAATAATTTCTGAAATGCAAAAATGGAACCACTTGAAAGCACAGTTCACAGTTAATGGTATAACAATGGTTAAATTATGCTTTTGAATGCCTGCTTTTAAGGAGAATTTACTTTTATTAAAGACAAATTTATCTTTGAAGTAATACTGAAAAGTTATATTACAAACTATATATATATAAACAATGGCAAAAATGTAAATAAAAACAACAATATAGGCTTTACATAAATTCAAGATAACTGCACATTTTTACACATCTAAAATAAAAAGATCACATCAAATTTTGCTTCATAATTATTTAAAACAAGTTTTTATTATTTTTCACGTTTACACGGAAGGTATTTTTTTCGAGGCCAAAAAATACATATTTAAAGAAAAGCTAAAAGGCTTCAAAACTAATTTAGAAATGAAAGAAAAAAATTACAATATTTAATACAATCTAAATATTTAACATATAGACAGGAAATAATTGTTATTTTTAAATATCGAATCGAGCTGCAAATGAATTTCTTAATATCAAAATTAATTTGCTACAAAAACCACAGAATAACATTGTTGCCATTAATGGTGTTAATGCCTTCAGCTCATTTTGAAAGAGAAAGAAACTCAAATATACTTTTCTTTTAGAAATACCCATAGCAGCACATTAGTCTCTTAAACAAAATCAATTGTTGTTATACCGATTCATTACAACCAATAAAAAATAAAAGAGGGTGAAGGATAACTATTTGTAATAATAAAAAAAACAAAAAGAAACATATGTAATTATTCCCAAAACAATTTGTTAACAGGAATAGGTCTGAAAAATTCTAATTATCAGATGATCAAATCTTTATTGTAATTGACTGCTACACATTAAATACCACAGACCACAATGAAAAGAATTTATAATTAATCACCTGTAATTCAATGTAGTCTTAAGACAGTGTTATACTTCTTTTTTTTTTTTTCTCTCTAATTTAAGAGTTACAATATTTTTAAGTACTATTAATATTATTATTTTTTTAATTAACTGAACTGGAAAAAAAAGAAGGTTGATCTAATATTGGTTTCAATATAATTATCACGGTTTATAATCCACTTATTCCAGAAAGATTGGAAGTGATTTCACGTTACAAAGATAACGGAATTACTTAAACTGGAAGAAAAATAATACACTAAATCCACTATTTGGTAAATATATTTTGTAAAACAATACGGCATCAAAGAAATAATTTTTATTCAAAGAAAAGATATTCAAGTGCTGAAAAGTTCAGAATTAATTAAAAATTTTGAGGTTTTAGGGTGTAATACAAGGTTTTCTTTAATGGCACTGTTTGAGAAGTTAATCTCTATAATATAATACCCCGAAAACAAATGATACCTACAGACAAAAATTTATTTTACAAATATTGCAAATAAAATGATAAAAAACTCAAGTGTTAATAACTGTTATGAATATAAATATATACATCTTTTTACAGCTAATCTAATTTAGGAGCAAAACATAATTTTACAAATTAAAAATAAATAACAATGCAGTTAAATCTATCAAAGAAAGTGGAATGATTTTGTATCTCCTTATACTATATATACACAAAAGAAAAGAAAACAAAACATAGATATGTTTTTTTTTACAGTTATACAAAACAAGATTCATATCATAATACACCATTTCAGTTACACGTAATTTTTATCTTATATGAACAGGATTTTCAGTTTCATAAGAGTAAAGTGACTAGGATAATTGTTTAACTTTCAGTAAATCCTGGTACTCCTCTAAATAATTGACTTTTATACATTGAATCGATATTCAGAGCCGTCTGACAACATTAAAATCACAGTTTTATTCATTGTCCAAATTAATTTTGCCATTTTTAATGGATTTGTTTTCACAGCTTCAGGTAAAGGTGTGGTATTGAAAGTACGTACACATCGTGTTTGGGAATTGCCTAATCCAAACAATCCAGTAGCAGTCTGAAAATGAGATAAAAAAAAATAAGTAAAATTACTATTTTATATAAGCTAACAATAACAAAACAAAGACTAGTTACATCTGGATACACTGTAATGAACAAACAAAGGACTATTGTTAACCGGTATCAAAAAAAGCCAGATGTATGTTGGAAAAAGAACCGTCATTTTTTTCATTAGTCCAAAATTGCAGCTGGAAATTATTGTCACTCCATAGGTGACAAATGTAAGATATCTGAAAGTAGCAAACATTCTTGGATGAATGAGCAGCGAAGCCTCAACTTTCAGGTCTTTTATTGCAATTGATTGCACAGCATGTGATGGCAATCTGCAACAACGATTGCAATTATTATACTGCGCTTCATATAGTAGATACCAGACATTTCATAATCCCAACAAACCTATCGTTATTGCTCACAAACAAAATCATTTTCTCCGTAAATGTATTGAGTCTTTCTTCATTCTTACTAATCCCTGGGCTTACAATAATTTGTTGTCTGTACAAACAATATCTCAATATAGTTTTTGATGTGGAAAAAGACAACAAGGATTATATTTTATCCTTATTTGATTCATTCCCTTAGCCTTCCACTGCCCTCCCCTTTATTTATTTTTTATAAAAAGGATTAAGTATTGCATCCATCTGGCTCCAGGATGTTTCTTTAGTAGATGAAACGATTGGCAGCTCTTTTCTTCACCTTTCATCCCATGATGACTAGCTGGCAAACATAACTTGGCTACAGGTTCTCCATAATGTAGACAACCATCAGATGTCCCTTGTTTGATTTTAAAGAATCATGTGACCTCCCGTTTGGAGGCAGATTCACTTATAAATATTTCTTTTTGTAACATCTTTCTCCCTTTCCTATCCTTTATTTTCATCATTTTATATATGAAAAATCTTTGGAAGTATTTTCTTATTTCTTTATTTCTCGGAACATCGTCTAAACTCCTCTTTGTCTTCTTGAAACGCATATCTTCCAGGTGCTTTATAGTGCTCCCTCGAGCCTCCTCCTGTATCTGCGCTCTGCTTTTAATTGCTTCCAAGCCTTCCCTTATTTTTCTCTCTTTGCCATCTTCTTTTGTTCCTCCTGCCTCCCAGTCTGTCAACAGTTGTGCTTGTAGGCAGGCAGGCGTCTTCTGCCTTGGGTGACGTCACAAGGGGGGGGGAGGCAATGTATTTTGCTGCCCTCTGGATGCTTGCTCCTACCAAAGGAAGGTAGACTGTGCCAAGGGAAGGCTGCTTGGCCCATCTCTAAAAGAAACTGGCTGAGAAAGTAAGGTTCAGAAATAGTTCACAGCCACAAGGTTTTTGTTGTGTCTAGTGCATTCTGCGAGTTCATCCCCATTGCGAAATAAGAGGCGACACTTTGCAATACGGAAGACTCGTTGTGTGGAAGGAAAGTCCTTCAAATCCTTGGGCTTGTGAAGTGAAAGTGCATTGCTGGAGACTGAAGCCGACGATCCCACCGAAGTTACCTGCACCTGACTGGGAACTGCTCTTCGACTGACCAAGAGTACAAATTGAACTCTGACCTGCATCACTGCTCCAGAGAACTTCTACGGACTATGCGTCATCTCCGGCAGACTCTGAACTGTTCAGGCACCTTAGAATGCCACTATAATATTTATTTAGTGTTAGTGTTGTGATATATGTATTTTATTCTTTGTTTGAAACCCTAGGGTAATGTATATCCTCATTATACTCACCTACTTGTAAATATATATTCTCTTCCTTATTAAATCTCTTTGTTTTTCTAATCTAGTTATCCCAAATTATCTATTTTTTCAATTTATTTACTGACATTGTATTTTATTTATTTACCGTGCATTGATCGGGGCTAAGAGACAACAGCCAAATTGGGTGTGGAGTGACACAGGCTAGTTCTCTCAGTACCTTTCTGCTGCGACCACACTGCGTGACGACACACACCTCTCTCTCCTCTTCCTTGTTTACAAAACAGTCCCCTCCTCCCCTAGCTTCACAGACAATCACCGACTCTTCTCTCCGAATCCTTTTCCTTATTTTTTAGTTCCTTAACGAGGTAAATTGGACCCAGCATCTCTAATTCTTCAAATAATCCACTGGTGATTTTCCATTTCTTCTAACCCTTCCCTTACATGTACACCTATCAATCACGGCAAGGCGTTACAATTTGTAAATTAATTTTGTACTCTTAAAAGCCCATGCTTGATTAAAACTGGTTATATAGCATGTTTTTTAACATATGCCTGTGTGTTGGCTGTAAAATATTTTTATTATAACAAAATAAGATATTAAATGAACTTGAAATCCTAAAAACTTTAAAAAAGTCTACTTTTATTTTTAAATTACAGCATTTGCTGAATATAAATGATAGAAATTTCTGGGGAAAAAAATAACAGGGTGTCTACAAAATCTGAATAAAAAAATTCCCTGATTTTTCCCTGATTTCACGAACAATTTCTTTAAAATTCCCTGATTTTAACTACTTGGTAACTATTTACTATTTTCTCTAAGTATACTAAAAGAATAAGCAAAAAATTCTAAAATAACAGTACTTATGAAATACTTAAAAAAAGAAAAAAGAAATAAAAAATTATAAATTAATGAGTTTACAATATCTTACCTTTTAAAAGATATATTGCAACAATATACACAAAATTAAACTCAACTGAATTCGAGATTCATTTTAATATACAGCATGATACTGATTATTTAAATTTGTGAAAGCTTTATCGCAGCAATTTCATTTTCAATCATTTCAGATTCCTTTTGTGCTGTTTCTAAGATTTTAATTTTTTTGTCAATAAGCCTTTTCAGTTCAAGTTTAGCCTCTTTTTTTCTTTTAACAGCTACTGCCAATTCGTGCTACGGGTTCTTTGCTACTGAAAATCAAGCAAAATATAGAGCAAACAATAAACAAGCTGCAACAGAAATAACTTCGTGAAATGTCCGAGAATACAAACAATCTATCCACCGATTGGCCTTTCAGATAAGTTGCATTCCTCGTAGTTTCAGCAATGGCACTACAAAGTTTCGGTTTCAGTGGCGGGAATGTAGTACAGGATATGACATCACTATTCAACACCATTAGACCGGCCTACGAGAAAGAGAAGATCGACGTGACGCGTGACCTTTGAATGGTCCCATAAGATAGGCACTCTCGCTTGGCAAAAGATCATAAATTTCCCTGATTTTAAGTAATAATTGCAAAATTCCCTGATTTTTTCCAGAATAACAAAATTCCCTGACAATTCCCGGTTCTGTAGACACCCTGAATAATTAAATCTGCTTAAATGTGATAAATTTTAATAACATCAAAGCGTGTGCAAATTACTAGATTTCTAAAATAGCCATTGTTGGACATCAGTTGATACACAAATGCTTTTTTTTGAATGGGAATTTTTTGTTACCTTGATGCACAGATTTCTTGACAAGACCCACCCAGAAAAAAAATTCAAATGGGCATGCCAAATTTCAAGAAGACCTATCCAGCAGTACAATAGATATTAGGAACACAACATCCTTACATTGACTGTTTCCGTTTAAGCCTAATTTTCTAGGAAAATGAGGCACAAAGAAAAAAAAAGGTGATAATTTGGTGAAAATCATACATGATCTACTGGAAATAAAAGAAAACTTAAATGAAAAGCAATTGGCTTCAAAAATTCTGTACAACTATTACGGAAATACTGGAACAATCAGTGACACAGTCCAAGGAAATTCCCTGCAAGAATACACAAATACTATAAGAAACTTTTATTCTTATTAACTTATTGTATTTCAAAGGCATGGGATGGATGCAAGAACTCCATTGAAAAGGACTAACAAGGAGTCGACACGGCCTGTACTTTTCAAATCCGAATGCCCTTTGGTGAGATGAAAGTACACATGAAGTACTTCAAAAATATATATACATGTTGGGGCCCAGTGCCGTATTTAGGAACTGTGGGCCCCTAGGCTGAATCTGTGGCGCGGGCCCTACCAGAAAAAATATTTTTTTTAAAATAAACCTACGAAAACCGCATTTTCAGCAATTATCCAATTAAAAACCTAAAAATAAAC
>JAFIDM010010028.1:3505486-3516206 GCA_023159025.1 Thereuonema tuberculata | reverse complement strand
TTTCATTGAATTTGGCCAACTATGGACCACGGAACTAGCCCAACCTTACAACGTCAGGGAGATGCTAGTGAAAGTCAAGAATGGGGACGAGATTCACATCCCGTCTAGAATAACCCTGAGATATGCCAGGGGAGAAACGGACGAAACACAGAAGAAGAAAGAAACAGCCTTGCCAATACCGGGATTCAAACCCAGGTTCCGACACTACGGCCACACGGCAGACCGCCGTCTTAGACCGCTCGGCCATGCCGGAACGGCTAAGCATCCTTTATTATTATTACATTTTTTTGTAAAACTGTCCATTATAATAGAGTCCGTTATAATGAGGTTCTACTGTACTTCTAATTAAAAACCAAAATTAATGAGAATATTTTTTTTTTTTTTTTAATAATAATAAAAAAAAAATTCAGTGAAGCTTTACATTTAAAACTCTTACATAAAAACATAATTTTCCTAAAATAAAAGCACAACTGAAGTAGTTTTAAATACAAACATGTAAAAGAGTTTCACCACAACATGATAAGAAAAAAAAAGTTTAATTAATTAAGTAACTAATTAATTAAAAACCAAAGTTAATGAGAATATTATTTATTTACTTCTAATCGTAAATTGGTTTTCTGTCTAATATTCATAATATAAACGGAAAAAAACAAAAACAAATTATCATAAAGAAAGAAGGCCCCCCCAAAAATAAGAAAAACCAAAAAAAAAAAAAAAAAACAAAAAAAAACCCCAAAAAAAAAAACAAAAAAAAAAAAAAAGAAAAGTGAAATTAAAAAAAAAAAAAGTAATAATAATATCTTACCCCACAGAGGGTTTGAACCCAGGTACCTCCGATTGATAGGCCGATCACATACCACTGCTCTACCACGACACTTCCTTGTTTGTGACAGCAGTGAGCTTATAACCAAATACTTGAAAATCAATAGAAATAACACCGAATATCTCGAAATCAATGGGCCATTGGCCCCAACATGTATATATTTTTGAAGTACTTCATGTGTACTTTCATCTCACAAAAGGGCATTCGGATTTGAAAAGTACAGGCCATATCGATTCCTTGTAAGTGGAAAAAAAAAATAGAAGAAATAAAAATGGCAATTTCTTACTTCACAACAGAGTAAGAAGTGATCCCAAGGATCTTCATTTTTTTTTTTTTTTATCTTTTGAAAGAAAATCATTGTCAGAAAAATATTATCCAGGACATTTCAAACACATGCCTCTGCCTATCTCTGTTCCTCCTTTCTCCACAGATGCTGTCCAGAATCTTTTCTCACCTAACTTCTTCAGATTGCATCTATTCCCATTCCTGCCTCTTGTTCCAGTTTCATTACACCCCACCTTCCCTTTTCTCTTCTCCCGCTTTATGGCCATGCTGAGTGTATGAACTCATCAACACCTGTCCGCCGAATTGTTGCTCTCCCTTGTGATGTCACTTTCAAGGGAGATAGTGTCTTACAAGAGGGAATCAAAAACAAAAGAAAGAATGTACAAAGTACCAAAATAAGCAGTGGGAAATTGCTGTTTTGCAAACTGTGAAAAGGATTATTAAGAACTGCTTCAGCCAAAGAGTGCTGGGGACTGCTTGATGGGCTTCTCTCTCTGTGGATAACTGTTTCATCAGTGGAAGTACCACTGTATATGCATCTCTTATCACTTCAACATCCATGAGACCTACGTTCATCACCACAGTTGAATCACCGGTAGTGTCTGGAGAGAAAACCTCAGAGGTTAAACCAGCGCTGTGAATCCCCAAAACCTAACGCAAATAGGTTCTTTTTTAGTTTCTCGTACTCCACTTAAGAATAAGCAGGCAAGAAGGTAATGTTAATATATCCTTAGAAGGAAAGATTATACAGCAAGTAAAGGAAGTAATATATTTGGGAAGTCTGGTGAAATGGAATGGAAGTTGTACTGAAGAAATAAGAAGTAAAATAGCAATAGGTAAAGGAGCATTTGAAAAGGTAAAAGCATTGTTAACAGCACAAAGCATTTCAATAGAATTAAGGAAAAGGTTTGCTAAATATTTTGTTTGGAGTGTGGTGTTATATGGTAGTGAATCATGGACTATTAAAAAGAGGGAAGAGAGCTTTCTAGAAAGTTTTGAACTGTGGCTCTGGAGAAGAATGTTAAAAGTGAAATGGTCGGATCGAGTAAAGAACGAGGACGTTTTAAAAAGGATAGGTGAAAAAAGGAAATTGTTAGAAACCATACGCAAGAGAAAAGCATCTTGGTTGAGACATGTGCTACGAAGAAATTGTCTACAACAAAGAATAATAGAAGGAAAAGTGGAAGGAAAGAGAGGAAGAGGAAGAAGAAGGATTGGAATGCTGGATGATGTTAAAAAGGGAAGAAAGTATGAACAATTGAAGAAAGATGCACAGGATAGAAGAAAGTGGAGAGCGTCCAATTGAAACCTGTCGTAAAGAGAGAGAGAGAGAGACTCCACTTAACGAGCAGGACAGCTTAGGAGGCAACATTTCCTGTTCCACTTCCTGCAATGATTGACAGTGCTGCTGACGGACTCCTCACTGGCACTCAGAAACAGAGCCAGTCATCACAGTGATGTGATCCATGTCTTCTAGGCCTGGTGGACTCAAACTGAATTCAACAGCCTCTGAACTCTTACATCATATATTATCAGCCCTCTTTTAATCTTATTATTGTAATAGTCCATTCTTATTTTAGCCGAGTGAAATAATTTTAGGTTATGAGGAATCCGGATCCGTAACAATCTTATCACATTATTTGAATGTAGTTTGAAGTCCCCCCCCCATTTAATCATCTTTTGTTTTATATCTTACTGTAAGTGAAGGCCCAGTAGCCGAGTGGTCAGGGTGCTTGGCTGCGGGTTGGAGGTAGTGGGTTCGATTCCTGGCCTCGACGGAGGGCGGGGATTTTTTCATGCTCCTTTCACCTCCAAACGGGTCCTAGGGTCTACCCAGCCCTCTGTGGAATGGGTACCGGGTTTCTTTCCTGGGAGTTAAAGGCGGGCGGACCACTCGACCTCAACTTCGTCCCGTTGGTCATGAAATGCTGGGAGCTTGACCTCCTGCGCCCCAAAGGCCTGTCCAGGCTTGTAGAGGGACACTTTAACTTAACTAACTTTATCTTACTGTAAGTGAAGTGCATAATTAATCATGGATGAGAGAGTTGCTTCTTAGGAACAGCCTCACTGCGAGTCAAACAAGCTTTTCCCTATTTCCTCCATCACCTCCTTTCCCTCCAGCACTGGTTGTCTCTCAGTCACGATCCAGTCCGATTGGTGACACTTCCCCTTCTTCCATTTTGTTTACAAACAGTGGCTCAGCCATTCCTTTATCCTTCCCCCCAATCAGTCGACCTGTTTTTCTTCTTTTTTTCTCCTTGTTTTACCAATTTTCTAATTCATGCTTCTCGTCCGAAAATGGAGAATGGGCCCAGCATTTCAAGTTAGCCTTCCACTGTGGTATTCGTGCTCATGCTCTAACCTCGCCCTGTAAAGAGATGAGTCTCAACTTGATTCTTCTCTACCCCCTCCCCCACTTACACGTACGTCTGAGAACCAAGGAAAACCATTACAGTACCTAATCGCAAAAGTATCTTACGACAGTGTGGATTTGTTGTAATAGGATGGTGTGTTTAGGGAAAGTCTACTTTAAGTGGGTTAGGGATTTCAAAGTTTGCAAAAAGTCTCAAGAAATTAGATTTTCCTGCCTGTTTCTTCAGATATTTGGAAATAAAAAATATATATATTTATTTATTTCAATTTTTACAATAGAGAAAGTCATAAATTTGGAGTTTAAATTAAAGAAGTTTTCTATTGAATAAAGTTGATGTGTTTACTTACCTGCCAAAAGCATAGTTTGTTCTCTCCACTTGAGTACGATGCTAAAAATTTACCATCAGGAGAGAAAGCACACGCTGTAACTGGAGTAGCGTGGGCAGGAATTAACTGAAAGATAAATATTGCAATTTTTTTTAAGAAGAAATGAATAATGTAAAAATCAATTTTACCAATCAAAATTTAATGGAAATAGTTTGAGTTAAGAGTTAATAAAAGCATACAACAAATTGTAACGACTTGCATCACAATGAAGCTGAATATGTGAGCTTTATCTCCATGATTCAAAATCTTAATTCTTGTGAATATATAAGTGAATAATAAAGTATTTTTTTATACTGTACTAAATCTAACGTTTCACAATTGTATAAATAATTGCATCATGCACAATATCTTATAACACAGAACAATGTTCATATAAACTGTGATTTCAAAAATACAAAGCAAAATGGTAAAGAAACAAGGCAAAAAGAGATTTGGAAGAATTTCCAATGGGCTTTTGCAAATAATCAGTTCCTTTCATTTCAGCTGTCCTAAAAGATCTTGAAATCAAACAATTATCCTTACAGAAGAAAAGAAAAAAAAATATACTTAATCAAATAATAGTGAGTCTCTTCTCAAGTGAGTTCCATTTATTATTAACATTGTGTTGAGGCTTTACATGAAATAGACAAGAATTGGGAGGGGGTGTGCTCCGATTCAGGTAAGATTTTTATGATGAAAATTGGCTGCACTTCTAGAAAATCTTATTAAATAAAAGGCCAAGTTTTTAAGTCTTAATAGATTATGGTTCAAAAGTGCTTTGAGAAGGTTGATTTGTTCAAAGATAATCAATCTTGTGTTGCAAGACAAGCTACTGTCCGTGATAAAAGATCTAGTTGGTGGAAGACCAAATAAAGATGGAGAATGGTGAATTTGCCACTGATGGGTGTACACGTACAAACCCACTATGCAAAAATAAATAAATAAATAAATGGTGAAAATTAAAGGTACTTCAAAATATATGTGAAGAAGAAATATGGAATCATTACAAGAAACCAACAAAAAGAAATTAAATAGTCATGGAAAGCAGTTAAATGAAATATAACTCCAGGTCAGGTAAAGTAAAGTGGTCAAGATTCTCCAAATTTGGAAAAAGTGAATAATTAGAAAAGTTAGGAGATACAGAACTATTGTGAAAGTTATGATAGTGGATTCCGAAAGAAGATAAGGAAGTGGCAAAGTCCACTTATCTGCAAATAATACAAGATGATGAGAGAGATTTTTGCTAAGGACAATAAAATTTATGCCTGAAAGTAAAAAAAATAAATAATGAAATTACAGGTCATAAATAAAGAGAGAAAAGCAGAAACCTAAAAAGGGATTGAAGAGAATGTTAGAATAGAAATCATTAACAGAAGGCACAAAAAACTAAGTCATGAATAAGCCTGGAGAGTGTTCAAATGTTATTACCATAGACTGGAATAATGATAGAAATACAAGCAAGCTTAGGAAGGACTTCGAAGAGAAGATGAAGTCAGTAGGAATAAAAATTTTAACAACAGACCTTTTAATGCACACAAAACATGAAGGGCACCATAAATATGTGGGAGCTGGCCAAATTAACACTTGCATAACCATCAAGTTACAAATAGCACAAAATATAAATAACACAGAGAAAAGAAATTGCAAATCTACTATAGGGACTCATTCAAAGGAAGTTGCTTCTTGAGAGTCACTTGATTATCACAGGTTTTAACTGAGAAGCTTAGTTTTAAGTAGAAATGTTTGGTTTTTCACTAATTAAAAAAACAAACGAAAAAAAGACCTCTTCTTCTTCTTCTTCTTCAGGGTACTTACTTTTGATGGAGCCAATGAACAGTATTATTGAATTCAAGATTATTTTGCAAATAATAATAAGCAACAGAATACTGTAAATATCCAATTTTTGTTATAAACTGCTATGAATTTTACTTTGTTAAATACTGTGTAGTTCTTTTAACAATTAACATACTTAAATCTTAAGGAAAAAAACCCTGCTCTGCTGATCGAGTTTGTTATTATAAGACAAGCATCTCTCCAAGTTTTGTTTGAATTACCCAGCAGGCCTATGTTACCACCTCCAACCACGAGAGTGATGCAGTTGCAAAATGGCGACGAACAATGAAAAAGTGTGCGTTGTCCTCGAATTCCATGCAAGTCAATCTGTCACAATGGCTCAGTGTCACTTCAGAACGAAGTTCCATAAAGATCCACCAGCCCCAACTCCATTCGACGATGGTATGGACAATTTACAACTATGGGATGCCTTAGTAAAGGGAAATCAATGGGTCCTCCTCCTGTGCATGAAGAAAAAGTTGAGTACGCATGGGCCACTTTTGTGTGTGGCCCACTAAAATCAACTCGCAGAACAAGCAGGGACTTAACATTCCACAATCGACCATTTGGAAAGTCTTATGGCAACGATTGAAGCCGAAGCCTTACTGTTTACAATTGTTGCAAGCATTGTTGTCCAATGATAAAGTGCGTCGCTTCGAGTTTTGTCCATGATTTCAAGAGCTTATGGAAGAGGACAAGTTCTGTGATAAACTCATTTTCAGTGATGAGGCAACATTTTACCTGAATGGCAATGTGAATAGACCCAATGTGCGAATCTGGGGAACCAACAATCTTTAGGCTACCGAAGAGCATGTTTGGGGACCTCCAAAAAAAATCAGTTTTCTGTGCGTCTCAAAATTTAAATTTTCCAGCCCATTTTTCTTCATTGAGAAGTCCATTACAGGACCCATTTGTCTGGATATGCTGGAAAATTGGCTCATTCCACAGTTGAAGAGAGACAGAATGGACTTCAAATTCCAACAAGATGGTGCTCCGCCACATTTCCATCATGATGTTCATGACTTCTTGAACTGTACACTGAAACGGATGGATTGGTCATACCGGGAATGATGATCACACACTGCTGTCATGGTCTCCACACTCCCTGACTTAATCCCGTGTGAAAGATACAGTGTTTGTGCCACCATTATTGGCTGATCTGCCAGAACTGCGGACTCGCACTTGCATTGCTTTTGCTGGAAGTGAAAGGAACATGCTACATCAAGTGTGAGACGAACTTGATTACAGAGTTGGTGTGTGCAGAGTCACTAGCAGTGAACATATCGAGCATCTTAAATGGAACAAAAACTTGGAGAGTTTCTCTATGTCTCTGTAAAATCTTTTTGATGATATGTTAAATAATACACCCACAGTACAATCATGAAACCACTCCAATCATTTGTAGACATCCCGTATATTTAATTTCTTTAAATATAACATTTCTATAGATAAAATTTAAATCAACATTTCTATATGTGAAAGAATATAAAAACTAAATTATCTTTATAAGAAATCTATCAGTTTCCTTTCATTTAACTAAGATCACTAAGGAAGACCACTTCAACATATAAAAATCTAGACTTGTTAAACACAAATATGAATAACTGCATTACCTGACACTTGGATGCTCGCAACTCATATAAAGCAAGGCTACCATTTCGAGAACCAACAGCTATACGTCTTGTCTGGTTACAATAGCTCACCATATTAAACCTAAAATACAAGTAGTTTTCATAAATTATACAAAAAGGTTACCTCAATTGAAATTTAAGGGAGGATTTTCACTGTGTGTAAAAACAAAAACACATTGCTTCTGTTTCCATCGTTATTTTAAATTTCTAACAAACATTCATTTTATTGTATTGTAGATGTAAAAACAAAACAAAAACAAAACCAGCCTGTATGTATATTAACTATTAAAAGGATTGAACTTACATTTATTACCAAAAACTTGGATTTTCAGTAAAAAATGTCAAGAAGTTACAACATGGATGTCTAAACACTTAGTTTAATCTTTATGCATATCTAACCAGTAGGGTTAAATACACAGAAAGAGATTCAACTCTACAGTCTAATACTATTAAGCAAAATTATTAAGTTTTAACTTTTTTTTGCCAATTTCTATTATTTATATTAAAGAAAAACAGCTCATTCTTTTTCACCATATTTAATATCACTACTTCTACAGTTCTTAATCAAAAATAAATATCAAACATTGGAAACAATTATGTTACCTCTACACTTTTATATAAACATTTTATCATACTATCATTTGTAAAAAAAACAAAAAAAATCATATAAATATTGGCTATTATGCTCGACAAAGATGATCCCATAGATCTGTTTTTAGAATTAGCAATTATGGGAGTAAAAAGAATTTAAACATAATATATTTAATAATTTTATTAATCTATCAAGGTCAATTTTTGATAACTACAGAATTAGGGGCTTGAAATATTAAATATGGTTATAAAAATAAGGTGTTGAATTTAATAAATTTGATCTATTCAATTTATGAAATTTCCATTTTTGATAAAAGAATTAAACAATAAATGATGGCTTCAAAATTAAGTGGAAACAATTCATCTATTCCTACTTATTTATTGTAAAATTCCAACCATATTTTTGCTTGGAATTATATCAGAAATTTATTAATTACTCAAAACAGATTCAAATTGTAGGTGAAGGAAATTTTGCCAACTGAAATTCTGTGATAATTTAATTAGTGGAATGTGATCGATTTGAGAATTAGTAGGTAGTTTAATATGACTTTTTTATGAATACAAGTATAAAATTACTTCTTTTGTTAACAATTAATGATCAAATTTATTACGTTAAACAATGGTTTACACAGTGGTAAGATTCAGCCGATTAGCACTGGTTCAGGTGAAACTTGTTCTTAGAAGTTCCCAAGTTCTTCGAACCAGTCCTTCATTCTTTCAAATTGGAACTTTTCAAAATTTCTGAAGAACTTAAGAAGATTGGTAAAGTTTTGGGATCAAGAAGAGCTGCTTCAGACCTAAGATCAACACTTGTTGTATGGAGTACTTATCAAGCTTTATACAAGTATTTTTCTGCACATAATGAAAATTCAGGAATGACTTCCTATCTTTACAACAGATTCTTTATAGATGATGATAGATGTAATGCAAACATTTTCCTTACTTTCTAATACCCTTCTAAACAGAAATTTAAAATTAGTACGAGCTGAAAATTAATAATAAAAAACAAATATGGCATTTGATATACTCAAAGAAAGTTGTGGAAAATTTGAAAAGAAAGTTGAACCTACAATACCTTTTGATGCTTTTAAATATAATGACTTGTTGAGAATCAAAAAAATGTCAATCTTCTTTGACTAAAACTAATGGAAGCAGTTATCAACAATATGAAAGCCAGATTGAGGAACATGGAAGCTAAATTGCTTTAAAAATCAGGAAATAAAGCAGAAAATAGTGATAGTAAAATTCAGGAAATAGTAAATACACTGGCTCCAAATAGTTGGAATATTGATGAAGTTGTTGTCCCTTGGAAAGCCGCCAAAGAAAAACTGTGTGACTTAGGTTTTTACATGAATATGATGGTTTTAAGTACAGCCTGCATTAAAACAAGCATTAAAATCACAAGAATGTCCAGAGCTTTCGCTTCAGTGATAAAAATGCAAGGAATCTGTTTTTATCACAACCACAGAAGGATGCTACAATGACAGCATCTCTATCCAAAATATACATCAGTATTTCCCTAAAAAAGAAAAGGACCAAGAAAAGAAAACCAGTTCAACATACCTTCACCTCATAGTGTTGCCCTGTGTACCTTGTTATTTTTATTTCTTATTATTTTCATCATTCTTTTCTGTTATTCTTCATCTCAGCTTATTTCATTTATAAGTTTTTTAAATCTTTTTAATTATTATATATTTTATTTTTTAATTTTTCTTATTTTTAATTTTATTTTTATTTTTTTTATTTCAATTTTTTAATCTTTTGGTTTTTAATTTTTATTTCATTTGTTTATAAACTTTGCCATGTGCTTCAGTCGCTGTGACCACCTTATTTTCTGCGATCACCATTTGCTGGTGCTGACATCTCCCTAGGACGTCAACCCACCTTGTTTGGCTCACTAGACTGCCATGAGAATTCCGTTATCTGTTGATGGCAAGAGATTGCTGTCCATCTGTAGTAGCAATCTGACATCGAAGTTTCTAATCCAATCACATTTGAGTCTCTTTAATCAAAATGGCTGACTAAAAAATTGATATTCATGAACAGAGGTCATCTTTTTGTAATGTTTTCTTGGATAGTTCCAGAAAAAAGGTAACCGAAATCATAACAGAATTACAGCCTCAAAACCTGAAGTCAAAGATCGACCGAATTCTTAAAAAATGTATCATTGTTAAGATGACCACAACATGCACAGTTTTCAAAAAACAAACACAAAAAGAGTAAATAAGTTATTTACTATTACAAAATGTTGCGAAAATCCACATTATGATAAATAATGCAAACATATACAAGCACAAAATTATGCAAAGTTATTAATCTAAAAAACATTTACTAGCATAGAAAATTTGTACATAATTAAGTTCTGTTGCTCAATGCAGCCTTTGTTGAATGTGTATTAAATTAAGAATCTCACATTTATGAGATGGCAAATCAAAAGTAGGGAGATAGACAACAAGGAGGAACTAATCAAGGGCTTCTTTGTAGCACAATATCATCTGTCACAGTTCGTTCAAAAGGAAACAGTCTAAAAAAACAGTCCATAAAGCAGGGGGTGGGTAGGAGGTCACCACTTGAAGAAAGGGAAATGAATGTCCTTGGGACAGTTTTTAGATTTGTTACTTTGCTTAATTTTGTGCATGTATATGTTTACATTATTTATAATTTATCTCCACACGTTAAATCTCTCGTAATCCATATTACAATTTCCTTCTTATGGTGTAAGGACAATGAGGCAATTAATTAATGTTGCACTCAATTAATGCAATTTCCAGCGTCTCGAGCGACAATCAGCTGACTGGAATGGTTCATTATGGTGACA